>OY728132.1:1804117651-1804742651 GCA_963277665.1 Viscum album
TCATATTCTTTAATTACCTGGGGTGTTACAATAGGTATATGTCTTGGGCATTGATTAAATCCCTCATGAGGGTGAATAAGAGACTTATTGTATAATAAAAATGTGTTAATATCATGAATAATTAAATAATGGTGCATATAGGTATCGTATCTCAATAAAAAACTAAGGGACATCCCTTAGAAAATTTCAAATGGGATCAAAGTGCAGGTCATGAGAATCGTCTCTGGCTTGGAATTAGGGTGCTATGTTTTTTTTAAAAAAAGTTGTTAGAAAATCCGGAGGTAGAAATAATAGAACTAAAATTAATCATGGGGAGGTCTTATAGGATGGTGGTATTTTTTGTAACAGGATCCATCAATTAGTGATGTCATTAGTAGGTGGCTGATGTGTGATGGTACTAAAGAGTAGAAATAGTGGTGGGTATGGAGACCCCAATGGATACCCATATGAGAGATCTGTGATGCGATAAGGTGTGGGAGGATAGATATGGATAGCAATAATTTTTTTGATGTTGTTATCTAAGGGATAGGTTGTGTCATAATTTTATTTTATATTCTAGATGGCTTCCCTGATGTATAGGTGGATATTTTGGTGTGTTTTACAGCCTTCCTAGAGTCTTCAGGGGTTTATTAGTGTTCTTTTTTCTAACTCGATGTCAATAGGGTTTTTCAGTGCGATTGATTCCTCCATATTGTCTATGGGGATTTTATAGAATGTTTTTTACTTTATAATGTATACTGAGATTGGATAGTGTATTGATTGTTCCCCTATTAGTGTATTAGGTCTAGAACCCTTCCGAACATGGAATATGCTATATGAATGATTTTGTCTGGTGGCTTCAAGGGTCTGTATACGACCTTTCCATGTGAGGATATAGACAGTGTACATGAATTAGACCATTCATTAGTAGGATTCGGTTGTGGGCCACTATGGGTTATAATTCATGGAACATTATTATGTATAACCAACAGACCATAGTAAATTGATTATGGATGGGTTAAGGGTTATGGAATTATGATTTGGCCCAATGTATTCAAGAATTGGTCGTGGTATTGGATTTTTACTCACCCTACATATTTTTGACCAAGATGGGTATTGTTTATTGTTGAGATATCATGAGTCAAAGAGTTGACTCTAGTTTTGATCCAAAGTAGTTGTGTTCCGATTCATGGTGTTTTAGTCTGCCCCAGATGAACTAACTCTATTTGTACCTCACCGGGTGAGGTGGAATCTTGGTCATCACATCAAGAATTGATGAAAAATATTTCTATATTTCCTTTCTTGATTAACCCATATGCATCTGATGGTGTGTATTAGTGGTTCTTTATAAGGCACATTTGAGTTTTATTCTCACAGAATACATAGGGTCCTTTGTGTGTTTATTAACCTTGTTTCTTCATTTAATAACATAGTAAAAGGTTTTCATCAGGTCACAGTGGTTTATATCGAGATTATCAAAAAATTAATATATATATATATATATATATATATCATGTTTTTGTTAGTTGATCTTGTATGAATGAGTTAAATATTAGATAACTTTTTTGGGACTATCTGGGTGGAAAATATATTTATAGATGTTTTATATGAAAATATCATTTTATTAGTGTACCCTCTTTTAGGGTTTATTATGTTTACTCTAATGTGTATTTTTTTTTGAAATTTACATTATTTTAATGGAACCGATTAAATGTATTAGGCTCCCCACAATATGTATTAGGAACTCGCTCCTAGTCTATAACATATTCCATATGTGGATGGATTCTTGAGGGAAAATTGAACCCTCATTTTGGGAACTATCATGTGGAATAGGTTCTTTATTTACAAATTTGTGTAAGATTAGTCTTTTTTGATGATTTTGGGTTATTATAAAAATGTATTATAAAATGTTTTGAGCTATTAATGGAAATCAAACTAGTCCACTATGAACAAATTTTATATTAGTAAGTATAGTTTACCAGGGGCATGAGATTATTTTATTAGTTTTTGATGGTATAGCTTTTTCAAATTGGGATAAACACTTAGTGTATTATATTTACGATTTATTATGATTTCTAGATCATGGAATATTTGTGAAACGATCATGGATTCCTATTTTCTCATTGAAAATAGGTATTTTACTTGAATCGAGGTAGAGATTCTAGATTGACATGACATACACATTATTTTATGTAGTTATTTAATAGTGACTTGTTTGACTATTATAATTTTCAAAAAAAACTTATATGTTTTGATCTTGTGTAACTTCTTAGTGGAATTTTACTTATCTAGAACACATCATATTTCTTCTAATGGTAGTTCATGTGTACCCTTGTCTGGAATATTCTCCAGTGATAGAAATATTGTCCCTTAATCATGGGATGTATAGAGAACCTATCTGGGTTGGTGCATGCTTTTTATTCCCTTTTAGTGAATCGATGTAGAAATGGTGTGCTTAAGAGGTTATCTGTGAATTAGAATAGGATTCCTTGAGAATGATGGACACTTTTGGATCATTCGGTCATGGATATGGTTATAAAAACTATCGAAAACTACATATATTTTGTTTTACATATATCTTACTAATTGTAATCGCCATAATCAGATAATGAAGTTGAATGTAGACACTAGTAAATTTTGAATTGAGGCATTGAGAATGCATATGGATTTTATATTTTAAGTAAATTGATCATTTCTAGACTCAGGGATGTTTTTTTAGGGTAGTTCTACTTTGGGGTATATATTAATTATTATAGGGTTTTACTTTTTTGTGGCATGATGGGAGATTCATTCGATTCAGAAACATCATGAGATTACTCCCTTATAGAAATTGTCTATGTGGTTAGCCTTGAAAGAGGTGAATTTTTGGGCTTCTGTTTGAACTAAAATGGAGAAGGTCTTGATCATTGGGATGGCAATGTGATCCTATGTTTTAGAGGAAATAACTCATGGGAGAATGATTTCAATTTTGAAATCAGGTTTTACAATATAGTACTACCAATCAGTTCAGGTGACACTAAGTTGGATTGTGTGTGGGAACCCATTATAAGGTTCCCAGTCAATCACCATAACTTAGAGAAGGAGATTGGGAATTAGAATTACTTTTCATGAAAGGTATTAGAGTAAGAGGGATGGACTGTGGTTAGTATATATATTGCCGAATTGTGTTTTTGATTAATAAATTGTCTATGTGTCGGTATATTTTGAATCTCCATGGTTAGGGATAAACCCAATTGTGACAGTGTTGTTAGAATTGTCGTGGTTTAGGTTAAGGGTAGCTCTTTGAGAGATGTAATCAATTCTTTCAAAGACACACATGTATACATAGAGACCCAAGGCGTTGGGTGAGAATATGATATGTCCATATATGGTGAGAGGTGACATCAGTGATTGATCATGGTAAGAGGTACAAAAAATGGAGTTGGTCATTATCAAAGTTTGAGAAGATGGTAAAGGGTGGTCTTATAAGTACTTATTTGGGGTTGACACTTGAGGTTCATAATAATGGGATCCATATGGTGGTAAGGGCACAATTATATGTTATAATAAAATTTTTCCATTGAGCATGGAATGAGTGGTGGATGGTATATAGTAGTGGAACTCATTTTCAAATGAGATATACACTTCCTCTTATTTATTTTGTGATGGGTGATGTGTGGGTCATAGAAGATGAGTGTTTCTATTCATTGGGTGATTATAAAGATACTCCTATAGTGGGGATCATTGCATCATTCATGATTGTATAATCTTCATGTTCGAAGAATCATGGGTATTTTGAGATTGGTGAAAAAATGGACTATTTCGTAGTAGGGGTCTGGTTTTAGCTAAGAACTATTGATATATGGTTCCATGTGTACTTCAAGATTTAATGTTTTGATCAGGTTTTGGATAGAGTCTATTTGTTGGGATCTGTATTGAGTTTGTATTAGTGGAATCTTAGGGTGATTGGTGGGTAGAACCTTGATTCGCATCAAGTTTAAGGGAGGTGAACTCTTTTGGGTACTTGGTTTAGGGTTGAACTAGCAATTCATGTCATGCTTCAGGGGAAAAATCTGTTTCTTCACATGATTCATTGGGAGAAACCTAGTTTCATCACAAAATTTTGGGGATGAATCAATTGATAATACATAGTGAATATTTCTATTGGGATGAAAGCTTTTTTGAAGAAACCATAGTTATTGGCTGGGATTCGGTCACAAGAAGGCCATGAAAGTGCGGTTCAGTTGAATATGTTAAGAGTTAGAGGTATTATTCATTTGAGTATTTGAAAATGGGTAAAAATATTTATTATTGAAAACTTGTCCAAAAGAGTTCCAACAGGACTTTTTTCTTAAGGATGGAGATTGTGAGTGGTTCTTCCTTTTTAGAGTCATTTGGTACCTGGTTAGTGTGTTGGTGCATCACTAAAAAGGTAGTTTGGTACTCCATTCCTATTGTTTTGAGGTAAATGTTATAGAATCATGATCACAAAGTAGATTATTATAGTGGAGAGGACCATAAGATTTAGGATGAATTGTTTTAAGATACTGGGGCTCGTTTGGGGATTAGGGTAACTTGAGAATCATGATAGGGCTACTGTTGTTACTGAGACTATGGTGAAGCTTTTGATTAAAAATCATTTTTTTGTTTAGAGTTTTCTAGTGGAATCATTGTTGAAATTTAATGATTGGACGGGGCTGGTAGGGGGTGAATGGAAGACTATGAAAGATCACGAGACATAGTTCTATGTTCAACAAAGAATCACTAGGGAGATAAGTTTTATGGTGTAGTGCTTCTAATTACATGGGTAATTACTGGTTGTAAATTCCAAACAGAATTTGAACTTTTGTTTTTTTGTGCAGTTAATCATGAGATTTGGAACATGAAATATGAATGTATATTATTGAAAATCCTAAAATGGTGTATTTGTTTTTAGTTCAAGGATCGAGGGTTGACTCAATTAGTCATGATATTGTCCAAGGATGAATAGAGTGGTTGGACTACAGTAAGGGCATACTGCATGTTGTTCACACAATGAATAATGGATTCATGGATTAAATTTTTTGGATAGGGGTTTTAGTCCACTTATAATATGGTTTAAACCATGAACTTATGGTTCTCACCATGAACCTATGGTTTACACCATGAAATGGGTGGAATCTCAATTTTAAAAAGGGGGTCGATTCCCTTTTGTTTGTGGGTTGAGGAACATGTACGAGAGGTGTGAAATATGAATACCCACCTCTACTTCAATCCCCAACCATTTGGATGTATTTGTGTGTGTGATTATATTTTTTTTGTTGTAATATTTTCTTCTCAGCCCCTTCCCTTATTTTTTTTTCTTCAGTTGGATGCCGATTGTGTTTGGTTTCATTTAGGGTTTTGTTGTCAATTCCAATAGAGTATGGTGTAAATGATTTATTTTAATGTTGATTATTCTTGGATTATGTATAGTATAGTCAAATATAATATCTTCAGGACATGAGACGCAATTTTGGTAAAATTTACTTTACATGATTTAATTTCATTGGGTATTTTGGTGGTTTGGGTTAAAATTATTCGTTGAAACATGTTTGGATTTTTGGGATCTATGTAACATATATATGAGTGTTTTTTGGGAGTGGAGTGAATATGATTTTTTATTTAATTGAGTGGTTTATGCATGGAATGTATTTAGGTACTAATCCTATTTTGGAATTAATTAAATATATAATTATAAATAGTTAAAATTAATTATTTTCCTTTCTTTGGGTGAGGTAGGTGACTGAATGAGGCAAAGTGGAACTTGGTGTAGGGTTAACACTCAGTTCAAAGTATGTGGTCCCTATAATACAAAAATATATGTTTATTTATTAAATATTTTTTCCCATGCATACAACATAGGATTCAAGAATATGGGTTGCAGACCTAGAGTTCAATGGGTAGACGATATTGGATGATAATATTCCTCATATGATTGAACTAATTATTATTCAGCACTTTGGTTAGTGATGAGTTTCCAAAATACTACATATCCAAGGGGAGTGTGGTTCGGTTGAGCTAAAAAGAGACCAATAGGGGGTCTAAGGATAATACGAGAGATACATGGTGGAATAGGATGAGTTCCTATGAATTGTGGGAAGGGGATAGAGGCTTCGAGCTGGATGATGATGGGTGGGATAAGAGTTTGTCTCACATGCAATAACAAACTCAAGGTGAAGTTCAAGGTGAGTATTAGAATATGAAGAGAATAGTTTATGTCCTCCAGGAAACTTTATATTTCATGGGGAGGGGTTTTATATAGGTGGTAAAATAAGGGATCACCCTTAATAGATCTGATATAAAACCATTGGGTATGTAATGGGAGGCGTTTGGGGATTAGTATTAGGGTGATAATATTTTTTAACCGTGATGGTTTCTGAGGGTCCCCATGTATAGAAACCATGTGTGATTTTTTTGACGGTGAGGTAATATAGAAACCTAGGTGTTCATGTCTTTTTTACCATTGATAAGTTATTCCACCAGTGCATGAGTAATAAGAGATGTTACAGATGAGAAAACATTATGGAATGTCTGATAAACTTAAGGAGACCACTAAGGGGGGAGATATGATTTGTAGATGCATGAGAGTTGAGTAAAAGAGTGTAATTGATATAATGATTTGTTGAATTTTTTGTTTTGTTCTCATACTACATATCATGTTGCTTTATCCCTCTTCATTTTTGGTTTGGTTTGGAATGTGTGTTTGATTTCCTCCGTAGAGTCAGTAGGGATTAGTGGGTGTGCTAGTGAAATCCCCATAGTCCTTGGGGTTGAGAATGTGTTCTTGTGGAATCTATAGAGACATTGGGGATGGGCCTCCAAAGTTATATCTCCCTAATTTCTATGATGATGAGTGAATATTTAGATTGTGCCTTGAAAAGGGTACTATATCCATGATATTTCAATATGTGGCATGGGTCAGGGGATTGAATGTACCAAGATAAGTCAAGTATCGAAAGAATACCTTGTATTGTATTTCATGGGTCGGTGAGGATGAATTTGACCTTTTATTGAATAATAATAGGCCACAGAACACAATGGGGTATAGTTCATTGTATATTTTGATGGATGACTGATGGTCCTCCCTGGAGGGAACATAGATGGGTCTGAGCTTATGAACATATAATCATGACCAATATATATGTGTGATGGGTTAAGTATTTGGAGACCACCCTACCATATTTTCTTTGGTGATCAATTTGAATAATTTATATTGTGATGAAATGTGTCAATATCTATATTTCGGGATAGTGCTGAAGTAGGTTTGTTCTAGGATTGGGTGGCGTAGTTCGTACCTGATGACATAACCAGAAAATGTACCTCATCAGGTGTCATAGAAACCAGATTACCACATGATGACTCAATGATCATTTCTGTGTTATTTCTTTTCCCCATACATATAAATGAATATGATGGTTATATTTGGGATCATTGGGAGAACATATTAAATTTTATCCTCACACCATATTTGGGAATGTCAATGTGTGTGCAAAATTTTTATCTTTATTTCATGTTAGAGGGTATGTTATATCTATTATTGTGGTGGATTATCTCAAGGGTATTAGGAGACTAATATGATACACAAGGAAATAATTATATAAATTATTCATCCATTTTATATTATTATTTAGCTATTTATGATCTGTTTGGGTAGATCATAGTGCATGGATGTTTTTTATTATAAGATTTGTTATTATATGTGATTGAATGGTTTATTCTATGTACATTCTATTGTATTTTGTTTGGTTACATCCATAGTTTATATGAATCAAATTCATCCTTATTGTTTTCCTAATGAATGGATTATTCCCTCATTCATTGTTAATAGCCTCTTGAACAATAGGAGGTGTGTTTCTGGCCATGTAGCTCCCTTGGTCTAAGAACTATCGAGAGGAACATGTCTGGAAATTATAATGAGCTTACCTAAAACCCAAAACAATAAGTTCTTTTCTGAATTAATTAAAATAATTAGTGAAATATTAATTTATATTGTATTTAACAATACATTGGAGAAAAATTAAGTTATTCATTATGGCCTTGTGTGTTTAATTCGATTTTAAAATTATGGATTGAATAATAGTTAGATATAATAAACAATGGTCCATTTAACCATAAGTAAATATCTATGGATGGGATATTAATCATGGGAAAATTATAAAATTAGTTATACTATTATTCATCCACTTCCATGTTAGGGTTTCACCCAAATTTTTTGTGAGAACTATGAGGAATATAAGTGGGTATTTATCATCCTTTACACCATTTATAAGTTGAATATAATATATTATTGATGTAACATTTAATTACAATAAATTATATAGATGCTAAATGATTTTGGAGTGGTTAATCAATTTCTAAATGTGATGGAAAATATACCTTTTTCTAAATTAAGAATATATTAATATTATATTGAGTAAAATAAATAATGGACCCATATATTATTCTATAATTATCTTGTTTATCTATAATATTCTACAATAGATTTTTTATGATCACTAAAATTAATCAAAACCACCCCCTCATCCTTGGGTAACCATTGGTTGTTTGAATCTACCAATTCCTAGAAGGGATCTTCTTTATGCCATATATGGGAATGACACTAGGATAAATTCATAAAGAAAGAATAGTTAGAGAGATTTAGTTTTATGAGATTTCATACCATGAATCTAATATTTGAATGAAATATATTTTACTTTGATCGTTACACCATTTATATAAATCTATGTGCACTCCATAGAACACAAAAAAATCATTCATTCAATGGATTGTATCATAAATTATTGGAAACCATAAATCAATTATCACTTACATTTCCTTCCACTTATTATGTTTGTGTCATTTATATAATAGATATGGACATTCAATGTCCTAAAATAATTATCACATGATGATTGAACATATCACAATAGAAAAGGTTGGAGAGAGATACAAATATCATGCACTATCACACTATTTTTCCATTTAAGAAGTAAACCATTGCTTATTAGTATGGAATACATCATTATTTACACTATAAACAACACCAAAATACTTGAAGATAGTACATAATTTATTCATTTAGTAAATGTTTAAAAAAATATTTCATTATCACTAATGCCTCATAGACGTAACATAATTTTACCTTAGTTTGTATAATATATAACTACTTGTGAAAAAAGTAAGACTCTTTTTATATGTCATCATAAAATCCTTTTATAAATTATACTATTCATTTTCACACAATCATATATCATATATAAAAACATGTGAAAGTATAACCAAATTTTTTATACGAATGTCTTCCTAATCACTATTGGATTAGATCTCAATGTTTTGTACTAACAATTTCTAATAAAACTTAATCCTCATTCCCATAACCACAATGTATGACCACATATACCGTAATATAAAGAGAAAGAGTTATGAGTTTCCTAATCCATAGTTAAAATAATGTTGAGGCATCTCTTATGGTTTCGATGATACTCAATATATAAAGGGATATTGCATGATATTTTTCAAATATACGTATCTTTATGCATTTTCAAAATGATCATATCATTTACAAGTATGGAAACACAAATAACACCTTTTGAATGTACATCATGTTACCATGATACATGGAGTATGTCAATCCAAAATAACCTACTAAAAATTAATGATTATTTATGTATAGACTGACTATATTAATAAACACATCATAGGGCATACATATATTAAAATAAACATATCATATAATCCATTCCCAAATAAATAATAACATTATATGACACTTATCAATGTACAAAGGTATAATTATTTAGTCTCTCTTAATTGAGGGTGAATATATAATTCTCATCATATAGTAGGATTAATACCATCTTGCTTAATTCTCATCCAACGAAATAGAAGGCGACATAAAAAACACCACTTTATTAACATAGCATCCATGATGGTGTAAGAATGATATAAAAGTATTAGGGTTCTCATTTCATGTGTCATTTCAACCTCAGATAGTGGGGATTTAATGATAAATATACGACCCTATTATATGAAAACATTGTGTTTGACCCTCTATAATGTATCTATAGTGCATCATCCAATAGAAAAAAACTCCATTTACGACTCATGATCGAATCATTAATCATTAATCATAACCCAAATCGTGATATTTTTTTTCTTTCCATTACAAACTATAGCATATAATGATATGAATCTATTAGGGATAACTCAAAGTCATAAATTTTGAGGTTAATTATCATTTCACATCCTCTAATATATAGATCCCACATTAAATAATGATAAATTATAAACTAAATATTACATAAAATTATATAGTTTTAATATTATTTATCTCTTTAAGAATATAATTAAAATCATGCATAAGAACTATTTCAATAATATTCCATATTATATACCACTGGAGATGTCTTCTCCTTGATAGAATTTGATTATTTTGTTGAATTAAATAAATCATTGTAAATTTCCTTCAATATTACAGTGTAATCATTTGATAAATACTCCCACCAAATACCATTAATAAGTGACATATATTAGTAATTTTTTATTAAGAAAGGCGGGATTTGGAATAATAATCATCTTGTTCAACTATTTGAACATAATGATCAAACATCATTTCTTGATAATAACCAATGTTATGATATTAACTACTTATTATTTATATATTAATATAAATAATTATATGTTCATCATTATAATATTTTGAAATATTATATAATTATCTTTTTTAGATAACATAATAATGAATAAAAATATAAATTATCAAATTATGTTTAATTTTTACCAACATATAATAAACTCTTTTTGGATATAGTGTTATTTTCACTTGAAATTATAATATTATAATCATATATTAGTAAAATTATAAACATTACTATTAAAAATAAACTCCTATTATAGACAAAATTATATTTCAAAATAGTATTAACTTTAAATAAGTCAACTTGTTTGATATCGTTCTCCATTGAATTTGAGGGAATTAATAAGATTAGCATATTTATGAAATAATTATATAAATAAAATAAAATGTATTTTTAATGTGAATGAAATTAAATTCAAATAACTAATATGACTAATGCAATCATATTATTTTTAGAAATGTAATTGTTTAAACATTTCCTTTCTATGGGATATGCATTCTACATAAAAAAATTGAGATTAATGATGACACCATATATTTGATATGAATAATTGGTTATTGGTAATTTAATTAGTAAATAATTGTAAATATGAATGTTAATTGTTGATATTCAATAAAATCTATTTTCATATATAATGGTTTTTCATTATATCTCATCTTTTAATAGAAAATTTATAATTCTAAATTTTTAAATTTCAGTTTAAAAACCAAACATTATTTTTTGATTAATCGTATTATTTTTTTCTTACATTTAATTTCATATATTTTTATAAAAATTAGTATTTTGAGGTGAAGGGTAGAAAAATTTGTTGTTTACAAACAACATGGCTTTAATGACATTATTATATTATAATTATGAGTTGTAAATTCCTGAGTACTCTTTACAAAACTAAATATATAGTTTATAAAAGAATTTATAATTTTAAAAATGATGACATTAATATAAAACCCCATATTTTTCAATATAAAAATAATTTTATATTTAAAAAAATCAAAAACATTATATATTTAATATTTTCAAAATTAAGTTTCTTCACTAGTAATTAAATCAATCAAAATTGAAACATGATTCTCTATAAACCTGATAATATTATTGAATAATTTTAATTTAAATGTTATGGATAGAAGATTGATTAGTGAAATCAATGTTAATACCCCAAATAATGATAATATAGTTATTTTACAATAATTTATTTATTAATATTGGATAATTTTTACTTGATAAAATAAATTAATTTTATTAAAAAAAGTAACATTAATAAAAATAACAATCTAGGTTCAAGCACATATTTTGTTAAGGAAAACCAATTTTTAAATTGGTTGGGAGGGCAGCCATTAGATGAACTATAGTCCCCAAGAAAAAATCCATAAAGAGATACATGAATCAGTTTCCAAAATATGATATAAAGTACCATTAGGGAAAAGTAAAAAGAATTTTCCTTAATGGCCATGGAATTCTCTACCTGTACAAGGCCCACCCAGGATTGCACCCTCCCATCGAAACAACATGACCAAAGCATTGGATTGTACCCTTTATAACCAAAGACCATATATATCCTTCAACTTTAATGGATGTGTACAAGAATATTTATCCATTCATTCGGGCTTACAACTAACTCTTGGAATGTTTAATGAGACTAGGAAATCTGACCTTACGTGAATCCATCACACTGTCATCATTTCCACGATATTGGTCAATGTTGTGTTTCATCGTCATTGAGAATACTAGAAAATCCATCAGTAGGGTTTTCAACAATAGTATTCCTCTTTACATGTGAAATATTAATCATATCATAAGTCTACCATGAGAAATTATTGGTGAAACTGGGTCATACCACTGCAAATTCGCTACAAAGGGACAACCGAGGGTTGAACAGATGACCCCTGATGAAATGATGTCACGTGCATGTATTGGTCAAAACCAAAACAAATATCCAATTTCATATTTTAATATTTAATATTCAATTTAAATTAATTATTATTCATTCAATTGTTAATCAGTACTAAATAAAATTATTGACACATACTGTTTAAAGATCCATTTTTCATCAAATATATATATATATATATATATATATATATTAAATTTTAAAGATAATTTTATATTACATAGAAATTGAGAATTATTAAATAAATATTAAATTTTGGTTCTTCTCACCAAATATTTGTAATTGTGTTAATTTTATATTCTTAGTAGGACATAAATTACAAAGTTAGAAACAGGATATCGAGGTAAAAAATGGATAAAGGTAAAAATTAAATGAAAACATGACATCCAATTTATTAAAATAAATTATAGAAATACCATTTTTAGTTTTCATGATCCAATAACACACAAAAATCCATTTTTATTACTTCTAGAATCATTCGTATTTGAATAGTGTAATTATATTACTGAAAATTTAATAGTGTTCACTACATTATCATTTTCTTCAATTATAAACGGGTATCACATCAAAAACTTCAATGTTACACATTCCTTTAGAATTTATCATAAATTTTTGTATATACTAATCATAATATAATTAATTTTGGCAAACATGATCCCCTTATCACTATAAGTTATCTAGTGGATGCGATATCCATAGAGATCTCTAAGAGAAGATTGAGTCTCTAACGTAAGTATTGCCTACTTTTTCAACATTTATTATTAATATTTCTCTCCCAAACATCTTATATACACACCCATATAATGAATTTTATTATCATTATTATATTTAATTGTTATTAAATAAATGGATCAACCCAGATTTATTCTTCTATATCCAAGGAGGAAAGCAAAAGTGATTTCAGTTCATATGTTCTAATTACCACTTCCATAAAGTGAGGTCCTCTTTTTTATCTCAATTGCATATAATGGTTGGTTTAAATGATGTAAATTATTAGTAAATATTATATATATAATATATCTATTCTTTATGAATTTAAAATTATCATATAATATATTTACATCTCACTCATTTTTATAATGGAAACATTAATCATGTGTGTCAGTAGATTATCACCTCCATAGGAAATGAGTTTCATTTGTCATGACCACCCATCAGATATGGATTTAAACATATATTTAATCAATAAAAATTATTTTTCTAGAAAAATTAATATTCTATATTTATGAAACTATTTTACAAAACTTTCTCCCATTGATAGTATACATAAAGAGTTAGGAGAAAATTGACCAACCTTTCTCCAGTAACTGATGTATGGAAGAAAACTATACAATAAAGAAATATTATATGATAATAAATGGTGCATATAAAATTAAATATATAAGAATAAGGCCCGACTAAGGTATCTAATATAAATAATTTTATTATTCAGGAAGTTAGAAACATGCTCATAACATATCTGAACTACGCAACTGTTTTTGTCTAAAGTTACTCTCATTAAAACAGGTTTGGTATTATATAAATAATCATATTTATATAGATTATATAATACCTATTTTTGATATAATTTCATCATTTTTTTAATAAATCATTTTTTGTTCAATTACAAACCCCAAATTTTAGTAGGTTTAGATTAAAATGTTAAACATGCCACAATGGTTCTTTTTCCCACCTAGTAATTCATTGAGATGTGTTTATGTTATAAAACACGTTTTATTTTGAATTTTTAATTCACTACCCTTGGATTTATCTTTATATTATATATTTTACTCATGGGAAATAATAATTGAAATCTGTTCTTTTTATGAAATTACTTCTACTGAGCTGTTACACCAATGGTAATGATTTTGGTAACCCAACATTAATTCATTGAGTTGTGATTATCCACATGGACATTGAATTTCTGTACATTCTAAAAATTTATTATATTATGTGGTATTATATTTTTTCTTTTAATTTAAATTTCTACTATATAATACAACTTCTTAAAATATGTTTTACTTCATGGTGTATGTTGTTTGAAAGGAATATTTATAATCCAAGTCTTCTGTCCTTTAGTTATACAACTTCATAATAAACTTATTTATTCCTTTTCTTTTGTTATCCCAAAATAATATTTTATGTTATGGTAATTTTTCATTCTCTCTGAATAAGAATATATTTTTATATTATTTTTTTTAATGTTTTTAGTTTTTGAATTTAGAAAAAATAAATTTTAAAAATAATCATAATGAGGTTTCATTTAACATTAATATTTTTAGTCATCCACTCTAATTTATCATTGAAAAACATTATGTATTTTAATGGACCTATTATTGAATTTTATATTTTAAGTTAGTAGTTTTATATTATTTTTCAATTAATTTAGTCAGAAAGTTCTTTTAAAATTAAACAGTAACATCAAATTTTATGTTAATATGGATTTTTTTTCCAAAATATCTTTAAATATTCATTTCTATTTAAATATTCATTTTCAATGTTTCATACCCTAAGAGGGTTTATGATTCACTATTTATACCCTAATATATATTAATATATTGTGTGAATCAATTCATTGTAAAAAATAATACAATTCATTATCCCTTATTTGGTGGCAACATTTGAAAAATATATTAGAATATTGTTTTTAATTAATGTCAACATCCATATTTGTTTTATTTTTTTAATTGGGGTTTTTTCAATCATCTAGTTACAACCTCTAGATATATTACAATTATATTATTCTAGTATTTAATTACAAATATACCAATACTCTAAATGTTTTTATATTTATGAATACTTATACTTAAATCAATTCAATTTATTACTTGTGGATGTATTGAAAATCAATTTATATTTTATTCTGATATGGATTTCTATTGATAACACATTAATGTATATTATGTATTGTTTGATCATCAATATTTTTATCCAGATGGTATATGATCATGTTATATCTTTTATTGATAAGGATAAATATATTGGTGTTCAATATGTTATTATTCCAATATATAATATTAGTTATATACATATAATATAATGTTTGACCATCCAATATAAAACTATGGATGAATTATGATCATGTTATCCCATATATTTTCATATTGAAATGAATTTATTCTATTTATGTATTTATTCCAATATAGATGATTATTGGTATGTAGTCTATGTAATTTTGCACTATAAACCATATTTTTCTAGAAGGGCTGGGATCATGTTGTCCCTTTTATTGACATAGGGAATAATATTAATGTTCTTTATTATAATATTATAATGTGTACGAGTGTTGGAAAAGTTTATTATTTTTTGTTTACTCGATACCATATTTTATGAATTCATTGGACATAAAAAGTTGATGGGGGTGGGGAGATATTATATATACCCACGGTTAATTAGTAGGTATGAGGAGACAATTATTTTGGGTATTTTGTTATGTGTAATCCCAAAATAAGATACTTGCTTATTGGTAATATCATGATGTATAAGATGATGATGAATTGCCCTATGGTATGGAATTAGATCTTTGACATTATAAATTTCTTTTCTAAGGAAAATTTATTCATATCTAAGTGAACGATTTATTAACATTACTATTAATGGATAAATTATGATTTCTATTTATTTATATTAGGGAATTTATTTATTATCTATTCCAACCATAAAATTTATTCTATGTATATGACATGGATTCCTCAATTGTATGTATTCTCATAATGAGTGTTAGAATGGACCCAATATTTTGTTTCGATTTGCCTAAGATGTGATGAAAATTACAACCAATGGTATATATAATATGATAACATATGAGATGAATTTTTGGGATATTTTTAATTATTTAATTTTATTAATTAATTTCTTATATAGTAAAAAATAAATACATAATTTGATAAAATCTTTTGTTTTGTTAGGTTATGTTTTTTTCTAAATTATCTATATCCTTAAACCTAAGAGTTCTTGGAAATATATGTAATCTAATGAGGTATTTATTTCATTTAATTTTTAGATAGATATGTCTTGGAATCATTAATTCAAATCAAAGACAATATGCAAAGTATGTGACTATGGGACTAGATATAGGAGTGTTGGTCTGAGGTGTATTAAGTGGTATATGTAATCTCTCTAGATCGATTACTCTCTCTCATAGCCAAATCATGTTGGCAACTAGACGGCAAGGGAACCTCCCTATATTCTAGAGGTTTATGACTATAAAAATATGTTTTATGATACTGGGTATACTATAACCTATGGTATGGTGTTTTATAGAAGCATAAATAATCAATTTAAATAAACATAATATGATAAATAAACATAGTAGAAATAGTATTTCATACAATTTATAAGTAAAAAATGATATAATAAAAAACCTAACAATAATGAATCATATAATGATAGGATAATATGTATCTAATGTCAAATATAAATAAATGATAGTAAAATAATCATTTGACATAAAATAAATAGAAAATACCCCATTTATGAACCCCATTCTAGACATATAGCAATACTCCAGCCCATCTAGCAATAAAAAAACACCCACAATTTCTCTTTCACTTATCCAACCTAATATCTATGAAATTCAATCGATAACTAAATGGAATCCCAAATAGGGTGTTAGTAAAACGTAGAAGGTTGATAGAACCATCTCTAAACATAACTAGCCTAATAATAAGTGTATGAAATATGTGACAAAAAGGTGTTTTAAAAAACCAATTAATATAATATAATAATATACCAGCTTTAGTATCTTGCTACAATATCTATGAGCATGAAGCACAACCATTACAACCAACAACAAAATTTCCATGGAAAAAACACACCAATTAGGGATAAACCTACTATATTTTCATTTCAGCATGGGAATGGGTAGATCCCTCTCAATATAATAATTAAATCATGGGAATAAGAAAATCCCACTAGATATAAGAATCACTACCGAGGACATGGATGAGCCAAATCAATATAAGAATTATATCATGGGACTGGGTAGAGACTGATCAATATAAACTTTAAATAATGGGACTGGGTAGATCCCGCTTAATATAATCATTATATCATTAACTACAACACATTTCACAACAACAAGGATATAAGGACATCACATTATATGGCTCAATGATTAGCTATGAATCATTCCATTTATCCTTTAATTAAAATTTCATATATATATCAATTTATTAACATCATTGTAAATAAATACCATTTTCCATTGTGAATAAATATTAAGAAAACACCAAACTTTCCTATCATGCTAAAAAACATCAATCCTCTAGCCATGTTCATATATTTATATTCATGGTTGCTCCCTTCCAAGAGTATTAATAATACAGGTTACACTAAAAATTTAATCCAAATGGATCTGACAGGTATTCCACTACATGTTTGACTAATAATCAAAGATTAAATTATATCGAGAGCATGATACATGGGTACTGTTGGACTGAATATTTAAAAATGAGATGCTCAAAACAAGAGGGGGTGAATTGTATAATTTTAAAAATTCTTTTGGAACTTTTAATGAAGGATATGTTTTATAAGTTTAAATAAGGTAATTCACAAAACCTCTAGTTCTACACACTTGCTTGATTCTGGAAATATGATTCCGAGAACGAAACTTAACAAAAGTTTACAAGGATGAAGATTCTACCTTGAAGCATATAGAATCTTACTAAAACAGAGTACAAGTTTAAGGAAGCAGAAGATAGTTATACTTTACTCTATAATAAAAATGCAGCGGAAACAAGTAACAAGTAGTAAGTCATTTAACCCAAAGAGATGGGTATCCAACAACCTTGGATAAAGGTCCCCTGATTTATACTTTCAAGAATTTCTGTCTTACCCACACCAGGGTAACCCCTCGATATGAAGATCAGAGTCTGTCATGCTATCCCCTCAAGCCCTCAACATCATGGTAATCGGAACCACTGTCTTTCTTATCCATAAATCCCTCAACTTCAAGATAGTTAGTATCTCTGTCTTCTTATCCCCAGAATCCCTTGATTGTACACAACAACAATCAGAGCCGCACAAAGAAAATTTGAACCAGATGTTTATTACGCACTAAGCAATGAAAGTCTCTCTCTAGAAATCACTTAAATGTCATGTAATCTCTAGAGTCATCGATCAGTTCATCAATGTTATGATATCTTTCAAATGAGCTCATATTTATAGGCACGACTTCAACAGTCAGCTCCCTCCTCCAACAGTCAAATTTTTCCTTGAAGTTTGGAGGGACCTGTACATGTGTTACTCAAAAAACTGTTATTTAGTAACTGAAATCATGATATTGTTTTATAAAAAAACAAGTGTTAGAAAAAATATGGTTACATAACTAGAAATCCAATATCCAGAATGTAAGAAAATGAATGTTTGGAGCCTATCCAAAATAGAATTCGGTGTCTATAATACAAGGATATTTGGATTCTGTTTTGTAGGAATTTTGAAACTAAATTCTATTGAATTATAGTGTCTAAATTAAAAGGAAATTAAAAAACTGGATTCAGAAGAATTTATAACCTGAACTTAGTAGTTCAGAGTATAAGTTCATGATAATTTAGAGTTAGAACTTATAAGAGTTCAGAGTCTGAATTCAGATAACTCGGAGTCAGAACTCAGAGAATTTCATATCCAGAATTCAGAGTCAGAACTCAGATATGTTTGTATCCAGAATTCGTATTTAGAATTCGGAGTCAGAACTCTGAAGATTTCATATCCATAATTCGTATTCAAAATTAGGAGTTAGAACTCTGTAGAGTTTGTATCCAGAATTCTTATCTGGAATTTAGAGTTGGAACTCAGAAGAGTTCGTAACCAGAATTATGATTCAGAATTCGGAGTCAGAACTCTGAAGAGTTAGTATCCAGAATTCAGATTCAGAGTTCGGAGTCATAACACCGAAGAGTTTGTATCTATAATTCTGATTTATAATTTGGAGCCAGATCACTAAAGAGTTCATTACCATAATTCTGATTCAGAATTCGGAGTTAGAACTCAGAAGATATCGTAACCCGAATTATGAGAATTCAGATCCTAAAACAGAATGCTTCATATTTAGGTAATTATAGGATTCTGGGGTTATAATTACAATCTTATTTTTAAACATAGAAAAACTATGATATGAAAAATGAAAACATCGTAAGGATAAATTTCCATAGAGAAAGAAATTTTTCCTTATAGAAGTAAAACAAGGGGTAAAAAGAAATTTCCCTCGAGATAAGGTGTTTGAGAGTTTCAAAACCAGAAGGAATTGAAAAGTAATAAGGAAACCTAATTGACTTAACAATTTTCCCCTAGTATTAAGGAATAGAAAAGTCATAAAGAAAATATTATTGACTCTACAATCTCCCCCTTTTTGGAAATCACAAACCTCCTTACGAAAACGAATATAAGTACTATGAATCAAAAAATCAAGAATTTGAAATCATTCTTATATATTTTTCTCATTGGTAATGATGAATACGACTAACTCCTCCTTAGGCTTTGGAACTCTATGGATCGTATTCTAGATTTCCAGAATGAGAGTTTTTATTTAGAAAGAATATAGAAATCATCGTAATGATAACTCCCCCTTTGATAAACTCCCCCTTACTTAGGGATATTTCATCTTTTACATAGAATTCTTTTTCCTTCTCACCCTTTTTGATTTTCAAAACAAGTTTGAGGGAATGGAAAAAAAATTTGGTACTTAAAATATTAGTACAAAAATCTAGCAAAAAACAAGAAACCACAATTTTATTAAGATTTAAAGAATTTGTATAAGGAAAAATAGATACAACAAAAGTTCAGATTTGGATCTATTTTACTTCTTTTTCCTCGGGTATCATCTTCTTCACGATGGTTTTCAAATTCTTTAGCTCTTTGTGACCCTACTATGCTTGCTTCTCTAAGGCTTTGATCCTATAATCTTGAGCCTTCAGAGCCTCTACCTTAGCCTTCATCAAGTCATCTTGCTTCACTAGATTTTCTGGAATCTCGATCTGAAGATCCCTTTCTTTTTTCCAACTCTGGACAACATAATTCAACTTCCCATTCAAATATTTGACATCCTGAATCAGAGTATTTTGTTTATGTTTTTTCATTTTCCCAAATATATTTTTAAGATCCTTGATTTTGGTGTCTTCAGTATCAAAATCTTCCTTGACATGTTCTTGAAATTTATCATGCTCTCTCAAATCTTCAACGATCTTCTTCGACCAACTGGTCATTTTCTTGCTAGATTTTATGTGGGCTTCATAGTTGACTAGTAAATTCTTATATTAGGCCTCAATATTTACAAACCATTCCATCACCAATGATACATATTCTAATTTCTAATTCATGCTATGCTAGAGCGACTGGCATCTGGAGTCAATTGTTGGAAATATCAGAATGGTGTCCACTAGCTTCTTCAGGGACTAAATGTCAAAATCATGTCCTAGAGCTGATGACTCTGAGTCATACACACTGCTAGGGTGTGGTTCTTCCTCTAGCATGATGAGCTTCCTCTTAGAGTATGCACCATATTTTTTCATCCATAAAGAAATTTTGGTTGGTGTGTCAACATCCACTTGTTTTCCATTGTTGGTTTTCAGAATAGCTTCTTCATCTGGAGACTCATGCTCGCTTTCAGATATCTGGAAAATCCTATCTTCATCAATTTTTTCATTCTCAGATCCTGGATCAATATCATCAGTGAGAATGAATTCAATATTATGACTCTCTTCCTCAGATAATTTTTTCACTTCCTCTTCATCCTTCTCATCAGTTCTAGGGGTAACATGTTTCGAAGATCCAGCTTGAGGAGTCCGGATTGAAATTTTTTCGGAAGACCTTTCCTTCTCATTAATGTCTTTAACATTATCTATCAGATTAGTTGTATCATCACTGGTTTCAGCTTCCTGTACTACAACAACCGCTTCCTTCCCTTCAACAACCTTTTAATGACCTTTTTCTAGAGACATGAATTTCTTCCCTGGTGTCTCAGTTAATGGTTCTACTAAGAAAGTTTTCGGTACAAGAATGATCGCTGATGAAATTTCAGTATCCCTAAATAGGGATTGCCAGGTTTCAGCATCTGAAATATTATTCTTTTTTTTATTCTCATTGTTTTGCTTCTCAAGCTATTCAGCAGTCTTCTCTTTCAAAGATTTGGCCTCAGCAGGATCTAGACTAAAGTGAGGTTCTCCTTCCTTCTGATTCTTCTTATCCTCCCTCCACATTTCTATAACCTCATCCAGATAGGCTTTCTGATTTTTGGGTTTTAGAGGTTCAGATTGATTTTCTTTGGACTTAGGGGTTTCTACTTAAACATCTACTTCCTTAAATTTTCATTTCTTACCATCCTTCTTCGACGGTTTATCCTCTTCTACATTTTTTGGAACGACTCCTGCTTCATCCTCTGGTAGATCATACAACTCACCTGACTCCTTAGGGAAACCAACTATCATTCTCTAGAGGGTATCATCACTGATTAACATTACATTTCAATTCCTTGTCTTGGAACTACAAGGGATCTTGAAAGATTCAAGGCACCGAACTCTCAATATAGATAGTAGGGCAGGATACATGATTATCTGTGCTCTCAGATTCCCATTCTTGATATTATAAATCGTTATGAGAATATGAATCATCAGATTGATTTTCCATGGATTTACCAAAAAATATAAGATATACATATCACTTTTATTAAGAGTGTCTTTGTCACCCTTTCTCGGTACGATTAAACCCAGAACCCATAACTCAAGGATCTGATTGTTGGTAGACAAGTGAGAAATCTTTAGTCTTGACATCTGAAATTCCAAGACAATAAAAAGACTTCACCTTTAAAAAACTCCCTTGAACATCTGGCACCTTGGGGAAACAAAATTCGGCCTCTCCTTCATAAGATAATCCTACTAAGCCAGCAAACTTGGTATAAGAAAGTGCATACGTTTTACCATAACTTTTGAAGGAAAATTTTTCTCTGCCATCATTTTTGAAAAAGAAAACTGATTCATAAAATTCAATGAGTAAATCCAGATACACAACATCCTGAGATCGATTATTTGATATGGATACACTCTCCCATCCATTAATCATGATATTTTCAGAAATAATAGAGTCATACTTATTGAAGAAGTTTGGATGCACCAACCTCTCCCTATAAATTTTCCACATCGAAATCGGCTTGATAGAAGACATTTTTGGAGAAGGAACTTCACTAGTCATTCAGAATTGAGAAACTTTTGAAAATCTGGAATGGGATTTTGAAGTGGGCAGAGCTTCGACACCCAAATGGTTTGAAAACTGATGTGGGAAAACCATCAGGGGTCCCCTTTTATAGGTGTTGTAGTGACTGTTGGACTTCCCTTCTGAATCTAATGGCTGAGAATTCTTCTGATCTGTTCTGATGGTCGAAAAGATATCTGCAAGGAAAATTTGGTAGGATCCGATATTTTGAGGTTTTTAAAGGAATTGATTCAGATTTACAGAAACTAGAATCTGAGAAATTTTAAAAACAAAAGAAACTAACAGCAAGTAAAAGGTTATTACAAAAACTCAAGATAAAATTATACCTTTCGGATTTTCAGAAGAATTATTCGTATTGAGGAATATTTTTCATGAAAAACATTAGATTCCAAAAATATACTTGATTACGAAAAAACACAGATCTTCATTACGAAAATCTTCATTACAAAAATCTCAAATATGAAAAACTTTACTACGATGATTTCAAGTACGAAAAACTGCATTACGAAAAATATGTATAAAAATTTATTACGAAAAATATGAAAAACATCATTATGAAAAATATGAAAAACTTTAACAAAAAAACTATGAAAAAATTCATTACGAAAAATTTGAAAAACTTGCAAGAAAATGTACTCCCCCTATGAAAAGGAGTTAATTAGTGTAAGGAGATTTGTTCAACATGCAGTTATAGAGGAGGATTACATTATAGTTATCATTCCTAACTTTTGTTTAATGTATTCAAATCTATCAGAGGGTAAAGATTTTTTGAAAATATCAGCATGTTTATCTTGTGTTCTAATAAATTGAAGAATGACATCTCCTTTTTGTGTGTTATCCATAAGAAAGTGTTTCCTAATATCTATGTGCTTTACACGAGAGTGATGTGTTGGGTTTTTACTAAGGGCAAAGGCACATGACATTCTTAAAATTCAAAAGGTAACCTTTATCATATAATTGGATTATGCTAATGAGGATGTTCTTAAGACACTTAACAAATAAAACATTTGAAATCAATGTTTTTTTCAAGAAGTATGATGTTGCCTATACCAATAATTTTTCCTTGAGAATTATCTCTGAAAGTTACTTTTCCTCCTTTAGTCATGATAATCTTTTCAAAATAGATTTTGTTACCATTCATATGTCAAGAAAATACACTATCCATGTACCACATATTGTTGTTAGTACTCACTTTGCTTTCTTGAAAATAAAAGAGGTAGTCTTTTGGAATCAAAACCTTCTTGGATCAGGAAATATCAGAAAGCCAAATTTTAGGCACACACATCATCTTAGAAAAATAGGCTTTAGAAAAACCTAAAGAATGTATTTTGTTTAGAAAAAAATTCTTTACCCAACGTCCACCACATTGACACTTTGTAAATAATGGATCACTTTGAGTAACAAAGTAATTATTACTAAAAATTGGTTTAGAACTAGTATAACCAAAACGAGAACTATTCCTTCGAGGTCGTATTTGAGAATACATTTTATCAAAACTTTCATTACCTAAGGTAAATCATGAAAAACACTTCCCCAAGGAAAATAGTTTGAATATGATTTTGATAAACAAGTTCTTTTCTTCCAAAATATTTTATTTTGAACTAGAGTTAGGCTCGAAATCATTTTTCTTAGAAATTACGTTTTCTAGAACTTTAGAAAGTTTATTCTTCTCAGAACTTACTTCCTCATGTTTTTCTGAAATACATCCAAAATCATAATTTTTCTTATCATGATCTTTAGAAAGGTCTAATATTTCCTTCGTAAGAATAGTATTCCTAGAATTTTCTTTATCAAGTATTTTCATGAGTTTTGAATTCTCAATCTCAAGAAGTTTGGAAAACCTAAAAACTTCTTAATAGGAAGGTAAAGTATTATCTTCATCAAAAGAATATTCTTCATCCAAAGAGTTATAATATTTATAATTACTATAATTTTCATTTAATGAAACATTGGTCAATGATTTACCATTGTGTACCTTATCCATTAAACAATGATTTTTAATAGGTAGTCTGGCTATTAGACCAAGATACTATTGTCCCAAAGATTCATAATCTGAAGATTCATCGGGAGAGTCTCCACCACCAGCACTCCAGGCATCATTATCTTTCAATACTTTCTTAGCATTAGCCCTGTAATTTGTAACACCCCATGATTTCCAAATATGTTATTTCTTCAAAATAATTCAATAACTTGCACTACACGCAACACCGAGTTCAAGCGCACCACAACATACCAAACTAGCCATTCAAAAGTGGTTATGACTATTATTAACTAAATTTTGAACTATGTATAATCCTTATAGTTTGAGAATCGATATTATGAGTTTCTTAAACATAACGTAAGAACTAATTCATTTTTCAGATAAATGAAGTACTTTTCAAAAAATGCTCTTTTACCGCCTTTTAATGGTGAACCCATTGTAAATCCAATATTTGAAACTTTTATATATTAGATTTGACAAACTAAAATTATTATTTAGAATCGAGAAATACGAATTTAGTTTCAATAAACTTTTGGTGTTTTTCTGATAACATTCATATTTGGGTAAATAGTGAAAAATACTATATTTTAACTGAAAACAACTTTTTAATCAAAATAATTTATAGTGTTAAATTATATATTTTAATGGTTTGGAAGTATAAATAGATAATATTTTTACTATTTAATCCAATTCTGGTCATTTCATGTAATTTCACATTGATATTAGACATAAAGAAGTGTCAATCTTTTGATAGATATTGTTTCTTAAAAATACGCCTTTTGGTTTTGATAATGAGAATTACTTTTAAATTAAAAAATGAAACTTATATGTTTTGAATTTGGTAAAATAGACTTCATTTTTGGATTCAGTATATCGAAATTATCCTAGGGTGAGTTTTTGGTATTTTTCTGAAAACGATCAATTTTTGATGAATTGTGAAAAAACACTAAGTTATGGTTTAAAAACAAATTTCTATTTAAATAATTATTTATTTTATTTATATTTATTTTAGGTGAAAATCGATACATAATACCTATATAAGATCAATGTAATTTATTTGAGTCAGTTTATAATAATCTTAGATATATAAAAATTTTATTTAACTTTTCACCGTATTTTACCCACCTCCTAGGAGAATTTGCAAATTTACATAAAACATAATTTTAAGGCTTCTGTGAGTTGAATTTCAAAAATCAGAGAGACATGGTTAATATCAAGGAGTAAAATGTGGTTCAATAAGATAAAAATAATTTTTGGTGAATAGTAAATTTTACTTTTATTTACCACGGATAAAAGTAAATAGGGTAATTAAGGTAAAAATGATATTAATATTACCCTAACACGTGTCCTCATTCTATTGGGCAATTGTATCTTGACCAAAAAAAACCACAGGAATAAAATATTGTCATTTAGGTCCACTTGAATTAGAGTATGACATTTATTATTATTTAATTAAAAGAAGAGTTAAAAGAGTTAAAATCAATGTTTAATAACTAATTTTTTTATATATTGGGTTATTCATAAGATAAATTAGATTATAAATATTCATTAGAAATATAAAAAGCTTTCCTACATCATTTTATTTTATTTATAATTTTTAGGCCTTAAATAAAAAAATTTATTTATGACACAATGATGATGTATTAATTACCATATTCATGAAAGATTCAAATAAATGGTATTATAAATATTAAAATAAATATAATTTCAAAGTTTTTATGAAATCCAAGAATTTTATAGGTGAATATGACATTATAGGGATGATTAAATGTATCTTTTTCGAAGTTATCAAGTTTCTATGACTTTCACAAAAATAAAATACCAAATAATGACAAATTTGACCTAAATTAATATTTAAAACAAATACTATATTATTGGATGATATAATATTCTTAAAAATGTAAGGTTAGGCCAATGGACTTAAATAATATTATATATGGCATAAATGAGCCACTTGAGGTTCTATTGGATGTTTATAGTAGGTTAATTAACCATATAGGGTAAGAATAAAAGAAGACCCGGTAAAAGTTAAACTATTTAACTAAGAGTTAAATCTAAAAGTTAAGGTTAATATGGTGACCTAAACATTTCTAAATCCTATTTTTTGAGAGGTTTTCGAACCATCCCCACCTTATCCTTTAAATAATTCATTTCTGAGCCATTAGAAACAGAAAATTAATTTATTATAAAATAATATTTTATGTTTTTCCTAAGGTGCCCCTCACCCCTCTTCTAAAAGGTCACTCCCCCTTCACTCTAATTCACACCTTCTAAGACATTTGTCTCAGAACAAACATGCCCAAATATCCTCCCAACTATCCTAAATTCATCCTAGAGGCTTTACTATAGTCATAAATCCATCCTAAGGAGCCCTTTTGATCAAATCAAAAGTCAGAAACCGAAGAAGAGTTGATGATTTCACCACCCTCTTTCAAGTTATCTTATTATTACACTTAATCATTATTTGGTGTTTCCATTAAAAATTAATAACTCCAGTATATTATTTATAATATGATGTTATTATAAATATGTAACAACTATATTCATTATTCATTCCATCTTATGAATGATAATGTCACCATGCGTGCATACGTACGGCATACCGTCTCCACACCGTGGTGTAATTTGTTATTCAACGCTATTTTATTTGGATGGATATAATGATGAGAAATATGTATATAAATAATGAAAAAAACATGATATTGTCTCTGTAAAATTAATATACCATCCAATTCCCCAAATTTAATGAATTGATATTTTTTCTCGTCCGTACGTACAGATTATCGTCTCCACGACGCGATGGGATTTATTTCCACATTCACTATTCATCGATAATTATAAAAATATATATACTACTAATATTTATATAATATATGAAATAATAATGATACTGTAGATATAAATATATATATATGTGTGTGTGTGTGTGTGTGTGTACTTACTTATATCTTATTCACTTAGTTCTGTTCAATACGAGATGAAAACGGAAACAACGTTTATGCGTACATACGGACTACCATATCTATAAACGGTGTTTTTCAATTCATATATATGTCTGTTATACATATTTATATTCATAATATATGTGATTTATAAATCATGTTTTATATTATGTACGTACTTAAATCTTTATCTATGTGATACAATCAAGAATAACAAGTTAAAACACATACAATAAAGAAAGTGATTATTACCCAAAATGTTCATTTAACATGAAAATTATTATTAAATGGGTAGTACAAAGTGATAAATGAAAAATGTATGATATCATAGATATTAATATGATTTTGGTATACTTTAATAACATAGTAATATCTTCATACAGGAAGTTGAATGTACCCTTGACTAATGGAAAGTGCAAGGTAAAGGGTTTTCATCTCACTCCTTATTCCCATGAGATTCATGCCATATTGCCACTATTACCTTTTGTGTGGTGTATGTACTACCCATAATTGTATTATTTGTGTAATTCACTTTAAATTATGTGTATTTACATATTCATTGTATGATACCTCTTTCATGGGGTGTATGTTTCGTAAGTTACCAAATTGGTAAGGGTTAATTTCACAATCTCTTTATTATCCAAGGTTGTTTTTACATAAGAATATACTGGGACATATTTATTATCCATGTCCATATTTCATAATATATTTTTCAAATGGATTCTTTTTAAGGGAATTTTTTTAAAACAACGTTTTAAATATTTTAAATATTTATTCTTCTAAATCATTCTCATTAATGTCCATGTTTTCAAAATGGTTTTTGAGGATTTATTCATATGGACATTAATGTTTTAAAATTAAAATTCATTTTAAAAGTTTCAATGTGGTATGGGACACTTTGTTCCAAAAATCTATTTTTAAAATGGCTTTTTGACAAGTAGTGTGACTTTTAAATGTTTTCATGAAAAAGGGGGGTATTTCTATCAAATAGTTTTGATGATTATTTTAATCTGTGTCAATATCCTTCATTATTCTCGATTGAGGTTAATCTATTAAAAAAAAATCTTTCATATTTTATAGAATGTGTTATGTTTGACTGTGTATGTGCTATTTGTTTTTACCATTCATGGTTTATGGAGAAATTATTGACATTTCCTATGCTAGTTTTAATGCAAATGTTTATGTTTTGTTTAAACCTATCCATATGGGGAATGCATTGCACTTAGAAAGTGATTGGTGGAGCCCGCTATAACTCCTCGATGCATCGGTAGGTCTAATGAGACAAAATAGTGTCTTAGAACAACGCCTTGGAAAAATATTATTTGTAGTCTTGGAACAAGGCCTTGACTATGTGGTTATGATAGTCTTCCATTTGCATTCCATCGTTAGGAAAGTGGTTATTGATTTTTCATGTGATTATTAGACTAGTATAATATCCATGTGAATAATTAAATGGCATTATTTCATTTTATTTTTTCCATATTATTCTGATGTTAAAGTTTAAAAGGCTTTTTTATTAGTTATACATTTCCTTAAATGTTTATTATTATTAATGAATGTTTTTGCTGTATTACTTACCCTTACTGAGCATTTGAGCTCCCCCATTTCTATGTTTTATTTTTCCCAGGATTCCAAGAAGTGAATTGTGATTGATATGTAGGGTTAAGCCAAGGGAATAATGGAATTCATAAAGGATTATTTATGTTGTTTGTATGTTATAATGTGTAATGTAACATTCATGTATGTAATCTATTTTCCATGACTGCTAAACCGAGCAGTCCTTCAGGACATGATTCCTTGTAATCAGCCAATGTATTAAAATAATTCTCCGACTCTGGGTAACTGGGGCGGGGTATTACTGTTGGTATTAGAGGAATTTTAGTACAAACCTTAGAAGATAGATTTAGATAAACTCTGATTAGAGAACATAGACCCAAGATGGACTTTGTGGATTAGTATAGAAGAACTTCCTAGAATTTTGGTAATGTAGAGATTTTGTGAGTTTTCCAAGGAAATACATCCCTGTCTGGATATGAGCAGGTAGAGGCTGCTCTCGCACAGATGTATCTAGGGGTAAAACCTGAAAACACAGCTTTGAGCTAGACTCGAATGGGAACTATTGCACGACAACGGGTCTTGCTGCACTTTTGCTTACAACACTCCCGGAGGATATGCATTGGATAATTGTCATTTTCATTACAAATAATTATGAAGGATTTACGAGTATATATCTCCTCAAATAAAATATTTTTATGGATTATATCCATAAACTGTTCAATTTATGTTCGGTATTTTACAAGATTGAAATTATTCATTTCAATTCATAAACTGACCTAGTGTATTACATTGTATAGAAAAGGATCCCTGTAGACGGAATGTGAACTCCATCAATATGTATGATCCAAAGAGTAAGAAGGATCATATCTTTCACGGTATTAAGCCAACATTTAGAAGGGAAATAGTCTCCCAGGTATTCTCAACATATGAAAAAATAATATCATGTGTTAACAAGATAAGTAGTGAATTCTCTGAGTCCTATGGATTTGAAGGGAAGCAAGAGATGAAAATGATGGAAGAGAGAAATATGGATAAAGGGAAGAGGGAAAAGAAGAATTTTCCCATATGTGATAACTGTGGGAATAAACACCCTGGAAATTGCCTGAAGGGAATGTGAGTTTGTTATAAGTGTAGAGAAAAATGACACCATGTATGTGACTGCAAGGGTAAGAAAAAGGTTTCAAATGTACAATGCTTCATCTGTAAGGAGTTGGGACACTACACGAACCAATTTCCAAATCATCAGAGTATGCCCCGAATGACTCTATTGGATAATAATCAAGTAATGATACTACCACAGACGAGGAGGAATGATTTGAGTTCTTATGTTGTTATTAATGAATTAAATCATTTGAGTGTTGTATCAACGATGTACTAGTTATAATAATTATGGAGTAAATAATTATTGTACTGCAACACTATTTTATTGAGGATTTGAGATTATATGGTTGTAAGAAAAGTGACTTAATAGTAAGCTACACTTTTTCGAAAATACATAGTTTAAGGAAATGCAATCCTTAATATGGTTCTGATAATGAGGTAGTGATTTTGGAATAAGAGATGGTTGATTTTGGTAATTTAGGATGTTGCAGTCTTGGAAAAGAATACATGATGAAGGCGTTCACATGTTATTACCTGGAAAAAAGGATCCTCATTATGTTTAACATCCTTATATATTTTGGACTGAGAGTTTGGATATAAGTATTTTGGATAATCTATAGGCTAGAATGGATTAAGATTGAAATTGGATGCTATTGTTAAGATTATTTTTGGATTTCCATAAAGGGACAACCCGGAGGTCGGGCGACAACCCGTCACGACTGGCATGGATGCAAGACTTGAACCCTCAACCGAAGGGTGACATGGGTGTATCACCTACTACTAGCCCACATGATGTCCTGGATTGAATAATGTAGTTTTTTAAAAGGTATGGTAGATGAATTATAAATTCATTTTTTGGGAACCCTATTCGAATAGGATTAACAGAATATATATATTTTTTAAGTTCTATTATCTTTTAGAGTGAAAGATGAATTTTTGGTAGAAATTAGTTAAAGGGTGGAACTCTACTTGTCAAGTTTATGTTTTTTTAACTCTTATTCTATGAAGAAATTAATTCTTAAACAATAGGTAAAGGATCTTCAAAATAAAAATGTGTTATCCTAATACCTTATGTTTCGTTGAACCAGTGATATTTTAAATCTTCATAGATTGATGGCTTTGAGGCCCTAAATTCTACAATTGCTTGTGATTGATGGCCTCAATCTCTCCCTATAAATATTTATGTTTTTTATCCAATTGTGTGACCCAAATTTCCACCAATGTTATCCTAATAGATATCATAATATGGTGTTTACTTTTTCATTACCATTTTCATCTTATTAAGACTAACTTTTATTAACCCAATTTCAGATGTGGGTTTTCCCACAAAGGTATTTTCTCTTTTCAACCTTTTATTTTTTGAAGAACAATATCAAATTGAGTGGACAAAATTTATTGAAGGAGGTAAGAATGTAACACCCCAATATATCAAAGTACGCTATTTCTTCAAAATAATTCAATAACTTGCACTACACGCAACACTGAGTTCAAGCGCACCACAGCTTTCCAAACTAGTGGTTCAAAAGCGGTTATGAATAGTATTAACTAAATTTTAAACTATATATAATCCTTATAATTTTAGAATCCATATTATGAGTTTCTTATACATAATGTAAGAACTAATTTATTTTTTCAGATAAATGAAGTATACATAAAAAAATGCACTTTTACCGCCTTTTAATGGTGTACCCTTTTAAAATCCAATATATGAAACTTTTATATATTCAATTTGAAAAAAATAAACTTCTTATATAGAATCAGGACATAAGAATATAGATTCAATAAATTTTTGGTGTTTTTCTGATAACTTTCATATTTGGGTGAATAGTGTAAAATACTATATTTTAACTAAAAACATCTTTTTTAATCAAAATAATTTGTAGTGTAAAATTATAAATTTTAATTGTTTGGAAGTACAAATAAATTATATTTTTACCATTTAAACCAATGCTGTTTATTTTAAGTAATTTCACTTTGATATTAGACATAAAGAAGTGTCAATCTTTTGATTGATATTGTTTCTTAAAAATAGGCCTTCTGGTTTTGACAATGGGAATTGATTTTAAATTTATAATTACAACTTCTATATTTTGAATTTGGTAAAATAGAATTCCTTTTTGGACTCATAATATCAAACTTATCCTTAAGTGAATTTTTGTATTTTTCTGAAAATGTTCAAATTTTGATGAATATTGAAAAAACAATGAGTTATTGTTTAAAAAAGAATTTTTATTTAATTAATTTTTTATTTTATTTAAATTTATTTTAGGTCAAAATAGATACATAATACCTCGATAAGTTAAATGGAATTCATTGGAGTCAGTTTATAATAATTTTAGATATATAAAAAGTTTATTGAACTTTTCACCGTCTTTTTCCCACCTCCTATGAAAATTTGAAAATTTACATAAAACATAATTTTACCGCTTCTGTGAGATCAATTTCAAAAATCTAAGAGAAATGGTTAATATCAATGAGTAAAATATGGTTCAATAGGATAAAAATAATTTCTCTTGAATAGTAACTTATTACTTTTATTTACGACGGATAAAAGTCAATAAGGTAATTAAGTGTAAAAATGATGTTAATATTATCCTATCACATGTCCTAATTCTATTGGACAAGTTTATATAGACCAAAAACAACCTTAGGAAAAAAATATTATCATATAGGTCTACTTGGATTAGATTATGACATTTATTATTATTTAATTCAAAGAAGAGTTAAAAGAGTTAAAATTAATGTTTAATAACTAAAACATTTTTAATATTGGGTAATTCATAAGATAAATTCGATTATAAGTATTCATTAGAAAGATAAAGATATTTCCTACATCATGGTATTTTATTTATAATTTTTAGTCCTTAAAAAGAATTTATTTATGACACAATGATGATACAGTAATTCCCAACATCATGAATGAATAAAATAAATGGTATTATAAATATTAAAATAAATACAATTTAAATGTTTTTATAATATACACGAATTATATAGGTGAATATGAAATGATAGGGATGATTCAATGTATCCTGTTTGAAGTTATAATGTTTTGATGACTTTCACAAAAACAAAATACCAAATAGTGTCAAATTTTTCATAAATTAATATTTAAAACAAATACTATATTATGGGTTGATATAATATTCTTAAAAATGTAAGGTTCAGAAAAATGGCATAAATAATATTATATATGTCACTAGTGAGCCACTTGAGGTTCTCTTGGATGTTTGAAATAAGTTTATTAACCATATTGAGTAATAATACAAGAAGACACGATAAAAGTTAAACTATTTAACTAAGAGTTAAATCTAAATGATAAGGTTAATATGGTGATCTAAAATTGTCTAGAACATATTGGTTGAGAGTGTTTAGACCCATACCCACCGTATCCTTTAAATAATTCATTTTAGAGCCATTATAAACCGAAAATTAATTTATTATAAAATAATATTTTCTGTTTTTCCTAAGGTTCCCCTTACCACTCTTATAAAAGGGAACTCCACCTTCACTCTAATTCACACATTCTAAGCCATTTGGCTCGACCAACCCATTCCCAAATATCCTCCCAACGATCCTAAATTCATCTTAGAGGCCTTCCTTTGGTCAGAAATCCATCTTAATGATTCCTTTTGATCAAATCAAAAGGAAGAACTCGAAGAAGAGGTAATGATTTCACCACCCTCTTTCAGGTTCTCTTATTCTTCCACTTAATATTTCTTTGTTTTTTCCATTTTAAATTAATAAATACAGTATATAATATATACTTTTATTTTATTATAAATATGGAACAACTATATTCATTATCCTATCCATCTTATGAATGATAATGTCACCAAGCGTGCGTACGTACGGCTTACCGTCTACACAATGTGGTGTAATTTGTTATTCAATGCTATGTTATTTGGATGGATATAATGATGAGTAATATGTATACAAATAATTACAATAACATTATAATGTCTCTGTAAAATTAATAGACCATCCAATTCCACAACTTTAAGGAAATGATATTGTCGCTCGTGCGTAGGTACGGATTACCGTCTCCACGACGCGATGAGATTCATTTCCACATTCATCATTCATCGATGATTATAAAAATATATATATTACTAATAAGTATATAATATATGACATAATAATTATACTGGATATATATATATATATGTATGTACTTACATATATCTTATTCACCTAGTTCCGTTCAATACGACATGAAAACAGAAACATCGTTTATGCCTACGTACGGACTACCGTCTGCATAAACGGTGTTTTTCATTTCATATATATGTCTATTATAAATATTTATATTCTAAATATATATGATATATAAATAATTTTTAATATTATGGATGTACTTAAATCATTATCTAAGTGATACAATCATGAGTAACAAGTTAAAACACGTACGATAAAGAAAGCGATTATTACCCGAAATGTTAATTTAACATGGAAATTATTATTAAATGGGTAGTATAAAGTAATAAATGAATCATTTATGATATCATAAATATTAATATGGTTCTGGTATACTTTAATTACATACTAAGATCTTCATAGAGGTGGTTAAATGTACCTTCGACTAAAGGAAAGCGCAAGGTAAAGGGTTTTCATCTCACTCCTTATTCCCGTGAGATACATGCCATATTGCCACTATTACCTTTTGTGTGGTGTATGTACTACCCATAATTTTCTTATTTGTGTAATAAAATTTAATTTATGTGTATTTACATATTCATTTTATAATACCTCTTTCATGGGGTGTATGTTTTATAAGTTACCAAATTGGTAAAGCTTAATTTCACAATCTCTTTATTATCCATGGTTTTTTTTACAAATGTATCTACTGGGAGATATTTATTATCCATTTCCATGTTTCTTAAAAGAGTTTTCAAAGGGATTATTTTTAAGGTAATTTTTACTAAAAAAAACATTTTGAATGTTTTAAATATTTATTCTTCTAAATTATTCTTATTTATGTGCATGTTTTCAAAATGGTTTTTAAGGATTTATTCATATGGACATTAATGTTTTAAAATTACAATTCATTTTTAAAGTTTCAAAGTGGTATGTGACACTTTGATTCAAAAATATATTTTTAAAATGGATTCATGACAAGTAGTGTGACTTTTAAATTTTTTCAACAAAAATGTTGGTATTTCCCCCAAATAGTTTTGATGATTATTTTAATCTGTGTAAATATCCTTCATTATTCTCAATTGAGGTTAATCTGTTACAATAAAATCTTTCATATTGTATAGAATGAGTTATGTTTGACTGTGGATGTTTTATTTTTATACCATTCATGGTTTATAGAGAAATTATTGACATTTCGTATGCTAGTTTTAATACGAATGTTTATGTTATATTTAAACGTATTCATATGAGGAATTCATCGGAGTTAGTAAGTGATGGGTGGAGCCCGCTATAGCTCCTTAATGCATTGGTAGGTCTAATGAGACAAACTAGTGTTTTCTCACAAGGCCTTGGAAAAATATTATTTGTATTCATTGCACAAGGCCTTGACTATGTGGTTATGATAGTCTGGCATTATGAATTCCATCATTACGAATGTGGTTATTGATATTTCATGTGATTATTAGACTATTAGAATATCCATGTGAATATGTAAATGGCATTATTTCATTTTATTTTTTTCATTTTATGCTGAAGTTCAATTCTAAAGGGATTTAATTTTAGTTATACATTGCCTAAAATATTTATGCTTATTAGTGAAAGTTTTCACTGTATTGCTTCCCCTTACTGAGTGTTTGAGCTCACCCCTTTCTATGTTTTATTTTTCCCAGGATTCCAAGAAGTGTATTGTGATTGATATGCAGGGTTAAGCCAAGGGAATAATGGAATTCATAAAGGATTATTTATGTTGTTTTGTATGTTATAATGTGTAATGTACCATTCATGTAGGTAATCTATTTTCCAAGACTGTTAAACCGATCGGTCCTTCGGGACTTGATTCCTTTTAATCATGACAATGTATTAAAATAATCCACCGACTCTGGGTAACTGGGGTCGGGGCGTTACAAAATACTTCTTTATGTTTCTCTTTAAATGTTTTTCCTTTCTTTCTTTTATCTAAATCATAGGACCATCATGTCTAATTTGTCTAGCTCTCTTGAATTCATAAAACATAACTTCCAAATCATTCTTATATTTGGATTGAATGTTCCTCTGTCCAGCTATCTTGTTCATCCTTCGAGCAAGATTTTCTAATTCATTTTCTGAGGACTCACTTCCACTAGATTCAAATTAGATAACAACATTCTTAAATTTGGATATAGTAACTCTTTCAGGAGTCTTGGATTTCATATGATTAGAAGTTGTAGTAAAAGCAACACTGCCATTTTTGTTCTTTTTCTTTACGTTATCAGCATCTCTCTTCATTCTAGTCTCATGTTGAAGTAGAGATCGAAACTACTCATCAAGAGTAATCTGAGTAACCTTTCTGTTCTCATCAATAGCTGTTCTCTTGTATTCTCATTCATCCAGCAAGATTTCAATGATATTATCAACAAGAGATTTATCGTCTAATCCTTTCTCACCCATGGATTGTAAACTATTCACAATAGTCATGAATCTTTGTTTTCCTCACATATGGGTTCTCCATATGGAAAGAAGAAACCATGGTATTTAGCTCTGAGCATGGATCTTATAAATTCAATAACATTGGATGTTTGAAAGTGAGTAACTTCAAGTTTCTTGCATATACAGTTTGCTACTTCACAAGTTGAAATTTGGCTATATATATTTCTAGTTATGGAACAAAGAAAAGTATTGAGTACCATATAATTCAGTTTATATTCATGATTTTCTTGATTGGTAAAGGTACTAACTTCATTATCAGGGATTTTATATCCTCCAGTAATCATAACAAAATTATCTACACCAGTATTGATAATTAAAGTATTCATTCGATCTCTATAATATTCGTAATCATTTCCTTTAAAAATAGGCAGTCTTGTTGGATTAGGATTGTCTATGGAACCAACATTGATACCTTCAATCTTAAAGAAAATTATGTCCACAAAAACATGTTAATAGAAAAATTTCATAAACAAGGAGAATATTCCTAAGCAAGGAAAATATAAAACAGAAGTATCTCTATGAAAAAATGAATATGAACTATATGAGTCCGAAAAACTAATTCCGGAAATTAAGAAGAAGAATAATTCTCTTATGAATCTAATTGTGAGATTAATTCAGAGGTCACCTCCTCTGATACTAATTATTGGATCGAATATGTAAAAATGAGATGCTCAAATACAAGAGGGGGGGGGGGGGGTGAATTGTATACTTTTAAAATTTCCTTTGGAATTTTAAAGAAGGCTATGTTTAACAATGTTAAACAAGGTAATTCACAAAACCTCTAGTTCTACACACTTGCTTGATTATGGAAATATGATTCTGAGAATGAAACTTAACCAATGTTTACAAGGATGAAGATCTTACCTTAAAGAATATAGATTCTAACTAAAACCGAGTACCAGTATAAGGAAGTTTAAGAAAGTTATACTTTCTTTAACAATAAAAATGCAGCGGAAAACTTGAAACAAACAAGTAACAAGTAGTAAGTCTTTTAAACAAAATAGAAAGGTATCTACCAACCTTTGATAAAGGTCTCTTGAATTATACATTCAGGAATGTATGTCATACCCACACTAGGGTAATCCCTCGATACAAAGATCAGAGTATGTCTTGCTATCCCTACAAGTCCTCAACTTCAAGGTATTCGTTACCTCTGTCTTCCTTTGCAAGGAAGCCCTAAACTTCAAGGTAGTCGGAACGTTTTTCTTCCTATCCACAGAAGGACTCAATTATACACAACAACAGTTTGAGTCACACAATGAAAATCTAAACCCGAAGTTCAGTACACACTAAGCAATGAAAGCCTCTCTCTAGAAATCACTTCAACAGCATGTAATCTCTATAGTCATTGAACAGTTTAACAAAGTTATGAGCTCTTTAAAATGATCTCATATTTATAGGCACGACTTCAACGGTCGGATCCCTCCTCCAACGGTCATATTTTCCATTGAATTTTGGAGGTACATGTACACGTGTCACTCAAACAATGGTTAGTTAGTAACTGAAAGCATGAAATCGTTTTATAACAAACAAAAGAGATAGAAAAAATATGGTTACATAACTAGAAATACAATATTCGGAATGTAAGAAAATGAATGTTTGGAGTCTCACAAAAATTGAATTCAAAGTAGAAAATACAAGGATATTCAGATTCGGATTTCTACGAATTCTAAACCTAAATTCTATTGAATTCCGGAGTATGAATATCAAGGAAATTTGAAATCTGGTTTCACAAGAATTTGGAACCGAAACATAAAAAGTTCGGAGTTTATGTTCATGAGAATTCGAAGTCAGAACTCATAAGAGTTTGGAGTCTGAATTCAGAGAACCTGAAGTCAGAACTCTGAGAAGTTTGTATCCAGAATCCGTATTTTGAATTCGGAGTCAGAATTCATAGATGCTCGTATCAATAATTATTATTTAGAATTTGGAGTCAGAACTCTGAAGAGTTCGTATCCAAAATTTGTATTCAGAATGTGGAGTCAGAACTCTGAAGAGTTCGTATCCAGAATTCGTATTCAGAATTTGGAGTCGGAACTCAGAATTTTTCGTAACCAGAATTCTGATTCAGAATTAGGAGTCAGAACTCTGAAGAGTTCGTATCGAGAATTCTGATTCAGAATTCGGAGTCATAACTCGGAAGAGTTTGTATCCAGAATTCTGATTCATAATTCGGCGCCAGAACTCTGAAGAGTTCGTAACCAGAATTCTGATTCATAATTCAGGGTCAGAACCCAGAATAGTTTGTATCCAGAATTACGACAATTCAGATCGTAAAATAGAATGCTTCTTATCTATGTAATTATAGGATTCCGAGTTTATGGTTACAATCCGATTTTTACACTTAGCAAAATTATGATATGAACAATGAAATCATGGTAAGGATAAATTTACTTAGGGAAACAAATTTTTTCCCTATTGAAGTAAAACAAGGGGTAAAAAGGAATTTTCCTTGAGATAGGGTGTTTGTGATTTTCAAAACATGAAGGAATGCTAAAGTCATAAGGAAACCTTATTGCCTTAACAATTTCCCCCAATTTATGAAGGAATGTAAAAGTTATAAGGAATACCATATTGACTCAATAGGTATAATCGAAATCTTTCATATTAATTTAAATTAAATAGAAAGTAGGATTATATTTAGACTCATAATATTTAACTGGTGATTAACGCAATGATTCCAATGGGTAATTCCAGTGAGGTAGATGGTACACATTATCGCAAGAAATAACATAGATAGAACAAAATATAGATCAACCCAATTCCACATCATAAATCAAAAGAAAACACCGATTCATTGTAATTACAATGAAGTGGAAGAATACCAAAGAATGAATACCTACAAGAGAGAAAACACCAAACCGCGATGCCTATAGGTGATAAAATCACAACAATGTCTCCAAGAGTAACGTAGGGCTAGATATCAGAAACAAAAAATGATCGAATGATAAATATTCTTATGATTATACATGAAAATACTATATTGGATACTTACACAACATGTAATTAGTTTACACATTGAGTATTTCTTTTTAAAGGGATAAACTGAAATAAACCATGTCCTCGAGTTAATATTTATCCTGATCAACATTTAGACAATGTAAATTGGGCTTAGGATTCGTAACCACTCCACATCTATAAATGTTTCATGAAATGTGTTTGGTGTAATTTATATGTTGTGTAACATTTACACGACATGTAATTTTATAGCAAATAGTTTCTTTACAAATTTATACTTAAAGACCTAAACCTGCACCAAAGCCTTCCAAACCAAGAAAAAACCACACAATCTCATCCACACATTTATACCCAAAATATATTAATGGAAGAAATCATACATCCCAGAACATTAGGTCATTTTTCCGAAACAAAGGCTCTCTATTTCCAAATAAGACTCAACCACCAAGGACCAATGAAAAATTCAGAGAGGGATGTAGCTGAAAAATGATGGGATCATAGAACCTCTCCCACCAAATATCAGCTCATCCCAAAGATTCTTTTAGAATCACTGTGGGGTGTTAAGAAACATTATGGGGAACTGAGGTCACATAATAGACTCACTCTCTCAGGTCTCATATTGAACACTCCCATACATCCACTATTCTTGAACTAGGTGAATAGTCCTCTACATGGGATATTTTCCACTGTGATCCCCAATTATTATAAGATGATCCTAAAAGAACACATCAACATAGTGTTCATCATCCTTGACTTATAGAACATTAGAAGTGTCAGGATAATATTTATGACTTTGCGATAAGTGAAACATGTCATCCATGGAACTGTAGTGATGTGGATGGGATAATCATAACACTAATGGACTGACCCTATCAAATCTCTCAAATAACCTGACAAACCAAGGAACTATATTTCCCTATTTCCTGATATGTAAATTTCCTAATATAGGAGACACATTATAGAAAACATGATGAACAACCTCAAACTCTATAGGTCATATTTTACTATAAATGTACCTTTATACCTATTTTTCAAGGTTTCCAAACACCTCATGATCAACTGAACCTTCTCATACATCTCCTACACAAAACTATGTCCAAAAAAGAACTAACCCACCATGCTCCAACCAACAAAGAGGCAAATAGGATCTACATCCATAAAAATCCTCAAAAGATTTCTTTTTGGATTGATTCATAAAAGATTTTATTATATGAAAACAGTACGAGTGTCATATTTTACTCCCAAGAACCACCGAAATCCAAAATAAAAGATCTTAACACATCCTATAGAACATTAATTGTCTACTCTGATTGATTGTCAGTATAACTAAGATAGGTTTTGGTCCAAATAACATGCCATCCTAGATCCTACTAAAGACCCTACCATATCCACAAATGAAAATGTGGATCTCCTTCTAAAATGATAATCCTTGGAACACTATGCAGTCGACCTATCTCACGTACAAAAAATACAACCTAGATCATCAATGGTTAAGGTCCCCTTGATAGGTAAAAAGTGGCCTACCTTCATAAATTTTTCAACTATCACCCATATTTCATCATTTTATGGGGTTTCCTCTATAGTCATAACACAAAATCCATATTTACATCATCCAATTTCCACTATGTAATAGGAAATGATTAAAAAATCATAATTGTCCTTTAATGCTCATCTTTCACCTACTGATAGGTGAAAAGTCTCACCATAAAAATTAATACATCCTTCTTCATTCCTCACCGCCGGTAATTTCAAATGAGGTCATGATACATCTCTATTAATCATGAATTTGCTGACCATACAAAAGTAGGAAACTCTCCCATCAGATCCTCATACAAGCCCGTAAGAACCAACACTCGACCACGGAAATAAAAAAACAAAATGTTTCCTAGAGATCATTCGACTTTTCGATCCCCGTAAAATAAGATATCAATCATAACTAAACCCTCTCTATTAGAAAACTACTCTATCTTGATCTGGTCAACAAGAATGAGTAAAATAGATGTTGATGTCAGAGCTACTCATCCATGGGACTCTAGATTACCTAGATACATGTATTCAAAGAGTTCTGTCATCCTATAAAAATCTCATCACTCCCCCACATCTTCTATATATGTCTTGGATATCAATTCATCGAAATTTGTGTTTTCTAATTCTTGTGGTATAAGTCCACTTGATGTCCAAAGTCTATAAGACCTCCACATACCTCCAATGATAAAGGTTAAAGTCCTGTAAATAAAAGATGTACCTAAGTCTATTGTGGTCCATGTATACCCCAAAATTCTCTCCCAAAATATAGTGTCTCCAACATCTAAAAAATGTTCTGGCACTTCCAACTCTAGACTGTGAGTAGGGTAATTACACTCATGTGGTCCCAAAAATCTCGTACCATAAGCAACCACTCGACCAACCTGCATCAGAACTACTCCAAGTCCAACTCTGGATACATCAAAGTACACAATATATGATTTTCCTAGAAAAGTTAAAGTGAGGATAAGTGAAATTTTCAGCCTAACCTTCAGCTACTAAAATTATCTCTCAAAAGCATCCATCCAAGAAAACATTACGCCCTTATTGGTCTGACTGGACATCAGTGCGGAAAGAAGGGTTAAGTCCTAGAAAAATCACTGAAAATAAGCTACTAATCCTAGAAATCTCAAAATATATAAGACATTCATGGGTATCTCCCAGTATACCAAGGCTGCAAGCCTCTCTAGGTCCATTAAAACTCATACCTCTAAGAAACATGGACTATGAAGTTCACATTATTAATCCCAAAATTGTATTTGGATAGAGTGGTGTAAATCTGATTCTCTCTCAATGTACTCAATAAAATGTCATGATTTTTGGAATGATCATCTAGAGACAGGTATTAGAATAAAATTTCATCAATAAAAACCACAAAAACTATTCCATAAAGGATGAATGATCTGATTCATTAGGGTAATGAATATTGTTGGTGTATTTTTGAAACCAAATGGAATCACTATGATCTAAAATAACCAATACCATCTCTTAAAGGAAATTTAGGGATATGTACAAATATATCACCACCAATTGGTGTTATCCATATCTGAAATTGATCTTGGCGAAGTCATAACACATATTAACTGATCAAAGAGATCGTCCATATGAGGAAGATGAAATTTGTTCTTGACAGTCATCTTCTTTAATATATGATATTCAATACATAAAATCGATGTTCCATCTGACTTCTTGGATAAAATAACTAGACAACCACATGGATATGTTCATGGTTGTAAGAAAACATTAGCTTCAATATCTTCAAGCTGAATGTTCAACTCCCTATGCTTTGTTGGTTCCATCATTTATGACAAGATAAAAACTGGCTCTTCTTCCGACAACAAATCAATCTTAATCTCAATCTCACACATGGTTGGTAAGCCACATAACTCATCAATAACGATATAATGAAAATGGTCTTCCACTAGAGTAAAACTATATTGTTTCACTCAACCATAATCATGAACAAGATTGACTGTCTAAACCACGAGACAATCCAATTATCCATGAATTGGTCTAGCATGACTAGCCTAAAGACCTCACTCACATTAATGAGAATAGATACCACCTTATAGAGATTTAATGGTAACTCTCCATTGTTAATAGTTAATAGGATCCTAGTATGTGACCAATAAATATATAATTAAATTCAAATTGAAACCTATCATATACAGAACAAGCATTTCCCAAAAGAAAAAGTAACCACCAATTTATACTGAACACTCCTTAAATATTTTAATATTTTATAACCACACTCCCAATATAGTATTAATGACCAAAACACCATCCAATATTCTAACACACAAGCCCAATAAATTTTAAAAATGTTCATATAAAAAGAAATGTGGTTCTCTTATTTAAAAAAACAAAGGAATAGGTTGATGACACATGAAGAATACCTCTAATGGTAGACGATCCAACATCAAAACTAGTCAGAGTAGTCTAAATAATGTACAACTAAATATCCACTATGACATAAGATCTAGACTAATTAAAATGATTTATTCCCTCTTCTAGGAGATACCACTTCTCTACTGGGGTTCAATGTCACGTGCCTTGACCTGAATTTCTAGTCGATCTCTGGCTACCAATTACATGAGGAGTAGCTATGTCCATCCCAGACTTTGGTATCCATCCGGGTATCCCTCCACTTCTATACTGCTCTATGCCCTTACAAAACCTCAATAGGTTTCCCATATTTCCACAAAAACGACACTACAATACATGGTATGGACAATGAGAATTATTATTGCCCATCTTGCAACATTAAAATAATTATGAATGAATATAAGCCTGAAATGGATTCTAACTAACCTGAATGATCTTCCCACTATTTATATGGTAAAAAATGTCATAGTGACACTTCATTCCAACAAAATAAGAGTTCCCAGTTCGCCCTGCTAAAAGAGTATCGTCACTACTCATGGCCTATCTTATATTCCCTTCCATTATGAGTGAGTGATTCACCACATGTAAAACAAATTTCAAGCATAAGACGTTAAACTATGACCTGCGAACATAGTAAATCCCATCCTTAAAACGTCATTCCCTAGAGATCTAATATGTAGATAAATATGACACAAATCATCGTAGGTCTGTGAAAAATTCCTCATAGTCAAACACTAACATGTCATCCCAGGCCATGTGCATGAAATTGTGATACTTTTCATCCCTAAACCTATTAGGATAGAAGTGTCTCATAGAATTTCCCCAAATTCCTTCCATGATAATGCCTCTTTCTACCCATCCTACTCCAGAATGTGCCACCAAAGCTTGGTTGGTCCATAAAGTGTATATGAATCAAGATTCATCCTCCAATATATGGGTGTCTTGATTTGTCTAAAGATAATTTGGATAGACTCGATCTATAAGATTTTTACCTAGGGGCCTCCCACATCAGTGAACAAAGGGAGATGGTATAGTTAGAACTCTCTCATAAACAAAACCATCAATGGAATGGTATGCACAATATCCTTTTTATGGATCACATGACCCTCAGTAAGAATTCGTGAAGCTAAACATCATTCTGATCCTTAGGAGATACATGAAGCTCAAAATCAGCTATGTTAGGAGCTTGTTAATTTACACTATCCTGATGCTCAAATCAATGTTGATGATGATGAATTTTCTCTACAACATAAAAATTCCCCTTAGAAAACTATCTAATAAACATGTTCAACCTCAACATGTTAGAACTAATGAGAACCACTTCTCCAAGTCTCTCAATACATGGATTACGTTCTTCTAGCAAGTCATATCAGTTATTTCATTTCATTTGTCAAATATAAAAGGCATCTCATATCATACTCCATATAGGAAAGTAGATAACACATGAAATAAATTTGTCTCTATCATGATCAATTATTCTAAATATATATATATGCTCCCATCATGAGGCAAGCATACTCCCTTCATTACATATCGAGATATATGTGCAATATAAATAAATGATATCTTTTAAAAACAATAACATCACAAAAAGTGAATCACACAAGGTGAAATAACATACATTGTAACAAGAAAAAATTAAAAACCACAATCCCATCAATGGAAACTCATATTGTTTCTTCTACATGGGTTAGCTACCCTCATGAGAAAGCCCGTTACCAAGTCCTAACACATCCTAGTCTCTTTAAATCCATTTCTAAATAGTAAATCAGAAGAAAATAAAAAATCTACCACTTGATACCACCTTTTAACATCCTCCATTCTTAGACTATCTCACAAGGAATAATCGGGTTGGTTAGGGGACCACAAGTGCACCTCCCACAATCCCAAAGGCCTTTGACTAGAAGTAGGGGTTTAGTGATATAATGGTGAGAATATATCCTATAGCATGAAGTTAGATAACCTTATAAATTAAAAAACTAAATAAATATAATTATATTAATAGACATAGTAGAAATAATTTATCATACAACTGGGATGTACAAAAAAGAGGAAATAATAAATCAAGTATTAACAAAGAATCATGTAATGTTAGGCTAAGATGTATTTAATTTATAGCTGAAATTTAATTGTATTTTTAATTTAGAATAACCCCCGTTTAATGGATGAGGGGGAACCTTTGAGACCTCATTGACTTAGACATAAAAATCCCCAATATTCCAAATGCTCTAGATCTTAGAAAACTGCACCCCAAGACGGAATCTCCACCCCTCAAAAAAGCATTAAGTCCACCTTCCACTATATCAGAGCAGAATGGAATAATTTCCCTTGTGAAAGATCATGGGCCTTGTATCGATGGCTTAAGCCATACCCTCTCAAAAAATACAATTATAAAAATCCATGAAACGACAAGAAGTTATTGTCTGACACATCATTTGGAACAAATTCTTATTGACAATTAATTTATGAAACCCTTGAGTAGTAAACCGATGATGCGAAAACCAAATTAAAATTCCAAAAATACAGGCCACATTGGAGAAAAAACATTATCATCCCAAGAAATTATTAAGAGAAACATCCTAAAGAGCTTCAAGAAACATAGATTAATAATGATGAAACCACAATCTAAAGCATGACCACCATTAAGGAAAATACATCATCTCTTATTCAATCGTCATAAACCTGGAAGAATCCACACATCACAAAATGGAATACCTCCTCTTCCTGTGACAAAATGAACCAAGTGCATGGAACCAACATAATCATAATTAGAGAGAAAACCCCCACTGAGACTGCAAATTGCTATAGGAACCAGAACTAGATACCTTGTTGTATCCTTAAGACACCATCCTACACCAAAACAAATCAAATAGGAGAGGATGATGAACTAGGAAGAATTAAGACAAGAATTCGTCACCAAGGTCAAGAAGTGCAACCCACACATCAAGGGAACATCGCCGATGAGATAAACTGAGCAGATATGAGCCCGTAATGTCTCTTTAAGCTTATATCTTGGTAGATCAAAACCACAAAATAAGAAGAACTATATATCCATGGAAAAACCACACAAATATAGTTTTAGACTTTTGTAATAGAATATTAGTATGTAACTGGGTTCAGCTATCTCAATATAGGCATTTTTGAATGGGAATAGGCATATCCAATTCAATATAATCATTATGAAATTAGACTGGGGAGAGACCACTAAATTTAAGATTTACAACCTGGGACTAATCCGAACCCACAGAATATATTCATTGAAGCATGGGACTAGGAAAAAATAACTCAATATAATCCTCATATAATGAATCGAAAATATTTAATAGAAACAAGGATATCACAATATCACATCATACTATCCAGGGTTAGTTATAATAATTAACAATTACGATTCAATTACAATTTCAATTATATATCAATATATCAAAATCCATATCAATATCAAATCCATTTTCCATGCTGAAACTATCTCAACCAAAACACTTAAATTTCATTCCATTATAAACACACATTAATCCATTATCCAAGTTCATATAATAATTTTTAAGGGTTATCTCATGAAAGGGTATCCATAAGCAAGGTCACACTAACAAATGAATCTATAGGTATCCATGTAGTATTAAAATATATTATTTACTGATAATCAAACATTATATTAGTTAGATAATACTTTACATTGAAAAAATCAAAATATTGCATGTACTTTTCAATTAAACAGAAAATAGGGTTTGCTTTATACTCCCTGTCATCAACTAATGAATAAAACAATTATTTAAATAGCTAACATCAGTGGGGAATAAAGAAAAGATAATCGTTAGAAGTATTCTTGAACAATCCGGATCCAGATCATCACGATTCCACAGTAGAGATCAAAATAAAACACTAGTTCCATGAAAAAATGTGGGAAGGTAAAGAAGGCCCAAGAAAGAATACCTACCAAAGAAAAAAACACAAAAATTTTCCATCCAAAATTGATGAAATCACCATAAGTTATCTAGGAGTTTTATGGGGCTTGAATGGAGGGGACTCAAAAAAAGTGGAATGAGAAATAGACATATCGTGCTTCATAAAACAACTGTTTGGGATACTTACACAACATGTACTCAATTTACATGTCGAGCATTTATTTTTAAATTAATAGGATGAAAAACAATAACAACAGGTAAATATATATACTGATCATCCTTTAAATGACGTGACTTAGGATCACAACATGTAACCACTTCATGTTCTAAAAAGTTTACAATATGTTTTTGGTGGAAGTTAAACTTATTAAAACACTTACCTAGTGTGTAATTGTCCACTGGGGTGTTTTCAACCTAGTTTCTAAATAAGGATCCTAACCACCTCTAAGGCCTTAAAAACTAGGTAAAACCCACGAAAGAACATTTAACACATTTTTACCCATACTCCATTAATTAAAAAAACATACATCCCTGAATATTTTACCATTTTCCACAATAGAGGCTCTCTCTATCCGATCAAGACTCTACAACCATGGACCAATGAAAAACTCAATGAGGGACATGATTGAAAAAATAAAGGATCTTATCGTATTAGAGTGGGATTTAGAAACCATTAGAGATTATAATTTTTGTGAGGATAATTTTTGTTTTAATATATTAAGTTTTATCATAATTTCATTGGTATATATAACCCTTTTGATATTATATTATTAAATATTATGGTAATAAGGCACATTTTTTTGGATATTAGGAAAATTAAATTCTGTGAAAATCATGGGAATAATACTATGAATGTGATAATGTACTGAAATGTTGGTACAATAGAGACTGTATTGAATTATAGGAAATTACATCCCATATATGATATTGGAATGTGTCTTGGACAATGGAATAGATATATATTAGGTTAATCACCCTAAAAAGGATTGAGTGATGAATCATTATTCACTCTAGTACATGGTAAATTGTCCCAAAATAGAACTACTAAAAATACTCTACTGGGGAATATGAATTGTACAATCGTATTCCCATTAAAAATAATTATGTAGGATATATTTCCTTACTACATTAATGGATAAAGCTAATAAGTACAACATAATCTAAAGAAAATTAAATTACATTAAACTGAATTTAAAAAATTATAAAATAAAGGTGTTAGTTGAAAAGGAATATTAGGATTGATATTTCATATTTATAGGATCATTAACACTAATTTTTTTTATTTTATTTTAATTTTAGTATTTTGTTAAAACATGAACATGGAAATGAATCGGAGAATGTTTTGTATCATGAAGCCATTATTACTTATTACCACATATGGGGCATACATTAGTGGTTAAGAAGAACATTATATGAGCTTTATTAAAGAAAATGTTACCATCCTAGTCTTACTTATTGAAGTGTGGTTAATATCATTAATTCTTAGAAAAATAAAAAAGTTATTAGTGAATGATAATTATCAATGATATTTTGGTATATTATAAAAAATTATGAGGGTTATGTGAATCATATGAAGATCATTATTTAGTAGTTTATATTTATAGGTATGGAAGAAATATAATTTTTTACAAATATCCTCAAAAATGATTATATGAAAATGTTATATTTTTTTGGATAACTATTTGAGAACATTATTTTAAGGAATGGATAACACTTAGGTTTAATATATGCTTGATAATGAGATACTAAAGGGTGGTTTGATTTTGAATTAGTATATTTGATAGTATTGGAATCCTCATGATTGATAACTGATACATGTTATTTTTTTGGGGAAGTTTATCACATTTTAGTGATTATGATTTATATTGACTTTTGAGTTTCCTTACAAAATAGAGGTCAAAAGAATTCTTGGTTTAAGGATATATTTAATTATTAGAAGAATATATATATATATATATATATTAATTTTTGTTAAAACAAATATGGTTTCAAATAGTTCTGGAAATGGTATTTCTTGGAGAATACATTATTAGTGTATATACATAAATAGATATATGATTTTATGAATCGATAATTTTTTTGAAAAAATATAATTATCTTGATATAGCCTAAGATATTAAAGTAGATGTCATATTAGAAATTATATCCCAAAAGGAAAATATCTTGATAATACCATCAACTATATTCATCCATGAGTAATAAGTAAAAATTAGAGGCCATACTTAATTTAAGTGGGCATATTGTAACCCCATGATATTATAATATTTTATTCCCCTTAAATAAGTTAATGTTTTTAACATCTTTCTCAAAATGAAAAATCAAACATACACAAAACCGTGACATATTCAGATAAAATATAAATATTTATGTGTAATAGTTAAAAAAAGATATTTAATTATATGTAATTTAGAGTAACTATTTAATTAAATATTTATAGAATAAAAAATGAAGTTCATTTTCAATTTGAATGAAATTCAATTTGTATAGCTAAAATTACTAATATGATCATTTTATGTATAGAAATGTCTTCTATTAAATATTACCTTTTTATACAATATGATTTCCTATTTTTGGAAACTTATGAATAATAAAAGATAAAATATAATTTATATGAATACCTAGTTTAATATAATTTAATTTTTAAATGATTGTAAAGGATGATGTAAATGGTAAATGTTCAAAATATCCATTTTTCTATAAAAATAGTTTTTCATTATAGCTCATATTTTTTATTAAAAAATAAATTAATAAAACTTAGAATTTCAATATTAAAAAATTGACATTATTTATTATTGTTCATAGTAATATTTTCTTTCGAATAATTTTTTATATTTTTATTAAAAAACTATTTTTAGTTGAATAGTGTAAAATTCATTTTTTCTTAAATAACATGAATTCTATGAATTTACTAATATATAAGTACTATTGAGAAATTTTTAGATTCTTTTAACAAGAACAAATATATAATAAATAAGTCAATATATAATTTTATATTTTCTTAATTAACAAAACCATATTTTACAATTTATAAATTAAGTTATATTAATTAAAAAATATTTTTAATATATTATTCAATTTTTTCATTAAAATTACTTTTCACCACTAGAATAAATTTAATCCTTCAAAATGGATTAAGTATTCTAGATCAAAATCATCATATTAATTAATATGTTCAATTTCAATTTTGGTTATAAAACTATGATTACTATGATTATATTAAATGTCCATGATAGTTATAAAACCAATATTTTCAATGATTGTTTTATTGATATTTTTGAATTTTTATCTAACCAAATATAATGAAAGCATATAAAATATAAATTTAATTTAATGTTAAAAATGATATTCAAATAATTTATCACTCATTCAATTAGTAATAAATATTAAATAATTTAAATAATACATAATGGTTAAAAAACCATTTTTCTAGAAAAAAATTGTTTTTTCAATATATATAATTATTTAATTAAAAATATATATTTAACTTATTTAAAATTTGAATTTTATTACATAAAGATTAATTTTAGGTTAAAAAAATCCATATTTTGTATCAAAAATTATTTTATATTTTTTTATTAAAAAATAATTTACATATTTATAAACTTTTTACCCTCAAAAAAATAAATAAAAATGGCTTAAGTAAAAAACCAATGAAAAATGGCTTCCAACTTGTTCAAAATGTAATGACCCAAACACTTATAAATAAAATTCCCTTTGTGATTAAAATAAATTAGTTATTACATTTTAATGATATAGACAACATATTACATTACTTGGATTCTTTAAATCCTATCAGATATAAAACACTATTTAACATCATTGCCATTGATAATATAGTCATTGAATAATGATAATACGATTTGTATAAATATTGGGTTTTGATAAATCTGATTGACATAGACAAGGGAAGTGATGAAATCAACCACTAAGATCATACCCTATGAATCCCACTTATTAGATACTCTGATGGAGAGATAATCAATGGGATTTTCCCATTACCATCCCCAATCTAAGATCCAACAACTCAAGTATGAGCCGAACTATTTATGGGAGAAGTTCAGACTAATCTAAATTAGGACCCATAAAATGTACACTGAACCACCCCACAGATGTCTCACCATCATGAACCTTACTCTTAGGGTATTGTTTTATTGTATTAAATGGATATGTATCAAAACCCAAACAATATGAATGTGTGTATTTTATAGAATAATGACTATATTATCATTTTAGAATTATTACTTTATAAATGATTTTAGTTTTTATACAATAAAACACACATTATATATTTGGGTAGTATTCGAAATCTATTAAGAAATTTATGAATTAGTCATTTTTTTTGAAATATGAAATATTTTATTAAAATAATATTACTTTTATTAAATTTAAATGATCATATAATTTTTATGAAGACAAATGTAATTTTAATAATGGATTGAAACAAATTATTATCAAAAAACAAAACCTTTCATAATAAATTACTATTCATATATTAATTGTAAAAATAAAAATATTTGTAAAAATATATAGATTAAATGAATTTAATTTTATGAATATGAACACCAAAATTATCCAGTTGTGAAATTTTCAAAATTTTCTGAGATAGTCAATTTTTTGGGTAATAAATAAATACGATATAATTATATGGTGCATATTATGACATTATAATGACTCAATATGAAGTAATAAATAATATAAATGGTATCCAAGAACAAATATATGTATTACCTTCAAAATTATATAATTTTCGGGTTATTTGAATAATTTTGTAAAGCCTTTATGAATCCTCCAAAACCTAAAATATATTTTAAGGTTTTAAAATCATTTCTTTAGGGACATGACTCACTTACACATTACCAAGGTAAATATCATAATATGTTCGGACCATTGCCTTATATAATAAAGAAAACCAGTCCCATTTGGATGAAACCATGGGAAGAAACCATCGTTAGGTTTGTGGTTTTAGTTATATAATTATATAGAGTCCAAAACCAATGTTTGATATATGAGAAAGAATACCCCAATCATATCCTATATAAACCCACCCAATATCCCATTTATCTTCACTCGAAAAACTTTTATCACGACCTTAATCTTACAAACCATCTCTAGAGTCCTCCCAAGGAGCCCAAAAACTCTAATGAACCACCTCCCAAGCATTTGGAATCACCATATCATGGTAAGGGATCCTAACCTTCTACTCTTTATTAATGTTTCTTCATTAACAAATGTATTTTATCTCCAATTCCTAATGTTGGAATTTTTATTTTCATATAACATGTATTGTACCATTTATTTATAAATGATGAGATACCCCTTCCCCTCTCATCATTCCTTTCTATGACCATTTGTACACCATTGTTGTGTCGCCGATATTTCACCATAGTTTTCTGTGAAAAACAATTGTGTTATGAATACCCACACACATTTATTATCAATGGTGCTCACCTTTGTGACCTTATAGTAATTTAATTGGGTAATAAAATATATTTATTCTACACTCCTTGGTCATGTAATGATATTTTATGATAAATGATTCCACATTTTATAATCTATGAGGCAATCTTAATCATGAGAGTGAACTGAAATTGTCGGATTTCCCCAGAATTATATAGAGTTCCAATGAATTGGGTAATGTTTTAGCCTCATGATACCTCATGAAATGAATTGAAGGGTGAACCAAATCCATTATAGGACATTTTCTATCAACAATTCAATTTAAGTTAGCATTTACATATGTTTATTATGTAGTGTATTTAGTTATTTTCACATTTACCATGTTGCATTTATATTATTATCTTATATCATGTATTATTATTAATTTTTATTATTATCACTCCTTTTATGCCCCCATTGTTATAAAAATTTTGCAACATTTTGTTGACATAATTCATTTTATTCTATGATTATTCCCTTACTGTGATATATACCTCACCCCTTTTATAAATATATCCTTATTTTATCCCATTTAGTTTTATGTACGGTGGAATAATATGACCATGTCAAGGTTATTTTCAATAATCTGATTTTTTTCAATTTTTTATGTTTTTATTTAATGTACATAATTCCCAAATACAGTAAAATTTCAATCTTTCTGGTCATATATTGTGTTATCTTATTCAATAAATCAATAATTTAAGTGTAATAAAGATAAGTGTTGTCATAGTTGTTATCAAAGGTAATGTTTAGTTAGTTTTGGGATAAATGTTATAAAATAGTGAAAAACATTTAGAGGTATGACTAAACCTAGAAATACATCCCTATATTGTGGTAAATTATCGATTAAGTGGTTTATATGAAAATAAATCTCAGTCTAGATATAACAGGTTGATGTGGCTCTAGAACAAATGTACACAGTGGTAAAACATAATAACACTACATTGATATAGAATAAACTGAGATATATTTCACGAATGTGGGCCTTACTACAAACTAATATTGACACTCCTAGGGGATATAATTTGGTAAATTCACAATCTCGTTATGAATAATTTTTAAGGGAACAAAAATTCTCATATTACTTGATGTTATAAAATAGATAATAGATAGGATTTATTGAATCCTAGATATTCAAATATTATGAAATAAATGTCAATTATAAGTTATCCCATTAATGTTATTGTATTCTCATTTATGTGATTAATTGTTTAATAATAACCTAGATAATGCGGAGTTCCCAAATCCCACTAATAAAGAACAAGATGATATTGAGACCATTATATGACAAATGCATCCATCTTTAAATGGATAATCTCACCCCTTAATCATCCAAAAATGGATCAACTCCTTTGAGAAGATCTTATTCATCCTTTAATATTCGGAGGGAGGGATGTTTATGTTGGATATTTATCATATGGAGGGAGAAGTTGACCAGTGGTAGATATTGATATTGAATACAAATCTTGAGGAATAGATCAAAGTAATGGGCTAGAAGGAATTCAATAAATCTATTGAATAATATTTTCCCTTTTGAATCTGTCTTAAAATTAAAAGGGTTTTCCTGACCTGGAAGAAAAGAGATGGAGAATCTATCATGTGTATGAGGAAAAAATCACAAAAGATGAATCATACTCCATCATCTTTTTTTGCCCCAAAATAAAAAGATGATAGATTATATAGTGGGGTAAAACCTAGTATATTGAATACCCAAGTGATATGAGTATTTGATAGCTATGTGAAAATACTCTAATGATCCTTCAAAAGTGAAATTGAGATCAGAGAATCTTAAGGGTATAATGTGGATAAGAAGTTTTAAGTGGAGTTTATTTTTGTATTTCTGATGGTGGAATATAATGGTTCTATGAAATTTCAACATCCCTCTCGTCAAAATTTAGGAAAAAAGAAGCCTAGAAATTTCATAAGGGGATGAGGAACTACTTTTGGTGAGGGAAGGAAGGACACAAAGTATGTGATTTCCAATATGAGAAACCCAATAATGTGATGGAGGAAAGGAATAAACTAGTCAACCCATAAAACATTTTTCATTTCATCATCTTCAAGGTATAAGGATACTTTCAAACCAATGTATTAAACCAAGGGACCTTGAAGACAGAAATAAACCTCCAACGTTGTAAGGTCATGCTTATGATATCACAATCATTGAAGTGGATCTCAAAAAAGAAGTGGTAAGAGGTACACTAGTTATTCATTAAATTATAGAAAATGTACATTTTAAATTTGGTTCAATGATTTCCATCATATATTTCATGTTTAGTATAACTATTCGAACACAATCACAATGCATAGAAATGAAGCACTCAGTTATGACAAAAAATAGGGAAATTATTTCATCTCGAATATATAACTACTCCCCTTTCCAAATTTGAGGGGTGAATTTCACAAAAACCTCATGTTACTATTTTTAGTGGAATTTGATATAATTTTTTGATTGATTGCCTTCCCATATACAATTTGAACATAAATTGATGCCGGAAGAAAATCACCCTTTGTATCATGAATCAACCCCAGATTATATACAAGAGAAAGTTAGAGGATGAATATGTATTAGCACGAATATCACAATAATTGATATTATTTTACTATGAGAAAGAATATATAACTCAAATTATTATGTATAAGGAAATGATTAACCTTGAGGACATGACCATTGTGTGGGAATTAACTGGTGTGTTTCCTGAATAATTTTCCAGTCTTCCTCTTAGATGATATGTTGAATTTTTAATCAATCTTATACCTGGGGAGTTAACATTATTATAGACTCCATATAGAATTGTTGTTGTGGAACATGAGGAGCTAAAAAAACAACAGAATAATCTAGATAAAGGTTTTATATTCCAATGTTCTTCACCTTAGGGTCCACAAATCCTCTTTGTCATGAAGAAGGATTGGTCAATGTGAATTTGTATTGATTATCATGATCTATAAAATATCATGATTAAGAATAAGTATAATATTCCATTGATTGATAACATGCTCAGTCAACAACATGGAGCATAATACTTCTCTATAGTGGATCTTCGGTCAGGATAATATCACGTAATAGTGAAGGAGGATATCCCCAAGGCTGTTTTCTGTATAATGTATTAGAACTATAAGTTTATTGTAATTCCATTTAGACTGACTAATTATCTTTAAATAATCCTTTAATTCATTAATATAGTATTTAGTTATTACATTTAAAATCTTGTTTTAGTCTTTATATATGATATTATAACATACTCTAAATGAATGTAAGAGCCTACGGAGTATCTAAGAACTGTTCAAAAGACATTATGAAAGGAGTGTATTTATGAAATGTACATAAAATATGAGTTCTTGTTGTATAATTTATCATTATTGGGGTGTATTATTAAAAGAAATGGGATACATATGGATCCTTAAAAGATCAAATATATTGAAGGATATGAAATAAAAACACTTATGACAGATATCTCTAGTTTCCATGGATTAGCTCTGTACTACCGTCGATTTGTGATAAATTTCCCATGATTGTCAAACCCTAAATAAGGTATCTTGGAAGGGATTTTTGTTTTTTGTAATTTTGAATGTAAATATATATTTATGGAGTTCAAAAGTTGATTATCACTGTGCTTGTACTTACACCACCCAAAAGTGGGGAACTTTTCATGGTGCATAGTGATTATTTGAAGAAGGGATTGTATTGTGTGCTAATGTAGAATGAAAAAGAGATAGCCTATGGTTCAAGGGATTTATCATTTCATGAACAGATCTACCCAATTCACAATTTAGAGATTGATATAATGATCTTCAGGTTGAAAACATTTCAAAATTATCTCCTTGGGGAGAAGTGTAAAATATATTAACATCCCAAATGACTTAAGTACATGTCCACACAGAAAGTGTAGTATATATTCCAACAAAGATGGTTTGAGATGATACATGACTGTGAATACTCAACCCACTACCATAATGGGATTTTAAATAATGTTTTTGATTCTCTATGTATAAAGGAATGAAAAATATAACCATTAAATATGATTAAGAAGGATCCAATATTCTTAGTATTGAAAATTATGTACATTGGAATCATAATGAAAAGAACATCATCAATCCTTTCACAAATGATTTCTCGACAATCTATTTTGGGTAAGAATAATGATGCTAAATTAAATGATTTGGGAATTCATAATTACATGGGAACTACAATAATACATAAATACTCAGAGCTCAATGTTAATAAAGGATGTGTTGTGAGGTATTGGTCATAATGACGTGTACCGTCAAATATGAATTAAAAAATTTATCTCTTGGAGAATGAACAAAATTCAACTTTATCCATTAATCCAAGAAGTATAAATATTTATAAACATATTAGATAGAACTATTGGTGGGACAATATGATGAAGGAAATCATAGAATATTTATCAAGTCGTCTTTTATGTCAGTATGTGAAGTAATATTGGAAAAACATTCCAAGGGGATGATGAAATCTTTCCCATACATATATGGAAATGGGAAAACAACACCATGAATTTTTTCACTGGTATTTCAAGTACATTAAGAGTAAATAATTATATATGGTTTTTGGTGGATCCTATTGTAATTATTTCTCACTTTATCTCATTTTGAGAGGACTTCTCACTTGATCTACATTCAACGATATACATTAGACAAGTGGTGAGGCTTATTGAAACACCATTATCAATTTAATCGAATCAAGACCCAAGATTTACCACCTTATTCTAGAAGATTCATCAACACACTCTAAATATAGATTTGATTAATAATTTTTTTTCTCCCCCATACTGACGGACAATCTAAGAAGGATATCTAGACACTTGATGACATATTGGGAATATACTCAATTTACTTCGAAGGAGGATGGGATCTGTAATGACCCAAAATTTTACTAATGGAAATTAATTTCTTATAACTATTTCATATATTATAACCTCTATAAAATAACATTTATAACAAAATAAAAAGTATATAAATAATGATTAAATAAAAGAAGTGGCAGTTCTAGAAATTAAGGAACATATCCCGATAGAATGTTAACCCGACCCTCAGTATAGTGACATGATCATTAAGAATAGTATTTCAACCAATAAAATATTAACCTCATATATAAAAATAAAAATACAATTTTGGCATCTTATGAATTGTAATATGATATAATTATATTAGGGTATAAGAAAAAAAATATTTTAAAAAATATTAATTAAGTGTCATTATTTTTGTAGAACATAATATATTATTTACAAGTTAATAATTAATATAATTTTTAAAAATAAAAATTACCTTCATAAAATAGATTCATAAATTATCCTTGTTTTCATATGATTTTAGGATAATTATTAGAGACCTTAATTAATTTTTTAAAGTCCTATAAAATTAGTTATAAATTTAAAATCAATAGTTTTCAAGTGATTAATGATTTTAATACAAAAATGAATTTATCATATATTGAAAATTATTTCCATAAAATAGAGTTCATTTTTGAATTATTCATCTATAAAAATACTTAGGGGGAATTTTTTTTTAAAATAAATTTTATTTGTGAATTCTAAAATACGATAATTTAAGATAAAAGATAAATATATGAATTTTTTGAGTCATTGTTGATGTAATTATTATGTAAGCCCAAAATCACAGACTCTATTTAATTATTTTAATATATTTTGTGATTAGGTTTAAACAATTCATTATCCTGAGCCAAAATAATAAACTAATGAATAAAATACGGAGAAAACACACCTCTGATCCCCTCTAAATTCCACACCTCACCACCTCTTGACCTCACACCTTCTATGATTTGAAAGTTTTTAAAATAATAAATAAAAAAATTCCCAATGACCACCATGTCCAGGAGCCCATGGTCTCATAAAAGGCCAAACCCTTTTCCCAAAGGAGGATCTCAGGTAGGAGAAAATCAAGAGGTAAAATCATCTTACTTTTTCACTTAATTTCTTTTTAATTTCATTTCTTTACTTATACTCTCTTAAACTACACCTATAAATGTGTAATTAAAACTCTAATATCATATACATACATTAATTTAACTATGTTTATTTAATAAATCATCTTTTAATCTCTTCTCTCTTCCTTTTATTCAAAAAATGAAAATATATTTTGTTGTGTGTCGATTTACAGCCAACATGGATAATGCATTTTCATGTTTCACTATCACCTTATGATATAGTAATAGAAGGACAATTATAGTTAAATAATATTATATTATACATATTTTAATTTATATATTTATCTTGAATAAATTTATAAACATTATATTAAATAAAATAATATGAGTTTGTGATGGTCATAAAATCCTTGAAATTAATAAAATCATTTTAATTTACTATTTATCTAATGAATCATCATAATACCATATAAATAAATTTTATATTAGAACAATAAAAACTATTTATGATAATAAATTATATATTATATCAATTATTTATAAATTTACCTATTTTACATGAACTTGTACTCGTGTATACATGCAAATCGATCATGAAAACCAAACAAATGAACACTACCAAATGATGAAATTAAACTCTATAACTCATCAAAAAGACCATAAACGAACATAGAAAAACTATTATGAATAAAATTCACATATAAAATTTTATATATTTTTTAATTAATGAAATCAATTTTACTATCCATGATATTAATGGGATGAACGAAATTGGACATAAGGTAAGGGGATTCTCAAACACAACTCCCTTTATTTTGGTTTCCCCTCTTTCAGTACAATTTCATTATAGATGTTCCATTAAATATGATCATTATTACCATCCTTTTTCATTTATAGGATATACATTTTTTCAATTTGGTTTAATTAAAAATGCAATGATTTTTCCAAAATAACTTTTCATTCAAAAAATACAACTTATACTTATAACGAGATTGTTTCTTCTTGACAAAATATTGATGATTCATATACCATGCATGTTATTACATCTATCGTTCCAGAACTCCAATGTTTATTCATGAATGTATGATTTTTATAATGATAAATATTACTTTCCATGGTTTATTTTAAATATATCATTGATATTCGTTCTATCTAGCATGGATGATAATTTAAATATTATGATGTGACTAGGGCACATGAAATTATATAGTGCATGTAAACTTTATGATGTGGATGGTGTGCCTAGAATTATATAAAACTAAAATTTATTCGGTAATGTGATGTATCTCATGAGATATTGTGAAATATGTTTGACCCAGAAGACATCTTTTTTATAACTATGTGTGGTATTTGACCACTAATACATGATGTTTAATTTTCATGAATCTTGACATCCCATGTATTTTTTTATTGAACTTGACCAGGATTATAAATCTTAATTTATGATGATGATTATTCTCACCAATGTATCGTGACTCTTATTCACCTCTTACTAGGAATTTAGCTCACCCCTTCATTTGATGTATATCCTCAGGTGAATACGTGTACTAAGGATAACATGCAGGCCAATAAGAAGCCGAAGAGTAAGAAATTAAAATAATGTTAATGTTTTACTATGTTAAATTTATGTATGGTCGTAATTTTGCTAAGAAAATAAACTTTCGATCCCTGATTTGTAGCACCATTCTATTTTTTATTTTTATAATTTTGTAATAGTCATGTTAGAAAAGTAGTGTTGCTATAGCATCATTATGTTCTTCTAGATGAGTTCTCAACAAATAAAAGCTTCCACTCAATAATCCAAATGAATCCCTTTGAATACCCTTGTGGGAAAAGGTGATGAACACCAACATATTGGGATGAAATTATTTAACTCAAATTTCTTGGCCCTAAAATGGTTGAGGAAGTGGTTTATATTGACAATAAAATTCTCCAAAACATCAAGGGTGCCCAGAGTAAACAAAACATCTTTTATGAAAATCGTCGTCAAGACCCATAGTTTGTGGTTGTAGATAATATATTACACTACATATATCCATGGAAAAAAATCATGAGATTTTGGAATAGGGGAAATCTTAGTCCCAAATACATAGGTCTGTTTTATATCCTTAATATCATCCTAGAAATGTAACATCTACTATCACTCCCACCTAAAATATATCATGCAGATTATTTGTTGCATGTATCCCTCTTGTGGAAGTAAATAAAAAACCCCACACGTGTACTCACTCTAGTGGTGGTACTGTAGGATAATGATCATACCGATGTGGAGAAACCAGTGAATATATTATATTGTAGAGACAAAGTTACACATAGTAAGACAATCTTATTTGAATCTAGGTGTGACTATTGTTCTTCGTGCAAGATTTCAGGGCATTGTTGGGCGATTTACAGGGGAACGACGTGGCGACAAGGATATGTTTTGGAGGTCCTGGAAGATTGTGTACATGGTGGTTATCTAGGTGATGTTGGTCAACATTTGGATACAAATGGTGCAACGTCAGTGAATGGCTATGTTGGTTAGGTTCAAGGGAATGATAAGGCAGAGGATAACCTATGATCAGGTGGAACAAAGATGAAAAAACTGGCTATGGTCTTACCTCTTGAAGCCTGTCTAGTGGAAATTTTCAAAATACTATGTTGTGATTTGGGAAGACGTCCAAGAAACAAGTCTATGGTAGGGGGAATCTAGGCTAGTGGAGTGGATGAAGAAAATCTGGATATACTAACTACACATACTCAGGCTCCAAGGGATTCTGTTGGAGCTATTTTCTGATCTTTTGGGCCTGAGGTGAGCAAAAATCCATTCTCCTATGCTATGTAAGTGCATGCTAGAAATATTAAGTACTCCGAAAGGGTGATTCATTCCACTCGTGAGAGTAATTTTAAGGAAAGAAAAGAGTGGGGGTAGACTTCACATGGTGTATGTAGGTCACATGATACCAAATAGGACACCAGGTCGAGGAGGACATTGTCCTGTGTTTCCCTAAAAAAATGATTTGAAATATTGAGAAATGAGGGTGAGTTTGAGGGAAATTCTAATTTTCCATCTGAGGATGAGTCTGATGGAGATTGAAAAACCTCTGATGAAAATGTTTTGGGAGGGTTGAGTAAAGGCTTTCACAACCAAATATGGAATAATGAGAACAAAGAGAATAGAGACCTGAGGTGAAACATTGTTTCTAGGGTGTCAAAATTGAAGTCGCGTAAAGACTACTCTTACCTTCCTAGACTGATGGAGACTCGGTTGTCAAAAAATGTAAGGTATCTCAAGAAGATAGAGATCCAGCGAGTGGAGGGAGAGGAGGGGATGAAAGTCAAGGGCACTTAGTCTCATGAGCAAGAGAATGAATCCTCCAAGGAAGGAGACCAACATGATTAAATGCACATGGAAATGGAGGAGGTGATGCTAGTGGTAGAGGAAGGTACATCCCAAGGTCCTCTGTGTGAGGTAGGGGTCTATTGACAACATGTAGTGCGAGAAGGATGTGGATTTGGTCAATAAAAGGGAACTCCACTTACATTTTAGTGAAGAAATGATGTATTCTATTTTGGTGATTAAGGCTATGATGGAAGATGCTGATCAAATTTTGGGAATGTTAATCTAGGTGGAAGCAAATAGAGGGAAAGTGGAGTGGATTGAAAAGAAATATCGTATATTGGTTAGAAGCTTTAAAATGGAGAAGATCTGATAATATTAGTACATGATGTCTTGGGACTATCTAGCAAGGTGTTATGATGAAATTATGGAGGCCAATACAGACTACCAAGTTAGTTACATTCCATAGAAACTATTTAGGGATGGAGATTCGAAACACCTTAGTCTTGTGTTTAATAAGTCAGTAGTATCTTTTGATGGTAGAGATGCTTTTCTGTGAGGGTTCTCATTGTCCCATTAAAATTGTTGGAAATAAAAATGCTAATTTGTAGGAAGCTACTAAAAGTGCTGTGGAGAAACCAAATGTTTGAAGAATCTATGTAGGAACTAGATGAAGTGATGAAACAAAATAATGATCAACTATTTTTGTGTGTGAAATGAAAATTTTGTAGGGGAAATTTATAAAGGGGGAATAGTCTAATGACCCTTGATTTTATAATTAAAATTCCCCTTGTGATGGAATTAAATGTATTGTTATATATTATGTATATAGAAAAAATATGCATTTAATTGGTTTCGTAATATAATATTATATTTAAATGTTGGTTAAGCATCATTATGGTTGACAATATAGATGTTGAACAGTGATCATATGTTTAGTATAAACATAGGGTTTTGATAAATCCAATTGAAATAGATAGGGGAAGTGATGGCCTTAATGAGTAGATCATACCCTATGTAGCCAATTTATTGTTGATTCCAAAGGATATTGCATCACGGGACTTTTACCATCATGAAACCCAATCTGATATCCAACAACATAAGCATGGTCAAAACCTTTTACATGAGAATTTTAAGCCGATCAAGATCACAACCAAAACTATATATGTCAAACCACCCTACAAAAGTGTCACTGCATCACACAATACCCTTAAATAATATTCTAGTGTTTTAATGGGATGTATATTAATATCGTAATAATATGATATGTGTATTTTATAGAATAAGTAATTTGTTTTCATTTAATTTTTGTTACTTTATAAATACGTCATTTGATACAATAAATAACATTAATTTTTTGGATAATAATAAAATTAAATTAATGAAATAATGAATTAGTGACTATTTTGTAGAATTTGATAATATTTAATTAAAATATTGTTTTGATAATTATATATAATGTAATATATAATTATTATGATGATAACTATAATTATCATAAATGTTTAAAAACTTTTACTGTCAAAAAACCAATGTGTTATAAATTGATGTCGATTATTATTCTAAAAAAATTCACATATTTAGAAATTATATATATATGGAATAAATATTATTTTTGGAATCAGATTTTCTTAACCCGTCCCCCAGGGCCCGTGCTGTGACTACCCAAATCCATCTATCCATAAGCAAGGGGCTGGCAACTAGCACCAAAAGCATAATTCACTAAAACTGGGAAGGCATTTCCTTTATAACCTGTAAACACACACAATAGGGCACACAACTAGATACAAAAAACTAAGTATACTGTATAACAAAAGAGTGCTGAAACGTAAAAGGGGTTGGAAATACAAGCCCAACTATAATGTACAAGGAACTGGAAGTACAAATTCAACTGAAGAAAGGGGAAACAGCTATTGGGTCATCCTACGGGACACCTACGTGAAGGGTGGGTATAGATATCCTCCTTAGTACTCCACTTCCATCAATATACTCCATGTACCGACTCATCCTATGGTCCACCTCCAAGTACCGTCCAGTCCTGGTACTTTGAGCCTTAGTCAGCACTGTCAGTCGTCTGCATCCAACTAAACGAGGTGCGGGCATATCCCATGTAGGGGTGAGTATAACGACACTCAGTAGGGACCCTGAGACCCTCAAGTTCTCACAAAATCCAACTAGGATAAAGCAAAAATTATGAAATAAATAGATAACCCCACATAGGTATATTACCATATATATACCTAAGTTATCATGTAATCTATCTCAATAATGAGAAAAACACAAATGTTACTAACTCAGGTCAAACCAGGAATTATTCTAGTGGTGAAAACATTCTGAACCCTCAACTTATGGATAATTCCTCCTCTATCGAGTACAGTGGGCCTACCGTGTCACGCAGATGCACCTCCCACAAACCTTGGACTGTTGAGGTACTCCTCATTTCGAGTACCGTGGGTCTACTGTGTCACACAGAGGTTCTCACCACCGTGGGTCTTCCGCCACAACTATGCACTCCCCCTCATAGAAAGCAGAGGTACTTCTTCTATCGAGTACCATGGGTCTGCCCCCAAAACCAGGAGCACCTCCAACATGGGTCTTCCACCACAACCAGGTTCTCCCCACTGGGCTAGTCGATTCACTCTGAGTTAAAATGTCACAATTTTTATGTCTCATCCAGATACTAGGTTCCTAGAAAAATGCTCGCTCGTCTCTAAAATATCCACTCTACAACCTACTAGTCGAGGCTCCAACTACGATGAAGTCCTATGAAGATGTATCCCAAAGTTCCGGCATGTCATATGGGTCTCAACGCAACGGACGACACGTCAATCAGGTGCCCGATCTGTGAGTTATTACCCATTTTGTCCTGGGGACCCTGTCTTGTAAGTTATTAGCCATGACAGTGTGCTCTGCACCGTAGTGCACGGTTTGTCAGACCATGCGTGAAAGCCATGTGATGTTCCTGGGAGAGACAGTAGAAACCACATGGTTGGTGCACGGTTTGAAAAACCTTGTGCGTAAGACGTGCGACCACTTAATGTTAGGGTTTTAAGCCTCGGGCCACTCGGGATTCCAATTTTTCCTTCTTCCTTCCTCCCACTCAAATCTCACAGGGGAGTTCCAGTTTTCAATGGTTTGGGAAATACTTACCTCGATTTGGAGGAAAATTGAATGTGTTTCTTAGTGGATCAAAGGTGGTTCTACTTGGGTAAGTTTCTCTTTTGGGGCGAGGGATGCGGTGTGGCGGGGTGCCGCCACTACTGGCCAGATGGCTAGCCATCTTCTATTTTTCGCCACAGCACAAGTTGCGGATCCTTGTTCGCCAAGAAAAGTAGATGTATGCCGTCGTTCTCTTTGTGCGGCCGGCCTCCAGTTGTCTTCATCCTTCGTCACAAAGATTTCAACAAAAACACAAGGGTTTGCGGAGGGGTTGGGTCATGTTTGTTTGGCTAGAACCCTTCACATTAGAGCGGTAGTAAGCAGTTAACATGAACAAAGATCATCAAACCCTCCCACAATGATTTTTCCCAACCCGAAAAAGGAATGAAGGGGTGTACTTGTGAAGTGATAATCAAACAAAATTAATACCCTACAACTTCCCAGAATAAAATATTCCCACCCCGCAACGTAAACAAATACCGATCAACTTTATAATACGTTGATATACATTCTTTGTATTTAGATGGAATGAATAAAGTGAATAAAATCATACATATATAAAATCCCTAACTTGTTCATTGTTCGTCAACACTGGTGTGAGAAAGTGAACGTCTATTCGTTGTAGACGAACACGTCCTGCGTCAATGGAGGTTCCGAGGATGAAAATCAATGTTGAGGTCATTCTTTGTCGGTGGAGCGTTCTTTGTTGGGAGAGAATTCTTAGTTGGGAGATGAAGTTCTCCATTGGAGAACTTTATTTCTCCCATGCTCTCTCCTCTCACAATATTTCTCCCAAGTTCCACGAAAATGAAAATTCCAAGGCAAAATAATAGGTTATGTTTTCTATTATTTAATTATTGACACAAATTTAAAAATAGTTTAATAAATTAATTGATGTGTTGGATCAATTAATTTAAGGGGGTGGGTTGGTACAATTAAATTGTGAGAGATGGCACAATTTAACGTTGAGGAGTTGAAGAGGCTCCCCCATATTTTTAGAGAGTTGAGGGGTTTCTCCCAATTATTGGGGGGTTTCAGAGGGTTTAAACCTGGGTGGTCCCCACCACCATAATGCCTTATGGGAGGTTAAGGTGTGGTGTTCCCCACTTTCAACCTCCACATAGGCGGTTATAAAAGATAAAATAAAATAAAACATGCGTTTATTTTATTTTATTATTTGCATCAAAAACCCAAAAACTAACTTTCTCCCTCGACCAACTACCATCAAGGTAAAAGTCCTCTTAAGAGAATACTGGCACTGCGAGTTCAACGGTGTCCTTAGATTTAAATACTGAGAACCAGTTCAAAATATATAAAAACCCGCTCGAATTTTCACTAAATATACCCAAAAAAACATCAGAAATTGATTCCGGACACACTGAGCCTCAGAATCACAGGTTGTCAATTTTTGTGGACTTGAAGAATTTATATTTATTTAAAAGAAAATATTAACATGGATATTCCGGGTCACTACACGGATCATTGAAATTATCCAATGGTTCTTTTTCATACTAATCCGAGATAATGAAATTTTTGTGTAATAATTAAGTACGGTATAAATATATAGTGTGTATTATGACATCAAAATAGCACAAAATGAGATAATAAATATTATAAATGGTATTAAATACCAAATTAATGTATTCTAATTAAAATAATATTTTTTTGGTACTTATATAATTTTATAAACCCATTATGTGTAATCCAAATCCAATAATTCATTTTAAGGATTTAAAATCATTTAATTATGATCATGACCCACATCTACAATAGAAATAGAAATATTTTAAAATTTTAATACCTTAGTATTATAAAATAATGAAAAAAAACTCTCCTATTGAATTATCCCTGGGAAAAATCATTGTAAGGTTTTTACTTATGGTTATTTTTTTATATGGAGTCCAAAACTTATGTTCGAGAAATGATAACGAATTCACTCACAATTCCTACATAAACCCAACAATGATCCCATTTATCTTCACTAGAAGTCATTTTATCATGTATTTAATCTACCCAACCCTCTCAATATTCCACCAACAATTCTTCCAAGAACATAAAAAGATCCTCCAAAGAAATTGAAATCTTTTTCTCAAGGTAAGGGATATTCTCCTTCTCCTCTTTACTTAAGATTCTTCATTATCTTATGTATTTTATATCTAATTACTAATATTGTGGTAAGCTCTTCCATTTTCCCGTTACTATAAATTTTATTTATAAATGATGATTTCCCTTTCACTCTCATCAATCCATTCCATGAATATTTATACACTCTCATTTTGCTGCAGAACATTCCCCACAATTTTCTATGCTAAACAACTTTGTAGTGAATACACATACACATTTCTTATCATGGTTGTTCACTATTACAAACTTACAATACATTTATTGGGTACTTTAATTTATTTATTCCAAACTCAGTTATCTTTTAATATAATGTGATGATAAATGATTCCTTGTTTTTTGATCTATAGGGTACAATTATGCTTGGGAATGAAATGATGGTGATGGGTGAAATCTAAAATATATAGTGCTCCAAATATTTGGGTAATGTGTTAGTCTCATGAGATGTAATTAAAGGAATTATGGAGTGAATACAATCCATTAGAGGACTTTCCCCATCATTATTTCTTGGTAGTTATCCTTAACCTGTGTTTAGGATAAAGTGTTTTATGTTGGTACCACATTCCCAATGTTGAATTCTTGTTATCATTCTGTATCATGATTTATTCTTCATATTGGTGATTCTAAATCATTTAATGCTCCATTTATATAAAAATTTTATAACATTCATTAGTTTTTTAATTTAATTGAATGTTTATTCCATTAAGGGGATTTATAGCTTTCCACTTTCTTGGGTATGTCCTTAGGTTATCCCATGTTGTTTTAAGTACGATGGAATAATATGACAATGTGAACAATGTTTTAAATAATATTTCTATATCCAATATTTTAAGATTTTATGCAATGTACCTAATTCTAAGAGACACTAGAATTATGAATCTTCAAGGTTTTATTATGTATAATGCGACAAATCATGAATTAATGTGTACTAAAGAGAAGTATTCTCACACTAGACATGTGTAGAAATACATGGAAGAGTGTTTTTCAATATAAGATCACCCCAAACTATATTATTTATTAATTTTTAGGTCTTTGGACTATTAATTGTGTAATGATATCATTGAAAAATAATTAATGTCAAAAATCCATTTTCTTCACTCATAGAAGGGGATCAGATCCACGACTTCAATGTTAAACTAAATATTTGAATTTACCATGAAACTCTAACCAAAATAACATCCCTTGATTTAATTTCTCTCCATCCCTTTGAGAAGATCTTATTCATCCTTTAATATTCGGAGGGAGGGATGTTTATGATGGATATTTATCATATGGAGGGAGAAGTTGACCAGTGGTAGATATTGATATTGAATACAAATCTTGAGGAATAGATCAAAGTAATGGGCTAGAAGGAATTCAATAAATCTATTGAATAATATTTTCCCTTTTGAATCTGTCTTAAAATTAAAAGGGTTTTCCTGACCCGGAAGAAAAGAGATGGAGAATCTATCATGTGTATGAGGAAAAAATCACAAAAGATGAATCATACTCCATCATCTTTTTTTGCCCCAAAATAAAAAGATGATAGATTATATAGTGGGGTAAAACCTAGTATATTGAATGCCCAAGTGATATGAGTATTTGATAGCTATGTGGAAATACTCTAATGATCCTTCAAAAGTGAAATTGAGATCAGAGAATCTTAAGGGTATAATGTGGATAAGAAGTTTTAAGTGGAGTTTATTTTTGTATTTCTGATGGTGGAATATAATGGTTCTATGAAATTTCAACATCCCTCTCGTCAAAATTTAGGAAAAAAGAAGCCTAGAAATTTCATAAGGGGATGAGGAACTACTTTTGGTGAGGGAAGGAAGGACACAAAGTATGTGATTTCCAATATGAGAAACCCAATAATGTGATGGAGGAAAGGAATAAACTAGTCAACCCATAAAACATTTTTCATTTCATCATCTTCAAGGTATAAGGATACTTTCAAACCAATGTATTAAACCAAGGGACCTTGAAGACAGAAATAAACCTCCAACGTTGTAAGGTCATGCTTATGATATCACAATCATTGAAGTGGATCTCAAAAAAGAAGTGGTAAGAGGTACACTAGTTATTCATTAACTTATAGAAAATGTACATTTTAAATTTGGTTCAATGATTTCCTTCATATATTTCATGTTTAGTATAACTATTCGAACACAATCACAATGCATAGAAGTGAAGCACTCAGTTATGACAAAAAATAGGGAAATTATTTCATCTCGAATATATAACTACTCCCCTTTCCAAATTTGAGGGGTGAATTTCACAAAAACCTCATGTTACTATTTTTAGTGGAATTTGATATAATTATTTGATTGATTGCCTTCCCATATACAATTTGAACATAAATTGATGCCGGAAGAAAATCACTCTTTGTATCATGAATCAACCCCAGATTATATACAAGAGAAAGTTGGAGGATGAATATGTATTAGCACGAATATCACAATAATTGATATTATTTTACTATGAGAAAGAATATATAACTCAAATTATTATGTATAAGGAAATGATTAAACTTGAGGACACGACCATTTTGTGGGAATTAACTGGTGTGTTTCCTGAATAATTTTCTGGTCTTCCTCTTAGATTATATGTTGAATTTTTAATCAAGCTTATACCTGTGGAGTTAACATTATTATAGACTCCATATAGAATTGTTGTTGTGGAGCATGAGGAGCTAAAAAAACAACAGAATAATATAGATAAAGGTTTTATATTCCAAAGTTCTTCACCTTAGGGTCCACAAATCCTGTTTGTCATGAAGAAGGATTGGTCAATGTGAATTTGTATTGATTATCATGATCTATAAAATATCATGATTAAGAATAAGTATAATATTCCATTGATTGATAACATGCTCAGTCAACAACATGGAGCATAACACTTCTCTATAGTGGATCTTCGATCAGGATAATATCACGTAATAGTGAAGGAGGATATCCCCAAGGCTATTTTCTGTATAATGTATTAGAACTATAAGTTTATTGTAATTCCATTTAGACTGACTAATTATCTTTAAATAATCCTTTAATTCATGAATATAGTATTTAGTTATTACATTTAAAATCTTGTTTTAGTCTTTATATATGATATTATAACATACTCTAAATGAATGTAAGAGCCTACGGAGTATCTAAGAACTGTTCAAAAGACATTATGAAAGGAGTGTATTTTTGAAATGTACATAAAATATGAGTTCTTGTTGAATAATTTATCATTATTGGGGTTTATTATTAAAAGAAATGGGATACATATGGATCCTTAAAAGACCAAATATATTGAAGGATATGAAATAAAAACACTTATGACAGATATCTCTAGTTTCCATGGATTAGCTCTGTACTACTATCGATTTGTGATAAATTTCCCATGATTGTCAAACCCTAAATAAGGTATCTTGGAAGGGATTTTTGTTTTTTGTAATTTTGAATGTAAATATATATTTATGGAGTACAAAAGTTGATTATCACTGTGCTTGTACTTACACCACCCAAAAGTGGGGAACTTTTCATGGTGCATAGTGATTATTTGAAGAAGGGATTGTATTGTGTGCTAATGTAGAATGAAAAAGAGATAGCCTATGATTCAAGGGATTTATCATTTCATGAACAGATCTACCCAATTCACAATTTAGAGATTGATATAATGATCTTCAGGTTGAAAACATTTCAAAATTATCTCCTTGGGGAGAAGTTTAAAATATATTAACATCCCAAATGACTTAAGTACATGTCCACACAGAAAGTGTAGTATATATTCCAACAAAGATGGTTTGAGATGATACATGACTGTGAATACTCAACCCACTACCATAATGGGATTTTAAATAATGTTTTTGATTCTCTATGTATAAAGGAATGAAAAATATAACCATTAAATATGATTAAGAAGGATCCAATATTCTTAGTATTGAAAATTATGTACATTGGAATCATAATGAAAAGAACATCATCAATCCTTTCACAAATGATTTCTCGACAATCTATTTTGGGTAAGAATAATGATGCTAAATTAAATGATTTGGGAATTCATAATTACATGGGAACTACAATAATATATAAATACTCAGATCTCAATGTTAATAAAGGATGTGTTGTGAGGTATTGGTCATAATGACGTGTACCGTCAAATATGAATTAAAAAATTTATCTCTTGGAGAATGAACAAAATTCAACTTTATCCATTAATCCAAGAAGTATAAATATTTATAAACGTATTAGATAGAACTATTGGTGGGACAATATGATGAAGGAAATCATAGAATATTTATCAAGTCGTCTTTTATGTCAGTATGTGAAGTAATATTGGAAAAAAATTCCAAGGGGATGATGAAATCTTTCCCATACATATATGGAAATGGGAAAACAACACCATGAATTTTTTCACTGGTATTTCAAGTACATTAAGAGTAAATAATTATATATGGTTTTTGGTGGATCCTATTGTAATTATTGCTCACTTTATCTCATTTTGAGAGGACTTCTCACTTGATCTACATTCAACGATATACATTAGACAAGTGGTGAGGCTTATTGAAACACCATTATCAATTTAATCGAATCAAGACCCAAGATTTACCACCTTATTCTAGAAGATTCATCAACACACTCTAAATATAGATTTGATTAATAATTTTTTTTCTCCCCCATACTGACGGACAATCTAAGAAGGATATCTAGACACTTGATGACATATTGGGAATATACTCAATTTACTTCGAAGGAGGATGGGATCTGTAATGACCCAAAATTTTACTAATGGAAATTAATTTCTTATAACTATTTCATATATTATAACCTCTATAAAATAACATTTATAACAAAATAAAAAGTATATAAATAATGATTAAATAAAAGAAGTGGCAGTTCTAGAAATTAAGGAACATATCCCGATAGAATGTTAACCCGACCCTCAGTATAGTGACATGATCATTAAGAATAGTATTTCAACCAATAAAATATTAACCTCATATATAAAAATAAAAATAAAATTTTGGCATCTTATGAATTGTAATATGATATAATTATATTAGGGTATAAGAAAAAAAATATTTTAAAAAATATTAATTAAGTGTCATTATTTTTGTAGAACATAATATATTATTTACAAGTTAATAATTAATATAATTTTTAAAAATAAAAATTTCCTTCATAAAATAGATTCATAAATTATCCTTGTTTTCATATGATTTTAGGATAAATATTAGAGACCTTAATTAATTTTTTAAAGTCCTATAAAATTAGTTATAAATTTAAAATCAATAGTTTTCAAGTGATTAATGATTTTAATACAAAAATGAATTTATCATATATAGAAAATTATTTCCATAAAATCGAGTTCATTTTTGAATTATTCATCTATAAAAATACTTAGGGGGAATTTTTTTTTTAAAATAAATTTTATTTGTGAATTCTAAAATACGATAATTTAAGATAAAAGATAAATATATGAATTTTTTGAGTCATTGTTGATGTAATTATTATGTAAGCCCAAAATCACAGACTCTATTTAATTATTTTAATATATGTTGTGATTAGGTTTAAACAATTCATTATCCTGAGCCAAAATAATAAACTAATGAATAAAATACGGAGAAAACACACCTCTGATCCCCTCTAAATTCCACCCCTCACCACCTCTTCACCTCACACCTTCTATGATTTGAAAGTTTTTAAAATAATAAATAATAAAATTCCCAATGACCACCATGTCCAGGAGCCCATGGTCTCATAAAAGGCCAAACCCTTTTCCCAAAGGAGGATCTCAGGTAGGAGAAAATCAAGAGGTAAAATCATCTTTCTTTTTCACTTAATTTCTTTTTAATTTCATTTCTTTACTTATACTCTCTTAAACTACACCTATAAATGTGGAATTAAAACTCTAATATCATATACATACATTAATTTAACTATGTTTATTTAATAAATCATCTTTTAATCTCTTCTCTCTTCCTTTTATTCAAAAATTGAAAATATATTTTGTTGTGTGTCGATTTACAGCCAACATGGATAATGCATTTTCATGTTTCACTATCACCTTATGATATAGTAATAGAAGGACAATTATAGTTAAATAATATTATATTATACATATTTTAATTTATATATTTATCTTGAATAAATTTATAAACATTATATTAAATAAAATAATATGAGTTTGTGATGGTCATAAAATCCTTGAAATTAATAAAATCATTTTAATTTACTATTTATCTAATGAATCATCATAATACCATATAAATAAATTTTATATTAGAACAATAAAAAATATTTATGATAATAAATTATATATTATATCAATTATTTATAAATTTACCTATTTTACATGAACTTGTACTCGTGTATACATGCAAATCGATCATGAAAACCAAACAAATGAACACTACCAAATGATGAAATTAAACACTATAACTCATCAAAAAGACCATAAACGAACATAGAAAAACTATTATGAATAAAATTCACATATAAAATTTTATATATTTTTTAATTAATGAAATCAATTTTACTATCCATGATATTAATGGGACGAACGAAATTGGACATAAGGTAAGGGGATTCTCAAACACAACTCCCTTTATTTTGGTTTCCCCTCTTTCAGTACAATTTCATTATAGATGTTCCATTAAATATGATCATTATTACCATCCTTTTTCATTTCTAGGATATACATTTTTTCAATTTGGTTTAATTAAAAATGCAATGATTTTTCCAAAATAACTTTTCATTCAAAAAATACAACTTATACTTATAACGAGATTGTTTCTTCTTGACAAAATATTGATGATTCATATACCATGCATGTTATTACATCAATCGTTCCAGAACTCCAATGTTTATTCATGAATGTATGATTTTTATAATGATAAATATTACTTTCCATGGTTTATTTTAAATATATCATTGATATTCGTTCTATCTAGCATGGATGATAATTTAAATATTATGATGTGACTAGGGCACATGAAATTATATAGCGCATGTAAACTTTATGATGTGGATGGTGTGCCTAGAATTATATAAAACTAAAATTTATTCGGTAATGTGATGTATCTCATGAGATATTGTGAAATATGTTTGACCCAGAAGACATCTTTTTTATAACTATGTGTGGTATTTGACCACTAATACATGATGTTTAATTTTCATGAATCTTGACATCCCATGTATTTTTTTATTGAACATGACCAGGATTATAAATCTTAATTTATGATGATGATTATTCTCACCAATGTATCGTGACTCTTATTCACCTCTTACTAGGAATTTAGCTCACCCCTTCATTTGATGTATATCCTAAGGTGAATACGTGTACTAAGGATAACATGAAGGCCAATAAGAAGCCGAAGAGTAAGAAATTAAAATAATGTTAATGTTTTACTATGTTAAATTTATGTATGGTCGTAATTTTGCTATGAAAATAAACTTTCGATCCCTGATTTGTAGCACCATTCTATTTTTTATTTTTATAATTTTGTAATAGTCATGTTAGAAAAGTAGTGTTGCTATAGCATCATTATGTTCTTCTAGATGAGTTCTCAACAAATAAAAGCTTCCATTCAATAATCCAAATGAATCCCTTTGAATACCCTTGTGGGAAAAGGTGATGAACACCAACATATTGGGATGAAATTATTTAACTCAAATTTCTTGGCCCTAAAATGGTTGAGGAAGTGGTTTATATTGACAATAAAATTCTCCAAAACATCAAGGGTGCCCAGAGTAAACAAAACATCTTTTCTGAAAATCATCGTCAAGACCCATAGTTTGTGGTTGTAGATAATTTATTACACTACATATATCCATGGGAAAAAATCATGAGATTTTGGAATAGGGGAAATCTTAGTCCCAAATACATAGGTCCGTTTTATATCCTTAATATCATCCTAGAAATGTCACATCTACTATCACTCCCACCTAAAATATATCATGCAGATTATTTGTTGCATGTATCCCTCTTGTGGAAGTAAATAAAAAACCCCACACGTGTACTCACTCTAGTGGTGGTACTGTAGGATAATGATCATACCGATGTGGAGAAACCAGAGAATATATTATATTGTAGAGACAAAGTTACACATAGTAAGACAATCTTATTTGAATCTAGGTGTGACTATTGTTCTTCGTGCAAGATTTCAGGGCATTGTTGGGCGATTTACAGGGGAACGACGTGGCGACAAGGATATGTTTTGGAGGTCCTGGAAGATTGTGTACATGGTGGTTATCTAGGTGATGTTGGTCAACATTTGGATACAAATGGTGCAGCGTCAGTGAATGGCTATGTTGGTTAGGTTCAAGGGAATGGTAAGGCAGAGGATAACCTATGATCAGGTGGAACAAAGATGAAAAAACTGGCTATGGTCTTACCTCTTGAAGCATGCCTAGTGGAAATTTTCAAAATACTATGTTGTGATTTGGGAAGACGTCCAAGAAACAAGTCTATGGTAGAGGGAATCTAGGCTAGTGGAGTGGCTGAAGAAAATCTGGATATACTAACTACACATACTCAGGCTCCAAGGGATTCTGTTGGAGCTATTTTCTGATCTTTTGGGCCTGAGGTGAGCCAAAATCCATTCTCCTATGCTATGTAAGTGCATGCTAGAAATATTAAGTACTCCGAAAGGGTGATTCATTCCACTCGTGAGAGTAAGTTTAAGGAAAGAAAAGAGCGGGGGTAGACTTCACATGGTGTATGTAGGTCACATGATACTAAATAGGACACCAGGTCGAGGAGGACATTGTCCTGTGTTTCCCTAAAAAAATGATTTGAAATATTGAGAAATGAGGGTGAGTTTGAGGGAAATTCTAATTTTCCATCTGAGGATGAGTCTGATGGAGATTGAAAAACCTCTGATGAAAATGTTTTGGGAGGGTTGAGTAAAGGCTTTCACAACCAAATATGGAATAATGAGAACAAAGAGAATAGAGACCTGAGGTGAAACATTGTTTCTAGGGTGTCAAAATTGAAGTCGCGTAAAGACTACTCTTACCTTCCTAGACTGATGGAGACTCGGTTGTCAAAAAATGTAAGGTATCTCAAGAAGATAGAGATCCAGCGAGTGGAGGGAGAGGAGGGGATGAAAGTCAAGGGCACCTAGTCTCATGAGCAAGAGAATGAATCCTCCAAGGAAGGAGACCAACATGAGTAAATGCACATGGAAATGGAGGAGGTGATGCTAGTGGTAGAGGAAGGTACTTCCCAAGGTCCTCTGTGTGAGGTAGGGGTATATTGACAACATGTAGTGCGAGAAGGATGTGGATTTGGTCAATAAAAGGGAACTCCACTTACATTTTAGTGAAGAAATGATGTATTCTATTTTGGTGATTAAGGCTATGATGGAAGATGCTGATCAAATTTTGGGAATGTTAATCTAGGTGGAAGCTAATAGAGGGAAAGCGGAGTGGATTGAAAAGAAATATCGTATATTGGTTAGAAGCTTTAAAATGGAGAAGATCTGATAATATTAGTACATGATGTCTTGGGACTATCTAGCAAGGTGTTATGATGAAATTATGGAGGCCAATATAGACTACCAAGTTAGTTACATTCTATAGAAACTATTTAGGGATGGAGATTCGAAACACCTTAGTCTTGTGTTTAATTAGTCAGTAGTATCTTTTGATGGTAGAGATGCTTTTCTGTGAGGGATCTCATTGTCCCATTAAAATTGTTGGAAATAAAAATGCTAATTTGTAGGAAACTACTAAAAGTGCTGTGGAGAAACCAAATGTTTGAAGAATCTATGTAGGAACTAGATGAAGTGATGAAAGAAAATAATGATCAACTATTTTTGTGTGTGAAATGAAAATTTTGTAGGGGAAATTTATAAAGGGGGAATAGTCTAATGACCCTTGATTTTATAATTAAAATTCCCCTTGTGATGGAATTAAATGTATTGTTATATATTATGTATATAGAAAAAATATGCATTTCATTGGTTTCGTAATATAATATTATATTTAAATGTTGGTTAAGAATCATTATGGTTGACAATATAGATGTTGAACAGTGATCATATGTTTAGTATAAACATAGGGTTTTGATAAATCCAATTGAAATAGATAGGGGAAGTGATGGCCTTAATGAGTAGATCATACCCTATGTAGACCATTTATTGTTGATTCCAAAGGATATTGCATCACGGGACTTTTACCATCATGAAACCCAATCTGATATCCAACAACATAAGCATGGTAAAAACCTTTTACATGAGAATTTGAAGCCGATCAAGATCACAACCAAAACTATATATGTCAAACCACCCTACAAAAGTGTCACTGCATCACACAATACCCTTAAATAATATTCTAGTGTTTTAATGGGATGTATATTAATATCGTAATAATATGATATGTGTATTTTATAGAATAAGTAATTTGTTTTCATTTTATTTTTGTTACTTTATAAATACGTCATTTGATACAATAAATAACATTATTTTTTTGGATAATAATAAAATTAAATTAATGAAATAATGAATTAGTGACTATTTTGAAGAATTTGATAATATTTAATTAAAATATTGTTATGATAATTATATATAATGTAATATATAATTATTATGATGATAACTATAATTATCATAAATGTTTAAAAACTTTTACTGTCAAAAAACCCATGTGTTATCAATTGATGTCGATTATTATTCTAAAAAAATTCACATATTTAGAAATTATATATATATGGAATAAATATTATTTTTGGAATCAGATTTTCCTAACCCGTCCCCCAGGGCCCGTGCTGTGACTACCCAAATCCATCTATCCATAAGAAAGGTGCTGGAAACTAGCACCAAAAGCATAATTCACTAAAACTGGGAAGGCATTTCTTTATAACCTATAAACACACACAATAGGGCACACAACTAGATACAAAAAACTAAGTATACTGTATAACAAAAGAGTGCTGAAACGTAAAAGGGGTTAGAAATACAAGCCCAACTATAATGTACAAGGAACTGGAAGTACAAATTCAACTGAAGAAAGGGAAAACAGCTATTGGGTCATCCTACGGGACACCTACGTGAAGGGTGGGTATAGATATCCTCCTTAGTACTCCACTTCCATCAATATACTCCATGTACCGACTCATCCTATGGTCCACCTCCAAGTACCGTCCAGTCCTGGTACTTTGAGCCTTAGTCAGCACTGTCAGTCGTCTGCATCCAACTAAACGAGGTGCGGGCATATCCCATGTAGGGGTGAGTATAACGACACTCAGTAGGGACCCCGAGACCCTCAAGGTCTCACAAAATCCAACTAGGATAAAGCAAAAATTATGAAATAAATAGATAACCCCACATAGGTATGTTACCATATATATACCTAAGTTATCATGTAATCCATCTCAATAATGAGAAAAACACAAATGTTACTAACTCAGGTCAAACCAGGAATTATTCTAGTGGTGAAAACATTCCGAACCCTCAACTTATGGATAATTCCTCCTCTATCGAGTACAGTGGGCCTACCGTGTCATGCAGATGCACCTCCCACAAACCTTGGACTGTTGAGGTACTCCTCATTTCGAGTACCGTGGGTCTGCTGTGTCACACAGAGGTTCTCACCACCGTGGGTCTTCCGCCACAACTATGCACTCCCCCTCATAGAAAGCAGAGGTACTTCTTCTATCGAGTACCATGGGTCTGCCCCCAAAACCAGGAGCACCTCCAACATGGGTCTTCCACCACAACCAGGTTCTCCCCGCTGGGCTAGTCGATTCACTCTGAGTTAAAAGGTCACAATTTTTATGTCTCATCCAGATACTAGGTTCCTAGAAAAATGCTCGCTCGTCTCTAAAATATCCACTCTACAACCTACTAGTCGAGGCTCCAACTACTATGAAGTCCTATGAAGATGTATCCCAAAGTTCCGGCATGTCATATGGGTCTCAACGCAATGGACGACACGTCAATCAGGTGCCCGATCTGTGAGTTATTACCCATTTTGTCCTGGGGACCCTGTGTTGTAAGTTATTAGCCATGACAGTGTGCTCTGCACCGTAGTGCACGGTTTGTCAGACCATGCGTGAAAGCCATGTGATGTTCCTGGGAGAGACAGTAGAAACCACATGGTTGGTGCATGGTTTGACAAACCGTGTGTGTAAGCCGTGCGACCACTTAATGTTTGGGTTTTAATCCTCGGGCCACTCGGGATTCCAATTTTTCCTTCTTCCTTCCTCCCACTCAAATCTCACAGGGGAGTTCCAGTTTTCAATGGTTTGGGAAAATACTTACCTCGATTTGGAGGAAAATTGAATGTGTTTCTTAGTGGATCAAAGGTGGTTCTACTTGGGTAAGTTTCTCTTTTGGGGCGAGGGATGTGGTGTGGCGGGGTGCCGCCACTACTGGCCAGATGGCTAGCCATTTCTTATTTTTCGCCACAGCACAAGTTGCGGATCCTTGTTCGCCAAGAAATGTAGATGTATGCCGCCGTTCTCTTTGTGCGGCCGGCCTCCAGTTGTCTTCTTCCTTCGTCACAAAGATTTCAACAAAAACACAAGGGTTTGCGGAGGGGTTGGGTCATGTTTGTTTGGCTAGAACCCTTCACATTAGAGCGGTAGTAAGCAGTTAACATGAACAAAGCTCATCAAACCCTCCCACAATGATTTTTCCCAACCCGAAAAAGGAATGAAGGGGTGTACTTGTGAAGTGATAATCAAACAAAATTAATACCCTACAACTTCCCAGAATAAAATATTCCCACCCCGCAACGTAAACAAATACCGATCAACTTTATAATAAGTTGATCTACATTCTTTGTATTTAGATGGAATGAATAAAGTGAATAAAATAATACATATATAAAATCCCTAACTTGTTCATTGTTCGTCAACACTGGTGTGAGAAAGTGAACGTCTATTCGTTGTAGACGAACACGTCCTGCGTCAATGGAGGTTCCGAGGTTGAAAATCAAAGTTGAGGTCATTCTTTGTCAGTGGAGCGTTCTTTGTTGGGAGAGCATTCTTAGTTGGGAGATGAAGTTCTCCATTGGAGAACTTTATTTCTCCCATGCTCTCTCCTCTCACAATATTTCTCCCAAGTTCCACGAAAATGAAAATTTCAAGGAAAAATAATAGGTTATGTTTTCTATTATTTAATTATTGACACAAATTTAAAAATAGTTTAATTAATTAATTGATGTGTTGGATCAATTAATTTAAGGGGGTGGGTTGGTACAATTAAATTGTGAGAGGTGGCACAATTTAACGTTGAGGAGTTGAAGAGGCTCCCCCATATTTTTAGAGAGTTGAGGGGTTTCTCCCAATTATTGGGGGGTTTCAGAGGGTTTAAACCTGGGTGGTCCCCACCACCATAATGCCTTATGGGAGGTTAAGGTGTGGTGTTCCCCACTTTCAACCTCCACATAGGCGGTTATAAAAGATAAAATAAAATAAAACATGCGTTTATTTTATTTTATTATTTGCATCAAAAACCCAAAAACTAACTTTCTCCGTCGACCAAGTACCATCAAGGTAAAAGTCCTCTTAAGAGAATACTGGCACTGCGAGTTCAACGGTGTCCTTAGATTTAAATACTGAGAACCAGTTCAAAATATATAAAAACCCGCTCGAATTTTCACTGAATATACCCAAAAAAACATCAGAAATTGATTCCGGACACACTGAGCCTCAGAATCACGGGTTGTCAATTTTTGTGGACTTGAAGAATTTATATTTATTTAAAAGAAAATATTAACATGGATATTCCGGGTCACTACACGGATCATTGAAATTATCCAATGGTTCTTTTTCATACTAATCTGAGATAATGAAATTTTTGTGTAATAATTAAATACGGTATAAATATATAGTGTGTATTATGACATCAAAATAGCACAAAATGAGATAATAAATATTATAAATGGTATTAAATACCAAATTAATGTATTCTAATTAAAATAATATTTTTTTGGTACTTATATAATTTTATAAACCCATTATGTATAATCCAAATCCAATAATTCATTTTAAGGATTTAAAATCATTTAATTATGATCATGACCCACATCCACAATAGAAATAGAAATATTTTAAAATTTTAATACCTTAGTATTATAAAATAATGAAAAAAAACTCTCCTATTGAATTATCCCTGGGAAAAATCATTGTAAGGTTTTTACTTATGGTTATTTTTTTATATGGAGTCCAAAACTTATGTTCGAGAAATGATAACGAATTCACTCACAATTCCTACATAAACCCAACAATGATCCCATTTATCTTCACTAGAAGTCATTTTATCATGTATTTAATCTACCCAACCCTCTCAATATTCCACCAACAATTATTCCAAGAACATAAAAAGATCCTCCAAAGAAATTGAAATCTTTTTCTCAAGGTAAGGGATATTCTCATTCTCCTCTTTACTTAAGATTCTTCATTATCTTATGTATTTTATATCTAATTACTAATATTGTGGTAAGCTCTTCCATTTTCTCGTTACTATAAATTTTATTTATAAATGATGATTTCCCTTTCACTCTCATCAATCCCTTCCATGAATATTTATACACTCTCATTTTGCTGCAGAACATTCCCCACAATTTTCTATGCTAAACAACTTTGTAGTGAATACACATACACATTTCTTATCATGGTTGTTCACTATTACAAACTTATAATACATTTATTGGGTACTTTAATTTATTTATTCCAAACTCAGTTATCTTTTAATATAATGTGATGATAAATGATTCCTTGTTTTTTGATCTATAGGGTACAATTATGCTTGGGAATGAAATGATGGTGATGGGTGAAATCTAAAATATATAGTGCTCCAAATATTTGGGTAATGTTTTAGTCTCATGAGATGTAATTAAAGGAATTATGGAGTGAATACAATCCATTAGAGGACTTTACCCATCATTATTTCTTGGTAGTTATCCTTAACCTGTGTTTAGGATAAAGTGTTTTATGTTGGTACCACATTCCCAATGTTGAATTCTTGTTATCATTCTATATCATGATTTATTCTTCATATTGGTGATTCTAAATCATTTAATGCTCCATTTATATAAAAAATTTATAACATTCATTAGTTTTTTAATTTTATTGAATGTTTATTCCATTAAGGGGATTTATAGCTTTCCACTTTCTTGGGTATGTCCTTAGGTTATCCCATGTTGTTTTAAGTACGATGGAATAATATGACAATGTGAACAATGTTTTAAATAATATTTCTATATCCAATATTTTAAGATTTTATGCAATGTACCTAATTCTAAGAGACACTAGACTTATGAATCTTCAAGGTTTTATTATGTATAATGCGACAAATCATGAATTAATGTGTACTAAAGAGAAGTATTCTCACACTAGACATGTGTAGAAATACATGGAAGAGTGTTTTTCAATATAAGATCACCCCAAACAATATTATTTATTAATTTTTAGGTCTTTGTACTATTAATTGTGTAATGATATCATTGAAAAATAATTAATGTCAAAAATCCATTTTCTTCACTCATAGAAGGGGATCAGATCCACGACTTCAATGTTAAACTAAATATTTGAATTTACCATGAAACTCTAACCAAAATAACATCCCTTGATTTAATTTCTCTCCATTAATCCCATTTTCTATATATGTGATCTTGATTACTTTGTCTATAATGCTATCATTATGAGAATATCACATATCCAATGTATGTTTTAAGTATTTTTTCATATTTTGTTATTAATAATCCAATGATATTCAATATATTTAATATCCATAAATTGATAATGAAATCACTATCATTATTATATTAATATATTGTTATATTAATATAGAAAACATTATTTACTCCTCTCTATCCACTATAGAAAACTAAATAGTCGTTAATATGTGGGGGAAAACTACTACCTCCAAAAATCGACGACATATATTTTTTTAGCTTCCATTCATGGTTCAATTTATTTATAGGATTTATAAAGTATATATATATTTATATATATAATAAAAATATGATTATCAAACATAGAATTGTCATATAATTTATTTCCCTCTCATTTGCTAATAAATGGGAACATTAATCAAGTGTATATGAAGACTACCTCCTCCATGATTAACGAGTTTAATTTTTTATTACCACGCACCCTGGATGGTTTAAAAATAATTTTAATATATAAAAATTTCGTCCTAACACTTTTAATGATATGGATTCTTTGAAACTATATCTGGACATTTTCTACTGCAATCATCATATGTTTGGAGTTCTAGAAAAATTTAAAAAACCACCTCTTGTAACCGAAATAGGAAATAAAATGAGATATGAAAAAGGTATAGGGGTAATCCCATTTTATTAATTAAGAACCACAAAATTATAAGAAAAGAATAGAGGATGGTATCATAAATAATATTCCTTCCCTCAATCAAAATCAATAGTCCGACAAGAATGTTTGATAATGTGAAAAAATTAGAAGTCATAATATAAATTATAGGAATATTATTCATAATTGTTAATGTCTTCACTCAGGGAAATTAACATGCTAGAGTGCTCCAAAATTTCTATAACAAACGGTATGGAATGAGTACAAATTGTGGGAATAATATTTGAAAAATAAATTTCATGGTCTTCATTACCTTTTTATGAGAGAGTGATGGTCCACCCTCTGTCTTCCTCCCTTATATCACTTTGTTTCTGTAAGAAGATATGCTATTCTAGTATATTTCATCTTCATATATGTCAAAAATATCACCGCATTTTAAAGTGATTCTAGAAATGTTATTAAAATCTTTTAAATCCTAATGGTAGAGTGGGGATGATAAAACCAAAATATGCACAAACATCTCAATATTCCATCTTACAATCCCCCTACTGGATACCAGCACCACTAGTGTTAGTAAAATGTAAACTCAACTTATCATTTTCATTTGTGAGATTATTGGTACCCACCTATTAGATCATATTACATGATGGATTCTGACATTGGATAGTATTATATAAGAATTCATTCAAGGATTTTAATTTCACAAACATACAAAATCATTGGCATGCGTATAAACAACCCCCTAATACATTACCACCAAGAAAATGGAATTTACCTTTAAAGAATCAATCTTACCAGGAATGAAATTAGAGATAGGTTTATTACTAGAAAACTTATCATTCCTAACACATGCATGATAGTAATGTTAGTTACTATTATTATTAGGATAAATAGTAAAAATCCTTTGGTCTTGCATAGATATTTCTCTCTTATAAGTACATGTATTATGTTAACTGATGAGAAAAACTGAGCAATTTAGTTACATCCTACTTAAATTATTATCATGTCAAATTACAGTATTAATAGGTCAAAAGGTAGGTATATTTTCACTATCAACAATGAATTTTCAGATTATCAATATAAGTGGATAACATAACCTTATTAATTATATATGAACATAGATCTACCTCAACTATAACTATAGTAATGTAATTCAAGAGATCATATTTAGTTGTGTTGTTTATTTTGATTGGAACTCCAATAGAAGAAAAAAATTCAAATAGAATTTTGGGTTCTAAATCCAAACCCAAACATACACAATAGATTTTATTATCTTAAATGGTTTGAATAAAGAATTATATTCTTGTATTTGAAAATCACCTAAAATCAATGAAACTAAACCATATCCTCATGCTTTATTATTTGCTACAATGTTTGGGAACATGATTTGGTAGAATTCACAGAAGAATAGAATATATTTCCTATAAGAAGAGGCCTATATCTATGGAAATTTAATAATTATATTATACTATTTCCATATAATTTACCTTTATAATTCACAATATTCCAGATGATAGAGGGGAAACAAAAATATTGCTTATCTCTGATCGGATATTGTCTCACAATGACTCATGTAGTGTGCCATTTTTTTAACCCCAACCTGTATCAAAAAAAATTTAAGGATGGGAAAATTATTATAGTAGATGGAGAATCAATTAAATACTCATTTCTTGAGATCTATACTCTTCAATAATTACCAACACAAATAGTCTCAGAAGGGATGCGATTCATTAAGGAGGAGGGCTTCTTGGAATATTTTCCAAAAGAGATCCTAATAACCTTCTAGTCAATAAACTCATTAGATCCCACAAAATCTTGATTAAGACAAGCCTCTCGTAGAGGCTTCCCATCAAAGACCATATAAAATCCAAATAAGTGTAAAAGATCCCTTGAATAAGGGAACTATTGGTGCTATCATCATCGATGCAGATAACTCCCAGGACTAATCCACATCCATATTTCTTCTAAGGCAATAAAATGATACAATAAATAAATATGGTATCATAAAAATGGTCAATAATATATTAAATATTAGGTAATAAGGTTACATTTATGGTTTCTAATAAAATTTGTTTTTCTATTCGGGAAATTAGATTTTGAGTAGAACAAATCTAGTACAAGGTAAGTATTTTCATCTAATATTTTTTTGTATGAGACATATATTTCAGTTTTAAACTAATTTCATTAATGTGGTGTATAAAATACCAATAATATATTTTATATCATAGTTTTTCTTTTAATTATGGTTATTTATGTTTAATGAAATTCCCACTATTTTATGGGGTTTGGATTAACATGATTCCTAAGCAGTAAGGGTTCTTTATCTTGAACATTAATTTCATGTGACATGTTTAGGTTATTCACCATGTTTTCCTTTTAATGATTTATTCACAACCGATAAATATATATTTATTATATATTATAATTATTTATGGGAAATATTGATCCCAATGAGGTCCTTCCAAAAAAATGAATTTTACCCAATTGATACACAATTTGTGAGCCTTTTGGTAACCTAATTTTCCATTAATGAGTTATATTTGTCCTCTAATACATTAAATGTTTTACATTATATGAATTGGAAATATTATGGGGAATTATCAGTTTTTTTAAAATTACATTTATATCACATAATAAACCTTTTTTAAATGTTTCAAACTTCATGTATTACGTTTTCACATGGAATATTGATAACTAAAGTCCCCTTTCTTTATGTTATATTTATTCATCAAGAATTTATCTCTTCCTTGAATTAATTCTCATGATATAATATTTTATTCTATAGTAATTTAAATACCACTATGGGGTGAAATATATTTTTATAAGAAATATTTATTTATTATAATTTTCATAATTTTAGTTTTCAAAAAGGTGTTTCAAAACAATTAAGGGATTTTATTTCATTTTCTGGTAGTTTTTCTCCTTCTTCACATTTTTTTATGAATAAATTTATGTCTCCTAATGAACCTATTATTGAATATTATTTTTAAGTGTAATGTTTTTCATATATTTCTCACTCCACCTTCTGAAAATTGACTTCCATAAGTGACACCTGTTATCGTATTGTAGGTTAATATTAAAAATAGCTCGAAAATTATCATTTATATTTTCTTTTCCATTTTCCAATATATTTTCATATGTATTTTTTCAAATTTCATTTATTTTTCACTATTGATGCTCTAATATATATTTATATATTTATTTGAATTAACTCATTATTCTAAATAATCTAATTTCTGATCACTTCTCTAGTGGTATCATTCAATAATTTCTTTCGAAGGATGATTTTTATCTATTTAAACATCATTCTATGTTATCTTTGTTACCTTGGGGATATGTTATTTTAAAAAATTTGACCTCATTCCTTTGTATGTATAATTAATATGTTATTAAATCATTTAATTTAATATATACTAATACTCCATAATTTTTTATCTTGATATATTCTTACATAGAAATCTATTATATTTATTGATTGGGGAACTCCTAAAAATATTTTTATCTGTGATTTATTTATGAATTTCTATTGATTGAATGATAATGTTTACTATATATTATTTTAAAATACACCTTCTTAATTTATATTGATTATTATAATGTAATCCCTTTTATTAATATGGTTATAATTTTTGTTGTTATGTATATTGTTATTCCAATATGGGGGACTATTTACTTGTTAATTGTGTATTGTTTTACCATACAACATCTCTCTCCAAATCAATTATGATAATGATATCCCTATTATTGAAATGGTGAATAGTAATGTTTGGTAATTTTTAATTATAATATAGTTGATTGTTGAAAAGTTAAGTATGTATTGTGTGACCATCCACCTTCTTTTTTCCGAAGTGGTTATGATCATGTTGTTCCTTTTATCAACATGGGGAAAATCATGGTGTAATGATTTTATATATTCAAATAGGGATGGTGGTTAGAAATGTTGATTATATATTTTTATACTTAAAACCACATATAATGAATGAATTGGAATTTAAAACTAATGGATGAGGCCTAAAATTATTTTTACCCTTGAGGCATTGGAAGGTCGTATGGTACTAGAGTTTATTAGCACTTATGGGTTTTTAGTTAGATTCCCATCAATAAATATTATTAGCAACGATAATCCTTCACATAATAAACCATCACTGAAAATGGATTCACAAATAAGATTACTTGCGGCCATTCAATGAAAATAATGAGTATTTGAATAGATTCTAATTCCCATCACAAATAAGTGCCCGAAATTGTTTTAAAAAGTAATTTTAATGTTTTACCAATCAATTAAAATTTCATGAATATTTAAAAACTAAAAAAATATATAAATTTCATAAAAAAATTAGTCGTGAAAAAATGGAAAAAAAATTACTTATAACAAAACATGAAAAACATTATTACTACATTTAATACATACTATGTTTGTCAAACCAAAATACACAATAGTTTTAAAAATAATATTGGACCAACTAATACAAGGGGTATGAAAAAAAGTGAAGGATCAAGGGGAGGATACTTCATACCAACATCACAAGTATGCCATCACATATACTTCAACATCTTCTCATCTCTCTAAAATTGCTTGTCACCCTCATCCTCCCATTATATATATATATATATTGTATCATCTCATCTTGAGCTCACAACCTCTCTTCATACTATATAGTGAAATATGATTATGACTCTATACTAGTTACCTTTGAGTGGACCAATGACATTGAATAAGTACTATAATAACTAGTAGTTTCCAATCATAAACCAATATGGGGAACCAAACATTTCTCAACACCAAGAATAGTCCCATGTATCCAAGTCCCTCAGAAAAAACATAGTCACAAGTATAATCTTCGTTGATCATAGAATGATTCTCTCATCAATGTGATGTCAGAGTCTCATATAATTCCTTCAAATAAAATTTAAAATAAAAATAAAAATATAACTAATTTTTTGTATTTTTTTTAAAAATACACACCACAATAAAGCGATGTGTGTTTCCGTCAAGATATATTTTACATGGATAAATGTATATCTTATTGTAAACATGAAACTATATAATATATGGGTTATATATTGATTGTATAATATAAAAAATATTTTACATTTAATTTAAATATTCATTATTAAATAATGTTACCTAACATATATCATTACTGTGATCCAAATTTAAGAATTTCATCCCTATAAGTGGCCACATTCCTACCTCAACACTAATTCACTGATGATAACCACTACATAAAAATCTCTCATTTACAATAAGTTAACAATAAATCTAATGATTGAGCAGGGATATAGTCATTTAGATGTCAAATGCATGAATTATAAAAAAAATATAACAAAATATATAACCATGGATCTATTTCTTAGGTTGTGTAAAAACTTATGAAAAAGTTCTTTAATACAAATCTCACATGCCTCCATGATAGGAGGTCTCATATGATCATTCATCAAAGACAATATGTTCATCATGAAAATAAAAAAAATACATGTTACTATTTAAATAAATTTAAAATAAAATATAAGTTTTTATTAAAATGAAATCCATTGTTCAAACATCTAATGATGCACAACGATGGGAACGTGATCCCATAATACCCATGGAATAGATTTTTTTCATAATATTACACCAACCGGGATAATAGCTAAATGTGAAAAAATGGGAAATAAAAAAACTCTAATACTGTTACCCAATTTTTTAAAAACCCATAATATAAAATATATAACTAAAACAATGGAACATACCAATTTAAATGATGATCAAAATAAGGTAATTGATGTATTTTTGGAACCATGTCTTCATTCAGCATTCTAGAAAGGTCATGAACCCTCCTAATAGATGGAGTTATAGTATAATCGTACAGGTCATATGCATTAGGTTATCATCAACAATCCCAACATCGGTGAGAGAACAAAATAGATCATCGAGACTATCTCTATCCATTTGAAACAAATAATCGTACTAGAAATAAATTGTTAATTCGTATATCAAATATAAAAAACAATAAATAATAGAATATAACAATTATATTACCTATCAATAATTATTAATATGATATCATATATAAAAATCTAATGAATAAAATGATATAATAGTTACATATTAATAAATACAAGAATATAATAATCATACATGTAAATAATTGTTAGTATCGATATCAAATATAAAAATAATAGTAAATATCATATATAAAAAAATTATCTTAATAGTAAATAGAAATTAATACATAAATAAAATATAAAAAAACAAACAATAAAATCATCCATGATGTACTAAAATATATTTTCATGATTATTTTCAACCATATAAAAAACATTCAGTCATTGAAATAATTTTTAAAACATATAACAAATATAAAAAACTAATAAATAGATGAATATAATATATCATTATTCATTTTAATAAAAATCATCATCAATGAAAATTTCTTCATCATTCTCTTCATCATCGTAAACTTCCATACGACTTTCATTTTGTCCATCCCTTATTAAATCAATAAAATTATCAATATTATCTTCCCTAAACTTAGAGGATTAATTATATATTTTTATATATAAGTGAATAGAAAACTATTTTGGGGTTTTTTCTTGAAAATATTCAATATTTTTCACTTCCACAAGAACAATTTTCATTTTAATGAAACTGAAGACCAAAATATTTACTTTTTATTACACACCCACATTCATTTAAATCAATAAAAAAACATAGTAATTTTCATAATAAATGTGATGTGTTTGATTTTCTTACATAAATGGTTCGTTTGAGGTATGAATACTTTTATATTTTTTTATCAATGACTCCTTTCCTTGGATAAAATCACAACCCTTAATCATAATCAGTCGAATGAAATTAATGCATTATTACATAATTTGGTCATAGATAAAATAAATCAATTATTTCATCAATCGTTCTGTAAAATTCCTATTGAGTTTATTTATGATGTGATCCTTTCAAATAAATAGCACTATTCATTTATTTCATTGATTCCCCAAATATTCATGTATGAAATCAAAATTCATTAATCACATACCCATTATAGGATTTACCCCAATTTTTGTGGAGGGTTTTCAATCACACATAATAAAATATGAATTTTTCATTCATGTTTTCTTACCTAAAAGTAATAAAAAAATATTAATAATATAAATCTTTTCAAAATTGATTTAATGCCCCGTAAATAACATAACTTACCTGTATTTGAAACCAATTGAAAGAAAAATGTGTCAACATTATTCAAGAGAAGCTGGGGTAATTTCTATAATTTTTTTTGATATATTACTTTCTGTACAAATTGTGTCATTTCATGAAAATTGATCATAAAAAATTTATGATATTTTTACAATTATTTATCTAGCATCAATAGTTAATGATTTCCTCCAAAAAAAGATCTGACTTATTAAAATCAAACAAGTAATGGTATGTAACACCATCATTATTTTCTAATTTTCAACCAAGTTGATTGTTTCTTGAACGATATTTCGATTGAAAATAATAAGATTGGAAATTTTAAATTTCTCATGTAAGTAATATTCATCAATTGAGTCTTCAATTGATAATTTTTTACAAACTATCATCATTAATTTCTATATACCTCTCTCAAACGGGTACATCCATTGTAATTTTATTATCCCTCCGCATTTAAATTCATATGAAAAATGAAATATTAAATGTTTCAATGAGTCAATGATGTTTTGAAAGAATATTTTTTTTCAAATTATATAACATTTAATAAATATATTTTTTGGTGCATACTCAATGAATCATAATATAATGTTTCTATAAAAATATCTCACTAATAAATATAATATTTTAGTTAATATGGCCCATATATAATATTTAAATAGCCTTTATGACCAACAAGAATAATTCTTTCCATTCTGAAATGGAAATCATGAGTTTTTAACTCTTTAATATGTCCATTTTGTGCACAATGAAACAATTTTAATGAAAAAAATCTCATAACCTAAAATCATTAATAAATTAAAATAATAATTTAAATATTAAAATTTATTTAATCAACTTTAGAATTCATTATTTTTTTAAATATTTCACCATCAAATATTACATGTTTAGGATGATTGAAAATTTGGATAGGATATAAATATTCCATTACATTATCTTTGATCCTAATGGGAATGTGCAATACAGTTTAAAATATTTTATAAAAAAAAATTTTCAATATGAATTACATCTAATATGTTACAATCCAAATAATCAGATAACTAATGGAGGTCCTAAAAAATAAGCTCCTTTATCTAGTTTTTATATCTCCAAAAACCATACATTTTTGTTGATTTATTGTTGGTCCCAATGTAATATGAGGTAATTAATAGTTGTAATATTTCACCTAAAAACCTGATAAAACATCAAGAGGTTCATCTCTTTCAAATCCCCCTTTTATAAATATGATTCTATTTATTCAAAAAGGGTGATATGTGGGACACATTTTTTCGGATAGGAAAAATAAGTACACTTTGTTCCATTTTAAAGCATAAATCCTTTGTTCTAATCCATTCTAGGGAACATGATTTTAGATTGTGGGTAAACTATTTAGATACTATTCTTTACACGAGAAATTCATTGATCAAACACATTATTGAAACATTTAGTGTAAAATTAGGATATGTAAGTATATCATATGTTGTTACACTATCATTATATAATGAAATTAATAGTTCAATTATTAGATTAATATTATCATAGATATTCATCTTTATATGTCCTTGAATTTATATCTCCAAATTTACATATATATAATGTTCCTTCATTAGCATACAAGGTGGAACTTTGTATGAGGTTATAAAAATTTCCCAAAAATAATATTTACAATTTTAAGCACACTATGAAAAAAACAATCAATAGAAAGAATCAATTTTATTTAATGAGGTTCTAAAAAATAATAATATTAAATCTAATAAATTTATTTCCATGCATCACTATCATATGAATGATTTAAGATTTTAATGGAAAAACTATTTTATTTATTCATTCTCATCAATGCAGCGATTTCATGAGAAATAAATAGACAATGTAAAAATGGTTTAATTGGAAAATACCTCAACTATTTCATACGTAATTTGGATATTCCCAATTACGTATCTTTAAACCTCAATTATCCACATGGTGGATAATTATATAATGATTCATATCCAACCTATTGTATGATAAAATATTTTGAACATTCATGGGTCATATAATAACTGATATCCAAATTAAGGAATAACTTCTTATATTCCTAGAAACCTGCAAGTAATATGTTTATTTCATGAAATAACAATTTAACTGAATAATATATTTGATCAAAATAACTATATGACATTCCAAATATGATTTAAGAGACAAAAATTTTGTAACAACGTGATAAATTCTATTATATCATCCCAAATATAAGGACACCTTTATAGATTTCAAAAAAATACTAAAAATAAGATCGATTTGATACCAAATTAGTTATTTCTTTCCAAGTTGTAGTTACCAGAAGAGAGTGGTCAGCAAACTCATGTACTAAATTCTGAAATGATGGACCTAAAACAAAAAAATATTGAATTTTCTTTGGGATTACAATCAAAAACATTTAGGAAAAAATAAAAGCATTCCGAAATATATAACATAGTAGATGATGTCTAATGTTTTCAAATATTTTAAATCTCTAAATGTAATATTTCTTATAAGAACATTTAATTATACCTTTTGAAACAAATTCTGAATGTTACAATGAAAATCATATAAACGTTTCAACCCATTCATTATAGATAAAATTTATACCGAATATGTTAGGAATTTTTTATTATTTATCCAATATTGACCACATAATATAAATTATTTTCTACTTTCAGATCATTACTTATAAAAAAAGAATAATTATTAGTCATTAGGAATAATAAAAAATTATAATAAATTTTATTTGTATATAATTATAACTACAGATCATGAATTGTTACCAATTTTTACTAATTATTACTTGTACTAATTAATTTAATAAATATTAATAAAATAATTATTAGTTAATAGTAAAAATTATTAATTTTAACTAAATTTTTTGTAAATTTTATTAATTTTAAATATTTAATAAATATTTTTAACACCTTCTAATTATTACAATCATTGGCTAATTATTTATCGATTATTATAATTTATTGAATATTTTCTAATAATTTATTTAATTATTATAAAAATAGAACTAATTATTGGAATTATTTAATAATTATTAGTATTTTATAAATGTTTTAAAAATTTATTGAGAAATAACATATTTTATTTATAAATAATTTTTTTACTGATATTTAATTATTATAAAAAACATTCACTAAATATTCCAAATATTGATTAATTATTAATTAATTATTATTAATTTTCTAAAGATTATTATAAAAACTTTAGTTATTACTACATTTTTTATAATTATTGTGAATTCATTTAATTTTATTGTATTTATTTATATTTTATTTTCAATTTATTACAACTTTTTTACTAATTATTACTAATATTTATTAATTCGTACTAATTAGTATAGTTATTTATTAAGTAATAATGAGTAATTAAAACTAAAAGATTCTAGTAAATACTAATACTGACATATTATTTATTAATTATTCAAAATTAATTCATGGTTTTTATCATAGTTTTTATGTGCACATGCCACGAAGAACCATCACACCATGGCTAGCCTTAGGAAGTGTTGTGCCATATGATGGCTACATTATGCTGCATTTGGGAAAGAGTGCCATAAAGCGTGTGATAGTGTGTTATAGCGTGTGGTGGTATGATGTACAACATGTACTTTTTTCCAATGACCCTTGTTGCTTTAGTGCGCCATGAACCAAATATAGCATATGTTTACAAGTAATTATTTTTAATTATATCAGCATTTTTACTAATGATTGTAAATTATTAATAATTGTAACCCGGTTATATTTTTTTCAATTTGTTACGAAATTTATAATAATTATTAATAACTATTTTTTTTAATAAATGATACTTATTTTTAATATTTATTATCTATATATATATATATTCCAATTAATTTTAAAATTGTCATAATTTAATGATATATAATAATTATTAATAATATTTCTTAGTAATTAATTATTTATTAAGAATAATTTTATAATTAATTAATATTTTAAAATGATTACAAATTCTTTTTATAATTATTTTGATGTTTTTATAATTGTTAGTGATTTTTATATTTTATTACCACTAATTAATTTTTTAATCATTATTACTTATATTCATTATGTAATACAAATTATTTACTAATTATAAATAATATATTAATAATTATTGCTAATAAAGAATAACTTATATCAATCATGGGGGAAAATAAAATAAAATAATATTAAAAATCAAATATCATTGATGAATTTTATGTATTGTAAAAATAATTAATACACTCAATGAGCATATATGTGTAGTTAAAAAATTACATCTATATCATGATTTGTAATAATTCATACATAAACAATTATATAATTAAATAAATAAATGAATCATATGACATCACCACTATCAAATGATATGATCATAAATTTATAATTTTGAAAATACAAAAATATATACAAGAAATAATCTGATATAATACTTTAAGGCATAGTAAGACATGAAAAATATACTGACAAAACATTTTAAAAAATATGTAAACAGGTGATTAATCTTAATGGAATGTATAAAAACATGGATTCTACCATTAAAAACAATTACATAAACATATTCTGATATATAGTATATATTTAACTCAAAATAAACATAGAAAACACACAAGTAAGAATATATATTAATTATAAAGGTTAAAAATTGGAAAAACAACATCAAATCAAGTGGAATCAACTAGTGTGGACCTAAAATTGGTCGTCTTTGATGGTGGACATCAATACAGGGCAGAATAAACCTGGAGTAACCATAAATACAAAATAAAAAAAATCCATGAACATTTTTTCCATTTGGTTTGATCGAACCAATCATGTGGAGAGGGAAGGGGAAATACCAAAAATAATAATAGAGGAGAGAAGAGGAGTTCTTTATAGGGTGTTTAGAAACTCAGTCAATAAGAAAATTGGTATGATGGAAATTTTTGGTGGTATATCTATGACGGGTGGATGCTGCATGAAAAGGAAGAAAAATGATATGAGGAGAATATAAAATGCTTCCCATGTGTTTTTAATTATCATTTTCGTAAAGGGTAATTGAGATGGACTATTCATTGCTATTTTTTACAGGAGGAAAACTTGAGACTGAATAAGATATCTATCACTATTAATCTTTTCTTGATGAATAATAATGATGAATGATTTATTCTGTTTTTATTAGTTATTTCAAAAAGTTGTATTTAAAGTTGATTATATTATCCATCATAAAAATATTTTATTATGGGTTATTTTTAATGGTTTTCGATCAATCAAAAATAAATCCCTAAAATTAAAAATTCTTCTTGTAGTGTCATGATCAAAAATATTTGTGAATTTTTGCATATTCCTTTCTAAAACATATTGCCTTGCCATTATGACCAAGATATATAAAATCCTAATTTCTTAGATTACGTTATGGAATTAGCATTGAACCATTATTATTTTCATTATTAATGAACTATTATTTTATATTCATGTGATCTATTTATTTAAATTGTTATCCATTGATATCTTATTATTCTTGTTTCATTCTATTATGGAATTATTTTATGTAATAAAATCCTACCATAATATTTATTCCACTTATAATTCTTGATTACCTGATCCATTAGTTTTTCCTTACTGAAATTTTGAGGTCACCCCATCATATGATTCAATTTTCCTAGGATATGGAGAAAAGTATTACACATGATATGTCTAAAATGTTATCCATTGTAGAGAAAATGTTTGATAATTTTATTACAAATTATGGATTTAGTTGTTTTTTATATTTTGAAGAAAAAAATATTCATTCTTCGAAAAATGTATGAGGTTTTTAGTTTATATATTTTCATTAGTATTTAATTATCTCAAGCAAAAAAGCCTTGGGAAATATTTCAATGTAATTTTTTCATTAAGTCATGTAATTTTGGGATAGTTATGAATTTGAATCTATAGTTGGTATCAAACAAAGTCTGTATAACACCTTATTATGGAACTAGATTTGGGAATTTGGGTATAAGGATCCATACTAGAACCTATTAAAATCTATATTTTTTATAAAATATGTTTATAAGATAGAGAATCATTTATGGTAAAAATAACACTTTTTCACATTATGGGAATATTTTAGAAAAATCAACTATTATGATTGCATGAAAGGTGATAAACACTAATAAGGGGATGAATAACCATTTATAGATTTTCAAAAATCTTTTCAGCACTTTTTTTAATTAGCATCACCCTCTCAAGAAAATATAAATTAGAGAAAATATTGACAGAACTAATTTATTAATAATTTTTTACTATTTCGAGGATTACTATGTCCCAAATATTCTGGGGTTCTTATTACATGCACAAAAATGACATTTTATATAAAACAATATGGGAAATGCTATCACCTAGAACATATTATATAAAATGTATTTATAACATACTGGGTCACCTGCCACATTAATGGTGCGCCAGCAATGTTCACTATGTGAACCTAGGCACACCTCCATATATTCTAGTGGTTGTTGAATAGTAATTTAGTTCTAGAATATTATCATGGTGAGAATACAACCTCTAACCATATTTCAAATAAATGGATTAAAGAACTAAATATAATATATAAATAATAAATATCATAATATATGGGATAAATTAATCATTTAATGAATAATAATACACCATGAGGATGAAATAATGTCATATAACATTGATTTCCCACCGGGTCAATCATGTATATAACAAATATACAAAAAAAATAAAATAAAAGTATAAAAAACTATACTACATCAGGGATAATCACTTAAACCATGTTCTCTAATCCAAATTAAGCTACCTAAACTTGATCATCTATATCATAAAAATACCGTTCCCATCCTATGCATACAACATGTGAGAGGTCAACTTAAGTACCTAGGTGTGATGGTCATCTAAGCAGTGTCTGGGTGTATAATTTAGTAGGGTACCACCAATGCGATCACATATATAACATGTAAATATAGTGTATGAATGTCTAAAATTTTTGGTATAAGTAAATAACTCTGAAATGATAAATTAATAATGCACTATCAATCCCTTATTCAGACAAGCATGTTGATCATTCAGGATTTATTCAAATACAGGATATCTTAAAGTAGGTCATGATATCATTGTAACCATACTTAATCTAAAAACTAGGGAATAACTATAGAATCCCTTATTTTCAAGATCAAATTGTTAATATCTCATCATGAATGGGAAAACATCCAAATCCCAATCATCTTAGGAAACTCTCCAAACACCTAGAATAATGGATAGCTCAATGCTGATTCATGGGCATCTAGACCAATCACTGAATCATAAATATCACCCATATCACCATTAAAACTACAAGATCCTAGGAATAATGGTAATACAATATATATAAAAGTAGTGTAACTAAAAATAGTCTTCAAATCCAAATGATGACACAGAAATCCCATAATAATGATAATAATTAAGAATCCCCAATCATAAATGGTTCGATCATATGTATTCTAGGCATCATAGGTATATGCGACATTCTTGGGTATCACATGTAGACTTCATGCCCAATCTCTATGCCTCAAAAATTTCTCACGTAGCTCCATAGTTGAATCATAGGATACAGATAGGACATATTGGATGACTTCATCATATCCATGTCGTATCACATAAGTATCACATGAGGCTCAAAAGATAGATCCCTTGAAGTACCTATGAGCATACTTAATATCACCATCACATCTCATTAGTCCCATGGGTCGGGTCCTAGGATTAATGTATGGGAATCTATAACCCCATAAAAATTAACTCAATGAATTAATAAGTATAAAGTAGGTTTTTCCTGAACTCCTAACCCATTCACCACTATTAAAATCTTTCGCAATAAAATCATCAATGTCAGTTGTAAGGTTAACATATCTAAATGTTCTCAAATTTATCTTCTTTAGGGTCACAAGTCGTATGGGAACCTACTAGGGTCCCCTATGTCTCAAAAAAGTCTATCCAACTCTTAGTCCTGTCATAATATAGATATAGACATCTTCTAAACCCCTTTCCCAGGAATTATTGGTTATCTTGAACACCCAATCCATCTCCTAGACTCCACATGGTCTGAAGACCCATGTGATCACATAATAGTGTGTGGGAAAAACTTACCCATGTTTATCTCAATGATTATGATGGCTCTAGGGTTTCACTCAAGGCCAACCCCTTGGCCATGCATCCCTAGTCGTCACCCCTTTCTACCTAGAAGGCAGCTGGTCACTTATATCTATGGCCATTAGACCCTATAGAATTATATTTAATTAAATTATTCCCCTCATGTGGATAAATTAATACATGGAACTCGATCATATTATTTTTACAATCATCAATGGATGAGATGTCTAGCCAGTGCGTGAGATTCCATCAGAGTCCTCATCACCTTGTATAATTCAATCTTATTATTATTTTATATAAAAGTGACTTTTTTTTAAATAGCCCTATAAAATAATTTGGAAAGGTCACACAAACCAAATGACTATAATTAAATTAATAATAAAAAAGGATAGATTCATAAATACTGGAAAACATAAATAGAATAAAATCATATTTTTAATATAGCATGACTACACTCATCAAGGATCACTTGGACCATCCAATCATTATTAAAAACTTCTGGGGACATATATAATTACCATACCCTTAAAATAATAATTTTAATTAAATTATAATTAATTAATTAGCTATGATTAATTTTAAACAATGTTAAATTTTAATTTATATATGAAAAATTTCCTATAATATCCTAAGACCCCCATGTTTCAAAAAAAACTATCATCAAACACATTCCAAAATCCCATGACATACCCCAAAACACAATCAAGGAATATGCCTAGCACATACCAAAGTTTAAATTATCAATTTCATTTATTTTGAATTAAAAAATAAGAAAAATAAGGGTGGTGTCTTACGTCAATCAAAATGATGTGGGATAGATGACAAACTTAATTAGAGGATCTCTTTTACACAATCCACAAAAGGCCCCATGATAATTATCCCTTTAAAATAATATTCATGGTAATAATCATTGAATACCAAATAATATGTATGATACATTATCATGGATGTTGTAAGAAGACAAATGTGGGATAAATGTGGAGGAATAATTCCTCAACTATCGTCAAATGGTAATAAAAATATTCTTTAGTCAGGTGAGGAGATGGGAAGGATGGGGGTCCATCCACTGGTCCATGCGAGTAAGAGGGGGAATAAAAGAGTGGTTGATCCCTCTTTAATATTGAGGGTGAAATCATATATGTTAACCTTTAATTACACCATATATATAGTATAAGGACACAAAATATCCAGTATCCCCTACAATGGAACTAGGTCTGTGCCTACCGCATTGGCTTCACAATGAAGCCCTTACGCCACTACCAGACATCATTGGGATATAATTACCCACCCCTTAATACATTGTTTTAGGTTTTAAACACTGTCAACCTCTATTTAAATATTGAATAAAAATTTATCCCCTCTATTAATTAAAAATACAAACTATCCTCTAATTTATGAACAATCATACAAACCTAGGGTCTTAAAAAGTACCTACTATAATACTTATCATCATTGATATGTCTTGGTGGACATCGAAACATAAACCCCAACCATCATCATTTGTTAAAACCAAATAAAATATTCATGTTACACCAATAAACAAAAAATATTATTACATAGTGTGTATCCTACATTTAAGGAATTGATTTCTCAAAATCCAAAGACAATGCTCATATAATCTCGAAGCATCACGAGGGAACCCCACATATCCTTCTAAACCCACGACCACCACATTTCATAGTTCAATTAATCACTCAGCCTATGAAACTACAAACTATTTGACATATCTTATAATGATCAATTCCTAGCCATGCTTCATTCCACTTTTGAAACTAGTTAAAGAAACACCCATATCAGAATCTAACAATGCACCATGTACAATTTCATAATTAAAACACCTGATCATGCTTTAATATATTAATCATTTCAAGGTACTAATTATCATTAAAAAATTTCCTGTTATGAAAATGGGTCTCCCTCATTAAATATTTAATAAAAAACATGTTAGTATTTTTCATGAAAATCCCCAACCAATTTTAAAACATTCACATTTCCTATAATAAGAAAGGGTTTATGAGTTTAGTTTTTCAATGTATCTTCTCATATGCATGAATTAAAGTCTATACTCATAGGGATGACCACTATCGAAGAAGCTAAGATTCTCCTACAAATGTTCTTTCGAACCAACACATCATGATTCCCTATACACCATATGATTTTTATGATCATACATATATGATAAAATACATGAAATTAGACTGCCAGTGCAATTTTACATTCAAATCCTTAATCAACCAAAAAAAACATCTTTCTATATTATACCATGGGAATTGATTCCATAGATCTTATCATGCATGAATTCATCCTTAGCCTAACACGAATGCTCGGAGCCGGTTCTTTCTTTTACGACGGTCATTCGAATTCCATATGAATAGTGATTTTCCATCTACTGCAGTTTGGGTTAGTTTTTCTAATTTCCCATTTCCATTTCAGAATCCTTCTATGATTCACATGATAGGTAACCTCGTAGGTAGATTTTTGTGCTCAGATAGCCGCACCGAAGCTTTTTGTCACCCAGTCTGTCCAAGGGTCTGCGTTGAAGTAGATGCATCTCGAAATCGTTTTGATTATGTCTGGATTACTATTGGTGAGGATGATAGGTGCATGAAACGGGTCATATACAAGAGATGGACAGACTTCTGCTCCTAATGTGGTTGTTTGGGTCATGCATCAGAGGTCTTTCATAAGGGTCTTTCATTTTAAGAAGTCCGTCATCAGGGAATCTAGTCTACAGCTAAGAAGGAGGCCAGTGTGAAAGGTAAGGATCATGTAACTAGTGGTGAAGTTGGCCCATCACAGTTGAAAAATTGTGGCAGCAGTGGTAAGGAATTCTACTCTCAGTGGTTGGGAGAGATGGAACAACTGAAAAGAGATTGTAACAGGTCAGTCGAGGTTACACATGGGTTGGAATTGAGGGGGAATACAATGGACATCCCTGATGAATTGGAAGAATCATCCGAATACGTGGGTGGTTCAATGCAGCAGACTGAGGGGCATGTTTTTTCCCAGGTGGTGGGGAAAAATGAATCAGTGGAGCATGAGGCAGGCGGTGTAGGGGAATGTCATGATGAAACTTCTGGTGTGGATAGCGGTGGCTCTCAGAGGGGAGTGGGAGGTGAAAGGGAGGTCATGCAGCCAAGTGATGGTGAATTTTTCCAGCATAAGGCTGATTGTAGTGATGTAAAGAAAACATAGGCTGAGACCCAAGTAGAAAATTCTAAGGAGGACCCTAGAAGAGAATTTTATGGGGAGATGGTCAGAGGCAGTGAGGACCTTCACATGGAGAAGCAGGGGCCCTCATAGGATGTGGAGGTCTGTAATTCAACTGGTAAGGAAGGGATCCGTTTCTCTGGGAACCAATATGCTATCCAGGTGAATAATATCCTTGATGGCCTTGGTACTTTTGGGGAGTGTATGGAGGGGACCTTTGAAGACTGTAGGATTTCTTCTACAGGGGAAATAAGCCTGAGGAGCAGTAGATGTATCAGGGGGAGGAAGGGGAAGAGGGACTACTCCTCCCTGCCTCCCCCCTTGCAGACTCGGTCAGCCAAAAAGATAATGGAAGGGAAGGTGGAAAGTGAGGCCATGTTCTATGACTCCCCTGGACAACCTGATCTTTACTTAGATATGTTTCTTTGTTCAGAGGATGGGGTTCCAGAACAGGTGTTGTATCTCAATGCCTTGGAGGAGGAAGTGGCCAAGATGATGGGATGAGACATTGGAATGATGCTAACTGAGGATCAATATTCCCGGGTTGATAAAAAAGACACGATACTGGTTGGGGGTTTCAACAAGGAGTTCATTAGACTTGATGAGTATATAGAGGTCTAGGATAAACTAACTTCTGCTTTGGAGGCTCTTTTAGGTGACGAACCACTCCCTCGGGTAACAAATATTTACTGGAAGTTATTCAAGGATATGGATTCTGGAAGAATTTTTTTCCCTTCAATGATGTTGCCTTAATATTATCTATTTAATACTTGGTTTTTCACTCTTAGCTTTCTTGTTCCAATGTTGAGGCTTACTCTCCTCTTGTGCTCTAGAGATGTTTTGTTGTTTTGTTTACTTCTTGTTACATGGATATACTTCAGATGAGGTTCAGAGCGCAAGGTTTCCACTACTGCATGGTACTTGGAGTGGAAGACTGAGAGGGTATGGCCTGGCCATCGGTTCTGTGCCCATGCATCCTTGCACGGGACTGGTTGCCGAGTACTTTTTCTTGGTGGGGGCCTAATATCGAGGTAGCTTCTAGGGTGAGGTAGGACATGTGTTGTTCGGGTTCTTTTATGTTGTTATTTTGTTTGTTATGTTGGACTTGGTGGCTCCCACTTTCCCATTAAAAGTGATTCAATAATCAAATAAAAAATAATTTTCAGTCAGTCATATCTCAAAATGGACATCCAATAACCGACCTCACCATACCAATGACCCTTATAGCATAGTAAATGTGCTTCCACTATCAACGATATAACTATTACTGCACATAATGACTTATTTTTACTGTCCCAATAATACCCAAGCATAAATCACCAAATATAAACCAACACTCACATTGAGATAAATGATTTAGTGTCCTCATTATCATTCTATATTTATATAAAATTAGGGTCTCACCATAAACCAAATATGGTTTCTTTTCATCTTATATATTACCTCATATCACTCTATGATATAAACCTAAATGGTATCAAAAATCACATAAACATCACTCTTTTCAAGAATCACCCACAATCCTTTGAATACCTAGCTTGAATTCCTCCTGTATTAGTCGTGACACTACACTCAATCCAATTTTTATGTATCCTATATAATGGGGGAGATTTTGTTTTCCATAAAAACCCTACTCCTATAATCATGCAATCATTTCATAAAATCCATTAGTCATTATATTTCTCTCAACCCATAATCGGTTAACTATTTATAATAGGTACTATGAACAACTAATATATAACATTTCTATCTCTCCCCATATTGTTTTTAAACCCTCATACCACCTAATTCACTACCTGGATCATGCTCAAACTCATATTAGTTGAACCACTGACCATGACACCTGGAATTTCATTATTTTCTAACTAGGAGTACCCTCTACACTACCCATCAATGATGGTCACTTTACGGGTAACATTTCCTATCACAAAATCATATCCATTCAAACATCATTCTGAAAAATAATTTAGACTTACCACTCCCACACTAATATTTTTGAAGATGCATCAAAAATCATATGTTTTTCAAACTCGGCCGATGATTACCTTTGAATCTAATCATTAATATCCATGGTTTTAGCACTCAATGTTTTACAAACTAAAATACCATAAGGCATAAACAATCCATTATCACATAAATTATAGCACCGTATATATTCTATGCTCTACCCAAATCATCTAATCAGGATTATAATTTCTAATGAATCCACATGAGAAGTATAACCCCTCATAGACTTTACCATGCTAGATGTCACATTATTCCATTAACAACATATATATCATAATCACCATGGGTTGTATATCAGTCTAAAAGAATCTCTATACAAAACAATGGCTCCATTATCACTTAAAATGAGTCCCACATGGATCACATAAATTTTTTTCATCTAAAATTTCATACAGAAACACAAAGCTATAACTACATACTATAAGGTATCAAATAACAGTATCAAACATTAGAATATAACTAACCACATAAGGGGGTATCAATCCTCAAAATTAATTAGTATATGGGACTGACCCCCTATAGAATCTGGAATCTCGAACTGGTACTCATTGTACCTCCACATATAGGATTCACTACCTTGAAGATCAAATTCCATTTTGTTAGCACATTTATAAAGGCATCACTATATCATGATCCACACTTAGTAGCCATAGTAGAATGATTGGTTATGTATAATTCCACCATGAATCTATATACATAGAGACAATTTAGTTTTTCATTGACATATTAAATAACAAAACCTTATTTTCTTTTCAGAACTAGTATTATAATCACCCAGTATAGTGTATTTACAGTGAATCATAGTCTCATTTAGACCTAATAGGGTCTTAATAAGTCTCTTTCAGTAATGAATCACATCATTATCATCAAATTTATTCATTACACTGATAGTCATGACCCTCAATTAGAAGAAAATACATATGTAATTTAGCCCAGCTGAGTAGTATGCTAATGATTACTTATTCAAAAAAACCATATAAGAATTTTTTGAATCCATAAAAAAATAATCTTTTCTTAGGAGTTATAATAGTCACAATATTATTCCAATATACAATGTGAACCCTAAATACCAAACATGTTAATTGAAAATTGGACTTTCCCCATTTTTTTAGGAGACAGAACCCAATAATAATTCATAAAATCCAAAAAAAATCTGGCTTACATGAGGTGAAAATCATAAAACTAGAACATCAGAATCCCAAATAGTAATATTATATCCATGGTAACATGGAATTCTTACTAGAAATATTTTCTCAATATACTAGTCTAATATCCTCATAGGCTTCAACACATTCCTATTCCATTTATCTAACATATCTCAATGAGTAAGATACTAGAATAGTTATTTCATATGATACCACCTTGTAACATCTCTAAACATAGGCCACATGACTAGTGCTCTCCCTAGTTTCCCATGTTACCTTAGGCATTCCACCTCATATACTAGAGGTTGTCAATAAGAAGTGGGGATCTAAGGTAGTACCATGTAAAGAAAATATCCCATGATTAACATGTCTATTAAAATATAAAAAAACAATCATACATTAAAATATTAATGAAAAATAAAATATATAAACCCATAAAATATTCCATAGAGAAGAAGTATAGTCATTCAAAAAAGATCACCCACTAGGATGGTCAAATATACCATGAAATGTATAATAAAAGAATAAAATAAATGAAATTAAAGTTCTACTACATAGCTAATCTTCCCTTCAATCCTAGTATCTAATCTTTCTCAAGATACCGTATCTCAACCATCTATATAATACATGCACCTTATTGAAACCATTCATGTGACAAGTGAGAGGCCTTACAATTGAACCATTTTCCATGTCCACCCATGTATAGTGTGAGTACATAACTCAATATAAAACAACTAGTATTTTATAATACATAAATATTAAATGAATTGTATGCACATGTGAAATACTCTAAAAAATACTACTAAAATGATATTTAAATAATCCATCATCGATCTCTTAGTAAAAATCCATGATTAGTCATACATACATTGGATAACTATAGGGTGTCTATATGAATTGTATGATATCATTAAAATCATATAATCATGGAACCTGGGGTTTAAAATTGTAATTATTAGTGATGATGATTAAATTTCCAACATCCCATCAGGAAGGGATCACAGCCAGATCCTAGGTGCCTATGAATCTCTTTCAAATCCATGTGTAATGAATGGCTCAAATAAAATTCATGATAATCCCAAGAAATCAATGAATCAAAAATACATCCCATGTCACTTTACCAAATGACAGGATCCCCAGAATCATGGTCATCCCAAGAAGATAAATGTATGGTCACCAGCTATTATATCTTTTTCTTATTGGTGACCTAGAAATCCGATAATAATTATAATAATAAAAAATACCATCCCATAATGGTATGGTCCTTGGCATGGTAGGAATAATAGTGACATATGGGGTTCTGGGAATCCCATATATAACTAAGGATGAATCTCAAAATCCTTGAAATTTATCATGTGGCCTAATAGATGTATCTCGAAATACACATCGAGCTTCTATTATAATTTCATCATGTCTAAATCTTATCACACCAATCTCACATGGGGATCAAAATTTGTATTCATAAAAGAACATTTGGTATTCTCCAATATCACCAACAAATCTCATCATGTATATAGGATAGTTCCTAGGATGTACATCTCAAAATATATGGTTATATATAATGTAACTCAGTGAATGATGAAACCCTAATAAGGAGTTTTCTGAACACCTAAGCCCATCAATACTATCAAAAACATATTGGGATCATTTTTTTGGTATATGTTATAGAGTGGAACCCATAAAAAAGATTATTATATTCATATATTATCCCTCTATCTATGGTCATAAGTCACCTGGTAACCTACTAGGGTCCCATAGTCCCCATAGAGGTCAACCTGGCATCCTAAGAATGACACATTGGAAATATATGATTAATCCCATAATATTTCCCATGAATCCAAGGTTTCCATGAACATCTGACTCATCTACCTGTCACTCAAGGGTCTAACAATGTAAGTGATCAAATCCATATTGGGGAGGAACATTTTCCCCAATTTCATATAAATTAGAATGATATATCTAGGGTATCTTTCATAATCAACCCCATGGCTATGCATCCTAGGTCATAAGTCTTATTTACCTAGAGGTCAACATGTCACATGAATTTATGGCCACTTCACCCTATCCATTTCAAATAGATTAACTAATCCAACTCATGGTGTTCAATTATTCAAATTCACATGAACCAATTTATTTCCTTGGTAATCGGTGGCCGATATTCCTATCTGGAACATGAGGGTTCATTAGGTCCCTCGACACCTTGTGTAATTCAATATTAAGCGTTAAAATTTATTTAGAAAAATTAAAAAAATTAAACGGGACCACCATCTAGAGTTTTGGGGACACAAATAACACAATCATATAGGTAATACATAATAACAAATGGTCAATGCCCAAGGACCAACTACCATAGACAAAAGTGAAACCCCTTTTTAATGTATCTCGACCACTATTGGTGAGGCTTCCTATGATCATCAGTATATCTTCTATAACACCTGAGGCCATGAATAATAATTACCCATTATAATAAATAATTATAATCACATTATACTTAGTTAATTTAATAGAATTAATTTTATTCAACTCTATGAATAAATTTTAATTTGGATAAGTTCCAAGAAGCTCATTGGCCTACCTCGTCGCACCAGAACCATGAAAAAATGCATTATAATGACCAGTGGCATACCCTAATCATTCTATGGGGGAAAATCCTTTCATACTTACACATTTAAATAATCAATTTAATTATATTTTAATTCAAATCTAATAAAAATTAAAGTAATAGTGTTACCTCAATCAAAATGACATGTAACAAAGACCATATGCCATCAAGAGATCCTCTTTATACTTGGTACATGAAACCCTGACGTTAATATTCTTAATCCACCATGATTTATTATAATCATCATTGATTCCCTAAATAAGTGTTTGTTAAATTTTCACACAAGGGATTAGATGATAAATGAGAGCCAATGATAGAGGAGTCATACCTTAAATATCATCAAAAGACTATAAAAGATATCCATTGATCAAGTGATGATATGGGAAATATGGGAGGGATCATGACCGTGTTCATGTGAGATATATTGGGATGATAAAAGGGGTTACCTCTATTTATGTTCTTGTGGAAAATAATATTTTTTCCATATTTAATCAAACTGGCTGACCAGTGGCTATAGAATGGTGCCTTCCTAGCATGAATGCCCTCTAAATCCCTTATATTTCTCTTTTCAACCACTTGGATCTAATTTCATTTCCCATATATGTCTTAATGTATATATAAATACACAAAACCATATTTAGAAACCTGAATTAAAATATATCCCCTTCACTAATTTATTAATTAAATATTCATTAAATATCTCAACACTATTATAGACATTGGGTCTTACAGGGTTCAACTAGTTAATTTTTTTTGTTATTATAATGTGAAAATACTTTTTTGAAAATTGATCTCTAATGATAGTTGGAGCCGTCACACAAGTATAGAATGTTATGAATATTCTTCCTTAGAATCATGTAATTTATTTTTCAAAAATTATTTTTTTCTTTGATAGAGATGAACATCACAAGTAATGTACTAACCGGTTATGTTTTTCATCAATACCAATATTCATTAACACAAAAAAGTATCATTTTTTTCTCAATTCATGAACATCCAATTCATCTTCATTTTTCCTTATTATATTGAAAATAATAATTAAAAAAATTTATAATATTGTATAGAAACCTTCATTCTTTTTGACTATACAAAATATCTATAAATAGTATATGAAATAATAAGGAATTATAATTATAATTATTTGAATTTTATACTCCCATGAAATCAGAATGTTAATATAATTGAATACCACTCAATATTTCATTTAAAACTACCCAAATTTATTTTTTGGATCATAGCATTGATATAAAACCTTGATATTTTATATTATTATAACTCTGATTCGTCATCTTATTAGTTATTCAATGAAATATTTATATATATTATACAATGTATATGAATCATACAATGTATAGGTAATTCTATTGAAAACATAAAATTTCATTTCTAATTTTCCATGTGAGAATTTAAATCACTCTTATGAATCCATTATTAACCCATATGAACATGGAATGTACTCTTACTAAATCTAAAAATTCAAATATTCAATATGAGATTACTCTTTCGAATTACCATATCACTCTTATAATGTTGACAACTACACATTAAAATTACGAATATCATCTTATGAACACATCAATTACTCATAAGAGTATCAATGTATTGGTATGAAGTAGGAATGTACTCCTATGAAATAAATATTTATTAATCTAATGTGTCAATGTAAATTCATATAAAATAAATACATGCTTATGAAGTTTTATTTCCTTTAAAAAAATTCATACATTGTCAAATAATTTCACTTATGATGTACTGTAGAAATCTTTTGAAGTAATAAATGGAAAATATTCTCCATACCACTAAAAATTTAGAATAAATATATAATTATTTAAAAACAATCCAAATATTTTTTCTAAAACCATTAATGATCTAGAAAAACATGCAGAAACATGGAAAAAGTACTCAACCCCTTCCTTTTATCTTCGTGATTATTTGAATATAAATGTAATCACTTTTAGGTACTCCATTGAATATTTCAATCTCAACCACTATAGTTTTTTCCATTAATTGATCTTAAAGAATTTATAATCACATTAAATTATTCAGGAACATAATCCAAAGTGCCCCTTCATTAGAATACAATATATTTAATGTTTAATGGACCTTGGATGGATTCTCAAACATTTACCTTCATTAACAGCAACCAACAATATAAAAAGGGAGATTCTAAAAATATCATGAATAGATAATTATATCCATTAGGATCATATATATAATAAAAATATTTGAGTGGGTATGTGAAGAAAAATAAAACATTTCCTAATATATATTCATCCCTTCATTTGTATTTGTTATCAATGCAATAAGATTATTTACATCTTTTAACTTATATTGATAAGAAAGAAAAATAAAATAATGAATTGTCAAAATAAAACATTACTCAATAAAATAATATTGAATCAATCAAATCCATAATAATGTGATCTGTCTTACTATAGACTTTATAGGTAATCGATTCAAATAATATATTTTTCCGAAAAAAACTAATACAAAAAAAATATATCATAAATCATTATATGGAAGTATGAGATATATGAATTTTGAATAACTTTTTTACACATACATAACAAACAAATAAAATCACTATATAATTATTTGGTATATTTCTATCCCCATTAATATTTCATCTCCACTTTATAAAAATAATAAAACATAATAATATTCTTAATAAACTTAGGAAATATTATACCTACATCATGGTTAAGGGGTATCACTCCAATTTGAGGCCTTAGTTACTCAAATGACATGATTGTGACTGACATGGGGAGGTTATCAATCTCAATTAAGCTTAATGTACATAATATTTTTTCATTTAATGTTATAAAATAATGAATATAATAGGCATTATTTCATGTCATCTATAGGACATACCAATTCATAATCTGTAAACCCTTCCGTATACAAATAGAATCTCTTCTAAATACATAATTCCATAATTTATTATGTTTTAGATGTATCTAAGAATAATTTTTTCTTTAAATTCAAAAAATTCTATTGGACTAAATAGATATCTAGAATAAAAAGTGACAATATAAATGATATTAGATATAGAAATTATCATGTATATTAATTTTCTAGTTAAATATAAATGTAATTTTCATTAACTTATTTTACTTCACCATCCTTGCATAAATTTATAACCACAAGAATTGGTTTTGACAATTCTCTTGATTCATATATGTCATACATCATTAATATCACCTTTCAATATTTTTATTAGGATTTTGAAACGTAATTAGGAACATAGGTAATATAAAAAACTATTAAAACATTCATCTCACCATTTATTGTCATCTCATGTCATTATTTCATGATCCTGGATAATTCCTCACATTACAATTCATAATTTATGGAAAGAATTATTCCAAAAACATACTCCATTATTAAAATCTATTTAGTACTGGTCATTGTTACCTAAAAATTGTTTTCCACAAATCCTTTCAAGAATTTCATACTTATCTGATATTCATCATTTTTAAAATAACATGATCTTAGATATGTTTTCAAACCGTAATGTCCTTTCTTCTTCTTATACATATTTCTACCATCTGATTCAAATATAAAATAATTATGTTATTCAATGTACACTTCTTCATCAATATCACTATTTATAATGGATAATTTATCTTCCATTTGAAACCATTAAATGACACATTGAGACGAAATATAGAAAAGTATTAGGAAGGATTTATGTCTACTAACAGGATAAATAGTTTCATGAAAGTCTACTCCTTCAATTTATAAATAACAATTTTATACAATTATGGATTTATTTATAACATCTATACTTGTATTATTTTGCGTAATTTTAAAAACCCCCAATTCCAATATAGAATTTATGTACTTATGTATCTATACAATCTCCCATGTTATATTTTTTTTAATTTTTTTCTTGTTCTTCATTCATATCCTAATCAAACTCTTTATGCTAAAATGATTAAATAAAATTTTGATGCTCAATTTGTGGAGACAACATTGTCTTAATGGTTTCTATAATACGTATTATTGCATGATATCCTTGGTTTAGGTTTTAAATAATTTTTTAAACCTATAAATGTTTACAGATCCTATTATTTAATAATTTATACATTAAACTCTAGTCACTGTCACTAGAATATGTAGAATCTTCATATACATTATGAATGTTGGTAACTAAAATAGTTTATCCAATTTGTTTAAATAAAAAAAACATCCTCATCATCTTTAAGGATTGTATTTTTGATCCCTTATTTATATTTAGAGATTGGTACTTCATTACTACTAATAATTATTTCAATTTTCTTATTTTAACACCAATAGGAACTCCCATATGGTGTATGACTAATGAATAATATATTGAGTGTATCCTTGACATTTTATTTATTTTGGATTTTATAAATAATAATTAGTAAATTATTGATTTTATTATAAACAAAATTACATAAAATAATAGATTTTATTTTTTTAATCATTCATTTATTTTAAAAGAATAATAAAAAATGTTGTTTCTTATTAAATTATTAATTATTTATTCATATTGATATTATTCTATAAAATATCATAATATTTTCCCATGATGATTTTTAATGTTTTAATTTTTTACTATAATGTATTTTAGGATTTGGAAAATTTTCTATGTTATTTATAATTATTTGGGAGGGAACTGACTCTTACATTGTTTAGTTATTCAATATTTTTCAATATTTTTTATTTTTACATGAGGCATTTTTACTTGGATAATTCCTATATGAAGTAATATTATGTGAATAACACATTCATCTTAGAATATTGAAATGTATTTCACTCTTATGTACATAGGGATGTACATGTATCTGAATTACTCCAACATGAATTACACAGACATTAATGCATTTAATATATCTTTGGAGGATTTATAAATTAATTCTTATGACATTTTTAAAAATTAATTCTTACATGGATTTGAACTCTTAAATTAACTGAACCTTATATAATAAACTCATATATATTTATACTCATATGTAAACTGACTCTTAACAGATTTATAATTACTCTTATATACTTCAATCCTTAATCATTTGCAAAATTTGTTTGTTTAAATGACTATATTTCTAGAGTATTTTTTCTTTATTTACATATTTTTTATGTCATTAAAAATTAAAATTCCAATATGGATTTTATTTTAAATGAAATTTGTTGAACATAACTGTGGAATTATTCAATACGATTAATTGGAAATTAATTATTATTTTTATTTGTGGAATTTATTAATTTTTAAAATTATATTATTTTAATTTTCACAGGTATATTTATTTTTGTAGTGTATAGAGACATTTTAATTTTTAACCCATGAAAATATTATCATTGAATATTACATGAAGGATTAGTGACATTGACAAGAAAATTAATAATTTCTATTTTTCTCTATTTAAATTATGATGAAAATATATGCATGGAACCATCATAATTTTATGATTTTTTCCAAATGAGATGTATGGGTTGACTCTATTTCCTAGTAACCCATAAATTACATTAATTTTCTAAATAACTACCATAACTCTTTAACTTAATTGTTCACCATTTAGAAGGGTCTATAAGAACATTCCTACAACATAAAATCTATTAGAAACATTATTTTTTTAATTTTTATATCCATTTTCTATAATAAAATATAAAACTACAATCGTTAAATGAATTGAAAAATATACCATAAGTTTGGAATCCTAACAAAAATGTTGGGATATAAGGTTTGATTGATCATATTAGAAATCACATGTTTAAGGTTACTTTTATAGACAGAATGGATTTTTGTGCTCCAAAATAAAAGGATGAGTTACATTTGGGAGTAGTCCACTAGAATGTATTGGGTTATATATAATACCAAAAAATATATTTTGTTAATATTTATCCTTTATAAATGTTTGTTTTTTCTTAAACTAGAAAAATTACGTTAACAATATTGGATATTAATAATCATAGGTTTGAGAATTAATAGTATTCGTAGGATCATTTTGAGATTAAGTACTATAAAATTATTTTATTCCCTTTATCCATTCTCAATTGAAGTTTTATTTCAACCCTAACCTTTTCATATAACATTGCATAATTTTAATAATAATTATATATCAGAGTACAATCTAAGGATTGAAAAGTGTAGTGTCTTTGTGTACTAGGCACATAAAACTGAAAACATGGAACTGAATAAAATATTTCATTATTTAATCTTAAAATTGAGCTCATAAAATCTATTGTACTCAAACATCTTCATAGGATACCCTGGGGTACACATGAACCAAAGGATGATCAGAATAACCCAGTAAAGGAATAACCATAAGAACAAAGCATTACAACATTAGATATATGGAAGGAAATGATGATATAAAAAGGCATTAAAATATGGAATCATAACATATAATAATTGAATCATATAAACATGGATTATTAATAATGTGGAATCCACATAAAACATGACTGTAGCACGAGTTAAGGCTAACCTCTAAGACCGTCCCACATGGTAGCACAAGCCAAGGCTAACCGCTAAGACCGCCTCACAAAATACGCCACGCGACTCAAATTTACCCAAAGCATTGGAGAAAAATATAAGTGAACCCATTTTAACATTTCATTAATATTATTTTCAAATAAATAATCACACATAATCAATAGTATATAAATATAAGGTATACCCATTGAATGAATTGGGTACCATAATCATGTCATAAAGTATAAAATGTGCCTATTATAAAAGTTTCCATGAAAGAAAGAAACTAAAATATTCATGGACATTAATAATGAGATATTAAAATGTATCAAGATATGTGATTTCAACTATAAGTTACAACATGTAAGAAAAGTATTTAATAAATTTTAACATTAAAACATCTTTATGAGGTCTTATGGAAAATATAATAGAGCATTTACAACATAAAAAGGAACAATATTTTATATAAAATTAGTAGTGAAAATAATGGTTTTCATAAAAAAATACAGATTTAATAAATGCTATTGTGGATTAAAATAGAGGATAGAGTGCACCTGAAATTAGGTAAGGATTCAAGAGGTCCCCTTAAAACAAGTTTGCTTATCGGGAAGTATTTAAGAGGGAATCACTTAATGACATATATATCATTGAAAGAGAATAAGGGATGGTTCTGGAAACATGAGTTTGGAGAATATAGACTGTATTTAGAAGTTGTACACATAAGGAAAAGTCTACTTCATTTGGATAAAAATAAATACAGAGAAACCCGAAGGAAAAAAATGTGTTTTTGGTAGAATCCCTTACTAAATATCAGCATGGATTCGAGTATACATAGGAAGGATTTATGTGATAGAATTGGGTTTATCATATTTTATAAATAATGTGTGATGTATGGGGGAGGTGTTTAATAATACCCCATTATTATGAATTACACATAAAAGGGAATAGTATAGAGGAGATTCTTGAATAAAAGTGAAATAGAGAGGATCCCTGACCTTAAGTTTGATGGTGTTATCCACTTGATATTAATGACTTGAATAATCAAATTAGATTCATAAACTAATAACTAAAGAACCTATTTTGCATTTAAATTATTTATTTTTACTTTTTCTATTTCATTCATATTTTTATGAGTCGTGAGGTTCAATTTCATTGTTAAGGTTCATTTCTTTCCTAGGTTTTAATGATCAGTTCACTTATATTCATGTTAATAAAGACATGTATGATGATGGTGGTTGTCCAGAATTGTATTAATATAAAATTACTTATCATCCATAACATTACATGTTTATGAAATTATTATTTTATTTGGAGTGATCGTGAATAACTGTATAAAACATTAATGATAAACACTTGGATCAACTTGGTGATTTTGATCATAATTAACAGGTTTTGTATTATTATTTCACATAAAGTGTGAAAATGGATTATATATAAAAATAACATAAAATACATATTTAATAATCTGATTCAACCAATAAAATGGTTTCATGAGCATAATAGAATATGGTAAAATAAATTTATAAACCAATATCATTGAATGTGATAAATTAAGATATCATGGATGGTGTTTTCGTTTCTTTTGTATAAAACAAGGTGAAATGAGAGATGATAAAGAATTATTCCATTAGCATAAAAAAATTAATTTAAATTTATGTTAATTTAGCAATGATAAAATATGGGGGAAGGGAGGTTAGGAAAGGAAAAAAAATTAAAATATTTTGGATGAAAATAAACGAATCGGAAAAAAGAATTTACAACTTGAGTTTATCGGCTTTGAGAACCACATAAGAGGAGACGACTTGGTCTTTTGAGGAGACCAAGGGATAATGTACATGGGGGAGGATCTGGGGGAGATATTTGGATAGAATTTTGGGAAGGAACATGGATTGAGAAGAGTGATGTGAAGAGTGGAGTGTGGGTTGGTTTTTATAGTGGAAGGGAGGAGGGTTTTCTTAAAACAAATTCACCAGTGTATAATTTCTTCATAAGAGAAGAAATAGTAAGGATTATTGTGACAAAAAATTGTAATATTTTCATGTTAGTTAGAACCAATGGCTATTTACATCATCTATGGTGCAAGGACGATGCATAAATTAAGGTTTTAGCAGGTATTGCGAATTATCATATTACACTATTCATCAAAAAATTCATGTATTTTAGAAAATTTCCAATGATTCATCCAAACCATTTATCAATGTGTAGAATCAATAAATAAAATCCATTTTTTAAAAATAATTTTCTAAATATGATTATTTTAAATTTTAATTAATATTATAATTTACATGAAAAATATATATTTTAATAATATAACTGATTTTATAATGCTTTCAAAAATTACATAAGGACTTTTGAAATTATCTCAAAACCAGATGAAATAATATTTTTAATTTATGAAAACCTTTTTGAAAAATATATCTTCTTTTAAATTAATTAATTAATTGTAAATAATTATTTATGACTTACCAAATTACAAATACTTTTACTATGGTAATATTTTCTATTATAAGATGCCTAAATTTTATTAAAACAATAAAGGGTGAGGTTACTATTATTTTGAATGATGTACTATTCATTAGGGTCATATTACAATTCATAATGGTAGGTTACAATTCACGAAAAATGTTGTCTTCTTAGGCTCGAAACATCTTACTAATCACAACTGTGTATGTCAGAATTTTGAAAATCAACACACAGAAGTGTCAAAATTATGTTTAAAGGTCAAATAATACATAGTAGTTCGTTGTGTTTTAATTTCATGTGAATTTATGAAATATTTGTAAGAATGGAGTTTCCAATGAAAAAACATTGGGTCAATACAATATTCCCCTTGGTAAAATTTCACCCTTGATATTTCGTTTTACATTTAAAGCTAAAAACTGTTGTGGGAACTTTTTTTTCATTTTCCCCTTCAGTTCCCATGATGTCTCTTAATAATTATGGTTCCACCACAATACATTAACTAGGTCAGTAGTCTTGTTATGTTGAATTTATCTCAATAATACAAGATCTTAACTGGCCGATCCTTGTAAGAAAAATCATTCTCCATATGTATCACCTATGAGGAGAGTACTTGTGATAGGACTAGTAAGTACTTCCATAAGTGGGATACATGGAAGAAATCATGTACATTGGACATGGAAGGTGGAATTGCTAGTTGATAGGCCTCAACTCTAACATGAACATGAATCATTAAGGTGCCAACGTACCTGGGGCATAGATTTCCTTTCTTCCCAAACCTAGTGACCCTCCTCTATGGAAATATGCCTATAAATTCCATGTCTCCAACTTTGAACTCATGGTGTCATCGATTATTGTTTGAATAACTATTCTGTCAACATAGGGCTGCCTTGATGCACTGGTGAATGATTTTCACATTCTCCACCATTTCATTGACCATTTCAGGTCCTAGAAACTTAAAATATCCAACATCATCCCAACACATTGGTGTTTTACACCTTTTACCATAAAGGGATCTAAATGGTTCTATTTGGATGCTCAAGTTGAAACTGTTGTTATAAAAGTATTAAAACAGTGGAAAATGTTGGTCTCATCCTCCTTTGAATTACATTGAACATGCTCTCAACATATCTTCTCATGTTTGAATAGTCTGCTCATATTAGCCATCAGTTTGAGAATGGTACTCCATATTGAAGTTCAGTTCTGTGCTTAGTGCATGTTAGAGACATTTCCAGAACCCCGAGATGAATCATGGATCTCTATTGGATACAATATATAACATTAATCCATAATGCTTTACAAGTTCTTTGATATATATCTGTGCAATTTGAACTAATCTGATGTACTATCGAATCTCAATATAGTGTGATATCTTTATAAGATCATCCCCAATGACCCATTTATTATTGTATCCATTGGATATCCTTGGAAGTCCCTTGATAATGTACATGGTGATGTTCTCTCACTTCCATGATAGTATGAGTAGTGGTTGCATCATACCCTTATATTTCGGTCTTTGAGCCTTCACTTTTTGAGATACCATGCACCTTGTTGTCTACTCATAAATCACCATATTCATATTGTCCCTCCAAAAGTTCTATCGGAGATATCGATACATATTTGTTCTTTCTGGGTGGATAGAGAAGGTCATGCTATGTTCATCATTCAATAGATCCTTCATTATCTCTGGATTAGATGGTACACCTAATAATGACGCAAATCATGCAACTCCTTTCTCATTAATCATGAACTTAAAAGATTTACCATTTTTAATGGATTACACCCTTTTCTGAATTTCCAAATATTTTCTTTGAGAATCCATTATTGTCTATATATGGGATATTAGAGAAATCATTTTAGAAAGGATTGATGATATTCCAACCATATTGATTCCCATTTCCATCCTCAACAAATCTATGAAGATCAGATCCTTTTCAATTCTCATCGTTTTTAAATATATATGATCCTTTCTATAGAGAGCATTCACCACCTTATTTTTCTTTACCAAGATGGTAGTGGACTGAGTAGTAATAATACATGATGAGTTGTATCAATATTTTCAAGCACATATTAATCTATTATTTTGTGAATATATATTTGAGACTCTTGTGATTAGTATATATCTCACACTTCTCCCCATAGAGATAATCCATCTAGATTTTTAACACAAAGATCAATGCTACAAACTCAAGATCATTCGTATGATAGTTTTTCTCAGTGATTTTTAACTTCCTTTAGGAATAGGCTATCACCTTATCATTTTTAATCAGCACAAAACCTAAGCCCTTATTTTATGTATAATTTTACACCACAATGAGTTCTCCATTTGTTAGTAGTGTGATAATTGGTGTAGTGATTAACCTCCTTTTCAACCCCTAAAAATAGTATTCACATTCGTGAGTAATTGAAAACCACACTCCCTTCCATGTGAGATTGGTCATTGGATTTGAAAATCATGAAAAGTTCTTTAAAAATTGTTGGTAATAACTAGAAATAACTAGAAAGCTGTAGATATCTGTTACAGATGTTGGGCTAGGCCACTCTTTAATTTCATTTGTCTTGGAATGGTCCATAGATATCCCTTGGCTCATGATAACATGCCCCAAAAATGACAATTCCTCCATCTAGAACTCACATTTACTGTACATTTCATACAACTTCTCCCTTTGAAAAGTTGTTAACATACTATTCAAATTCTCCTCATGTTCGTCCATTCTTTTGGAGTATATCATAATATCATCGATAAAGACTACCACAAATTTGATGAGGAAATATCTAATGACTCTATTAATTAAATCCATTAAAATATATGATCCATTTGTGATTCTAAAGGGCATAAATAAGAACTCATAGTGTCCGTACCACATTATAAGGATAGTCTTGGGAATATCTTCCTTCCTGAGCTTTAATTGGAGATATCCTAACCGAAGGTCCACCATTGAGAAATAACTGTCCCCCCATAGCTGATCAAAAAATTCATATATCTGTGGAAGGGGATACTTGTTCTGTATCTTGATTTTGTTGAGATCATGATAATCAATAGAGAGGTGCATTATTCCAACCATCTTATTGACAAAGTGGATTGGCACATCCCATGGTATAGCAATCAAGCATATAAAACCCTTATCCATATTTTCCTATAGTTGCTTCTTCAACTCTTCTATCACTACGTGGGATATTATATAAGGTTTCTTTGATATATGAAAAGAACCAAGAATAAGTTCAATATATAATGAAACCTTTCGATATAGTTAAAGACAAGAAAACTAATCAGGGAATACATTAGTGTAACAGCACATAATGGGCATATCTTCAAGCATGATTCTCTCCTTTGTCACAATCATTGGAGCTAGAAATGATTTCTAAAAAAGAATTAATATCCACACTTGAGACATTGAATCTAAAAAAGATCCATCATCCTCCTAACACATGTAATGCATTGGAGGATACTTCAGGATGTGATGAGTGATATCCCTTTCCTGACAGTTGATGTTGTATTTGGATAAAGATAGCAAATACATTCCCAAGATATTGTCAAACTCTACTAAAGTAAGTATGGAAGGATTTTATGGGAGGTTCCATCTGAAAAAATTAACTGGGAATGATGTATAAATTTTGGATGCAATAATTTCCACATTATTTGTTCTCATAGATAACGTATCCTATAAATTTTTAGGTGGTTCTTGAATAGTTCTACCAAACTGGAAATATATGAAATAATGTGTCAAACCAGAATAGGAAAGTACATTTGCTATTCATGAATGAATAATTGTCATACATGACCCCACCTCATTGTCTGGATTAACCTCATTAGAAGTGATATCATAATACCTTCCTTGTTTCCATGGATTATGTTGTTGATTTCTTCAGACAACCCTCATCTTAGGAAAGTTTTCTACATATTTTCCATGCACATTGAATTTGTAACACTACATTACATGCTGATTGTTGATCAGAACATTCCTTTCTTCTACCACATTATAAGGATTCTTCATATCCTGATGGCTGTATTGATCTAGATATCCCAATATTCCACATTTTAAGCAATTCCTGGTAACTTTATACTATTCCCATGATGCTTCTTCCCTTTATTTTTACACGTGGGATGATCGATCTACTTTCCATGATAGAATTTATTAGCAGGACCGCACGAATTAGATTCTATATTCCTATTCTAGTCACCGGGCCCATGATACCACTGAGAGTCTCTCATCTCTATTTCTACCTTGAAGGCACAATAAAAAATCCACTCATAATCATCAAAGTCTCAAGTCTCTAATGATTTTAATAGACTCAACTTTAGTAAGCTAATGTAGTGATCCACCATGCTTTTGGTGTTCATAGTAAAGGTAGAGGAATACCAAGCATGGCTTATGATGTTTGCTTCATAGACCTCGATGGACTCATCTACTTTAAGCTCAAGTCTGAGGAACTCTCCATCCATCTTGAGATTGAGGGTTCAGGGAAAATATTTATTGAAAATCATTATACTGAATTCCTCCAAAACCATGGAATCAATTTATTCCTACAGATTCATATTCTTGATTACAGTCCAAAAATGATCTTCTTATCCATCAAAATGATAGACCACCGGCACAACATTTTCTTCTTCTGAGCACTAGAGGACAGAAAATATCTTTTCAATGGATTTAATCCATTATTCTGTGAGGATGGTATCAGAAGATCCACTAAACATGCGAAGCATTTTCCGCCTGAAGGATTCATCACAACCTATCTTTTTCCTTATAGGAGGATGGTGTACCACATGATTCATGTTATTATTCATAACATGATCCAGCTGACCATGTAATATTATGATGTTTTGAGCACCCATTACCAAGGTATCAGGCATATCGTTAGGGTAATATTTACATTCCCAATCACATTTGTTGTTAGCATGTTTTCTTCTATTTCCCACCATTAACTATGAAAATTAACATACACTTATAGGTATTTAATAGTTATCTATTTATCATTAAAAAGAAACATTGAATATATGAAGATAAACATGTAAAGAAGAAGTATATCCTAACATGTGACTCACTATGTTTAAATAATGTTTTTCATTGATCTATTTCATAACTTATATTCTTATGGGATTTTTTTTCCATTTCCATAAAAAAGGTTTGTTCCAAGATGATAAATTTACCAAAGCATATCCCCCTGGAGAGTTAAAACTAGAGTGTGGAAAGGCCCATTTTTGAGAACCAGTTACCATTCAAGTCTTGATCAATGTTTTGTTTTTGGGTTTACCCCTAGATACATCTATCAATGAGCCATATCTACCTGTTTGTATCCAGACATGGAGTATTTTTATTGATAAACCACTTACTCCAAACTTTCCAAAATTTAATGGTTTTTCTTATACTTAGTCTCATCATTACGGTTCTTACTAAAGATCCATATTCCTAATATATAATAATAACTTCACCATCCTCTGATATCCACTATAAGTACCCTAACATTTTACATATAACATTAGTAGATTTTAAGAATAATTAAACATCCGAGTACAAGATAATGATCATAAAGTCTATTGTTTTTGAGGACTAGGTGCATAAAACAGAAAACACAGAATTAAATAAAAAATATAATTATTTAATGTTAAAATTGAGCTCAAAACTTCCAATGTGCTCAAACATATTAATAAGGACCCTGGGGAACACATGAACAAAGGGATGATACAAATAACCTTGGAATGGATTAACCAAAAGACTAAAGCATTAACACATGGAATATAATGCATGACATACTGATATGAAACATTACTTTAGCATGAGTTAAGGCTAACTACCATGAATGGGACACATGGTAGCAAAATCCAAGGTTAACAACAAAATATGTCTCACATAATAACTCTTGAGACTCAACATTAACCCATAAATTTGAGGTATATCTGGGTTTACCCTTCCTAAATTTTCATTAATATGTTTCCACCTAAATAATCATACATAATCAATCTTACATAAACATAAGGGTTACCCATGGAATGAATTGGGTACCACAATCATGTCCTAAAGAACAAAAAATTGGTGTATCTTAAAAGTTTCCATGGATGAAAGGAAATAAAATAATCATGGATATTAAAAATGTAAATCATGCTGCTATCATGGTATATGATTTCACGTATAAGTGACAACATGTATGAAAAGTTTTTATGAAATTGTTTCACTAAAACATATTTGTGCTGTTTTAGGGAAAATACTATTGATCTTTTAAAATTTAAAATGGGAAAATATTTTATATAAAAAAATAATTTAACCAAGAAGGTCTTCATAATAAAATAATTGAACTTATAAAGACAACAATGGATTAATAAAGATGATAGAGTGCACTTGAAATCGTATCTCAATTCTGGAAGTTCCCTTAAAAAAAGTTTTCTTATCAAGAATTATTGAGGAGGGAATCACTTAAAATATTTATATCCTTGAAAGAGAATGATGAATGGATCCTAAAAGATGTATTTGGAGAATATACATAGTATTTAGAAGTTTTACCCAAATGGAAAAAACAACTTCATTTGGAAAAAAATAAATATAGAGAAACCCGAAGGAATATAGGTGTTTCTGGTAGATTCCCTTACAGAATATCCATGTGGTATCAGGTGTAATTTGAGAGAATTAATGTGAGATAAAAATGTTAATAATTTTTTTAAATCTTTAGGGATGTATGGGGAGGGGAAATATCATACCCCATCACACATAAAATGTCATAACATTGATGGAATTCTTGAATAAAAGTGAAATAGAGGGGATCCTCTACCTTAAGTTCTGTGTTATTATCCACTTGATATTAATGAGTTGAATAATAAAATTAGGTTCTTTAATTAATAATTCCATGAACCTATTTTACATTTAAATTATTTATTCTAACCTTTTTGAGTTCATTCATAACTTTTTTTATGGGTTACGATATCCAATTTCATTCTTCATAATCATTTGTTTCCATGTTTTTATTACTCGGTTCACTTGTATTCATGTTTGGACACACATGTATGATGAAGGTGGATTTATTTAATTGAAGATATATAACATTAGTGATAATAAATAAGATTACATGGTTAAAATATTCATTTTTTTATTTGGAGTGAATGTGAATCATTATGTAAAACATTAATTATAAATGCTTGGATTAACGTGGTGATTTAGTTCATAATTACCTTGTCCTGTATAATTATTTCAAATAATGTATGAACAATAATTCTAGAACAATACATAAGATTATTTTTTAAGTAGTTGTGTTCAATCATTAAAATGGTTTCATGACCAAAATAAGAGATAGTAAAAGAAATTGATAAACTGTCTTCCTTAAATGTGATAAATTAACAAATATCGGATGGTGTTTTCATTTCGTTCATATAAAATAAGGGGAAAAGAGAGCTGATAATGAATTATCCAATTTGAATAAAAAAATTCCATTAAAATTAGTTTACTATATTTAACATACCATTTTAGTGAAGGAAGGTGAGTAAATATAAACAAAATGAAAAGAACTTGAAAGAAAATAAATGAATCAGAAAGGGGAATTTACTTCTGGAGTTTATCTCTTTTGAGAACCTCTTAACGGGAGATTATTTGGTGTTTGAGGATACCAATTGATGCTGGAATTGGGGGATGAGACTAAGGAGAGGTTTGAGCATAATTTAGGGAAGGTATAAGGAATTATGGGAGTAAAGAAAAGAGGGGAGTGTGGGTACTTTTTATAGTGGAAGGGAGGTGGGTTTTCTTATTATTTTAATCATTAGATTATTATTTCTTCAGAGGAAAAGATATGGTAATTATTATTGTGACAAAAACTGTAATATGTGCATCTGAGTTAAAAATAATGGCCATTTACATCATACATGACTCATGTATGATGCAAAAATTATGGTTATAGCTTTTATTGCCAATTATCATATTTTACTATTAATAAAAAATTCATTAATTTTAGAAAAAATACCACAAATAAACCCTAACCATTTTTTGACATGTAAAATCTAAAAATGAAATCCATTTTTCAAAAATAGTTTTCAAAATTATATAAATTCAAATTTTAGTTACAATAATAATTTACTTGAAAAATATAGATTTTAATACTATACCTGATTTTATAAGGCATTAAAAAATTGCATTAGATCATATAAAATAATCAATAAACTGGAAGGCATAAAATTGTTAATTTATTAACACATTTTATGGAAATAAATTTTCGATTGAATTAAATAATTAATTGTAATTAATTATTTATGACTCCCAAAATTTCAAATATTTTTAATATGTTCATATTATCACTTATAAGATGCATAAATTTTATTTATACTATATAGGTTGAGGATACTATTATTTTGGATGATGTACTATTCATAAAGGTCATATTTCTATTCATAAGGTTAGGTTACTATTCATAAGGGACGATTACTATTCACCATATTAATGTTAGCCTTTTCGGACTCCAAACATCATAGTAATCAAATCCGTGTTTTTCAGATTTTCAAAATAAAAAACACAGGAATGTGAACATTATATTTAAAGTTCACATAGTACATAGTATTTAATTGTGTTTCTATTTTAGGTTACAATAAGACATATTTATAAGAAATGATTTTCCATTGATAAAACATTGGTTCATAGAAATTTTAATCATATTAACTACACATAATCTATTTTGGATGAATTGTTTAATATTTTAAACCGATAATTTTCTCAATTAATTTTATGCAACTCTAATTTTTATGATTGGAAATTCCTCCCCTGTTTTTTGGCGTCAACCTGAGTAGAATATAATAATTAGTTTATTATTGACATATTCTAATTATCTTTTTTCGGACTCTATTTATAATTTTCTAAATATTATCAATTTTAACAATCTTTTATCCTAGTCATTTACAATATGAATGGAGTGATATATTCTTAGTTATGACATCTCAAAATGATGACGTGTTGAGTCCACTAAGACAACTATATTTCAGTAGAAGTGGATATGGTTGTTTGAAGCCTATAATATGATTAATTTTTAATAATATAGGTACTAAATATTGTTACATCATTTATAGAACCAAAAAATTATGGAATGTTCATATTTATTATTAATTGGTAGTGATTTAATTAATTTCTTAATTACATGTTTATGAATTTTCATTATTTATACTTTAACATAAATTTATATTTTTTTATTTTCTTATGTAAGGAATCTTAAAAAAATTTATGGACCTTAAATGTCTATCATTATAGAGAAATTTTTTTTGGAGAACTAAATTTTGTCTTTATAGAAATGAATTTCAATTATTCAATATTTTTTATTAAGAGAATTCCAATGGATGCATAAATAGTTTTTAATGATTGTGACTATTATGTGTAATCATAGGGAAACCATGAAGTATGATATTATAATTTATAGATTGACATGATTATTACCTAAAGTATAGAATTCCAAAAATGTTATTATTAATAAAGGAAGTAATTTTCTGAGTATACTATAGATGTACTTATTGGATCACTACTTAAATAACAGCTTGAGGTATAGAATATTGATAACTAAGTTGATGAAAAGAATTGATTTCATTTCTATTATACATGTATCTTCTTGACTCCTATGGTGATTTTTTAAGTTATTGTAGATTTTGAAATGATCATTAAATGAGTAGACTATAAATGTTTTTACATGGACATGTGAAGAAAAGGAAAAATGAAAATAATAAATGGAAGAAGAAGCGCAAAAATATTTTTAGAGGGAAAGGTAATTAAAATTATATTAAATATTATTAATGTAACAATAAAAGAAAACACCAATATTAATGTATTAGGTTAAAAATAGTAAAATAAAAGGCTAAGGAGCAAATAAAAAATAAAAATACTTTATCTAGTATTTTGTATTGTACATAATATTTAAACATAATTTAATAATCTATAAGTGAAAATAAAAAATAACATATTTATTTTTATAGTAATGTTTCTTTTTCATTATATTAATCATCATATTCAATTAATATGGTAGAATCTAGTAATAAGAATGAAAAAATATTATAATGTGTAACTTTGATTAAAAACCTTATTTTATTTATAAAATATATTCCTTTGATATTTATTGAAAAATTAATTATTTGAAAATTAAATGAAATTTGTGAAATGTATAATATTTTTTTCAAACATTCAATGAAATACATGAAATAAAGTAAAAATAAACACACATTTATTTTGGAAAAGAAACATATGTCCCTTTAATATTAAAAGTTAATAACTATTGATTCTAAAATTTATAATCATAACAAAGAGAATGACATAGTAATGGAATTTTTTCAAAAATAATTATGGAATAAGAAATGAAATATTTTATTTTATGGGATGGTCTATCAAAATATAAGAAATTAAATAATATTTTTAATTGTTTTTTGAATAAAATAAGAAATATTTTCTCACATTGAATATGTATAAAATTTAAATGTAATGTGTAAGACATAAATTAAAAGTTTAAATGAAATTTAATCAACAAATATTGTGGGGATTCAACATTTGTTGATTTTTTGAGAGTATAGAAAGTTTCTAAAACAATGAAAAATAAGAACATTCTTTATTATGATAATAAATTACCATAAAAGTACATAAATTTGTTTTTGAAGGATAAAAAGAAATTTATTTCTTCTTTTAAATGTTATATATGTATTTTATATTATCATTATACTAGTGGCTATTATTTAATGTTTGTTCAGTCATTTGGTTATACGAAAGCATCCATTTATAAAACATTGAGTTTAACAAACATATCCTTATACAACATAGGCTTCAAAAGGTTATTTATTAAAAATAATTAGATAAAATCTTCTCTACATGACCATTTTAGTGTATTTCCATTATTATTTCAATAATTCATACCTTCAAAATTTCTGTCATATATTGTGTTGGAATACATGATTATATTTATTATTTTTTTATGGCCATTGAGTCTATTTAATTTTATCTTAATCTAGTTTTTTATTCTCAACATGTTTAATTATTTAATACTTTTTAATTAATTTTATAAATATTTCAATATCCTAAAATATTTTCTTGGATCACAGAATCATATAAATTTTGAATACAGTAGGAGTTATCAATATTTTTTAAATTGGAAATTTAAAATATATCTAAATTCGTTTATTTATTAAATGGAAGGATGTTTAAATTAAGTTAGGGCATTATCATTCCATGTTAACTCTATTTTAGTTAATATGTATCATTCATGAGTTTAGGTGGATAATTTTTCTATATGTTTTGTTTTTAAAATATGTTTCAAAAATTTAAATAGTATTCTATAAATTAAAATTCAAATTGAGAATGCTGGTAAAATTTCATATTTATATTTTAGTACTAGTCTCATTTATTTTAATCATAGTTTAATATACCAAACTAAAGGGGAATATAAAATATTATTAAAGTAGTATTTATATTTTATATATGGAAATAATTTGTTACATAATTTAATCAACTAATTATTTTCATAAGTGGTATATCCATTATACTATTAAATGACTTTATTTTTACAAAAAGGTAGATATTTGTTAAACATTACTATTTTTATTTATTCATTTGAATCACTTACAAATGGGGGATATTTATCTTAGTTATTTGTTTCTACTTGATCAAAAATTTGGAGATTATTGAGTTACTCATATCCAATTTATACATTTATGGATTGATAACTTGAAATTCAAAAGTCTTCTATCTTATTCCCACTAAGATGATTAGAATAAAATATATTATTATTTGAAGAATGAAAGTATTAAAAAAGAATTAATTAAATTTATTTTATAATATAAATAGACTTACCTAGAGTGAAACTCTAGGGCCCATGATTTATAAAATGTTAAAAGTGGGGGTTATGAAAATATCATGAAGAAACATATACATAATCAAATATCGAATGTCCATATATAATTTTCATTTTTGTAGATACAAAAAAATATTTTTAAGCATTTAAACAATGACACTTCCCCGCCTAATAATGTGTGACACCACAATATCTACTTTTTAACAATAATATATGTAGTCCATCTGGGGAGTTGTGATCCTATATGAAGGAGAGGAAGACTAAACCATGATCACCTGAATAATAAGTGATGAATATGATTCAATACAGTGCTTCCCCTAATTATTGAACATATGAATTTGATTTTCCAAAAAGACCCCCTCCATATCAGCTTTATTAAAATAAATCATACTACAATATTTGGAGAAGCATGAAATTGCACAACCATGGGAGTTTATGATGATACCCCCTAACCTATAAGTCTAATATTACCCTCGGATACACCATTCATATATTCCTTGATCCATTCTATAATGATTTACTATCTAATCATATTAAAAAAGCCATTGAATATTTTAAATTTTCCTCAAATACCCATCCTATGAAGAATCTATAGGTCTTTGATGGAGTTCCCAGCCAGCTAAATGTTTTTTGCTTCTAGAACTCCTATATTAGTTATAATTTTGTGCATAATAGTGTGCATTTCAATTCATTATCCATCATTTTTTCATGATTTCCAATTCCACTAAATCAGATGGAAAACATTAGAATCAAAAACATGAAATAGCTTATGCAATTTTATTGAATCATTCAACTCTTTATTGAGATCACATATTAAAAATATAGTGGAATAACGAAATGACTCATCTTCAAACAAAGATGAAATAATTCCCCAATAGAACTCTATAAAAATTTCATTATGGAAAAACTGATCAATATTATCCTCTTTATTCTTACAGGTACTAAACATAGAAGAAATCATTATTCCACATATCAGATGGTTCGAATTCATATGTTGATTCCAGTAATAATACTCTAAATAATTGTAAAATTAGGTAGTACAATCCATTTTTATACGGAAAAATTCTAAGTATACACCATTGAAGTTGGTTAACTTATGTGAAATCTATAATACAATCTAAAAAATATATCTCCATGATGGAAAGAGTTCTAAACTATATAATCGTATATTGGAATGAAATTATTGGAACTCATCGTGTCGTTAATAAATAAATGTAGGTAGTCTAGGGGTTGAGATTTCTTCTCCTAGAATTTGACATATTTTTTATGAATAAAAGATTATAAATCAAAAAACAAATGGTATCCAAGATATTTATCTTTCTAGAAATCATTTTCTAATTTAAGGGAAGAAATCAATAGGATTTTCCTCATGATCTCCTTACAAATTCTTTTGATAAAAGTCCAAATTGAGTAAAAAATATACCAGTGCTTTCTATAGAAGATATTATTACTGAGTCATTATATCAATAAACTATTATAATATATGATGAAACTGAGAATGAATTCCATCATTATAGGGAAGAATATTTTTAATACCAAGTTTCTAATATTGTTAGTATTTGAAAGAATATATATTTAAATATTATATATTTCGTTTAGAAATTAATCCACTAAAATTTATTTTCTAGGTAGATTTATTTATTCATTTTATCATCATGTAGAGCTATTTATAGACCCTAAAATAGTAAACCATCATGGAAATAGAAACTCATTTATTGAGGACATTTTTCCGGAAATAGATAGGGATATTTCATTCCAGGATCTAATATGGACATTCACAACATCAAAGATACCCCTAATGGTTGCTGGTTAAGGGCCTCCTTGAAATGCTGGGGGGCACAAAAATAATTAATAGGAAATATTCCCTCTAAAATCCCCAAACATATTTTAATGTAAATCCTTATTTGGTTAGTAAAATTCTCAATAAAGATAATTATAGAATTATCCAAACTAGTATGCTGATTATATATAGATCTATAATTCTCTGGAATAACATTCACAACATTAGGGTTCCAAATTGCACCCATAAAAAATAATTAAGTCATATATATAAATTAAGTGAGAATTTTTCCTTTAACCCTCTCTTAGTTGGGATTTCCTTAAGATTTCCATGATCCACTATATCAAGAAGAAGTGTTCTTGAATAACCCTTAGTAATACTGAAGTAAATTTAAAAATGGGGTCATAATTACTAATTCCACATAGATTTAAAAAAAATTATTCTACAACACCTTTAATATTAATAAAAATAATAATAATTATAAACAATTTCAAAATCATATCAATAAAGAGATCATTGAATCCAAATCATTGAAGAAACCTTTTCATAAAATCTCAATTTATGTTATCAATTGAATTTGTAACATAATTTTTATGTGAAAATTTTCTTTATCTTTCAAGATTCTTCAATAGGTTTATGTATTCCGAAGCATTTATAAGGAATTAATGCACTCTCCTTACAGAAAAAAATTTATTGGCACACAAATCGTTGATGATAATATCAAAAATTCTGATGGAATAAATTTTCTCAATAATTAATAAATATATTTTCCACAAGATATAGGATAAATGGAGTCAACCATGTCAGCATCATTAGATTTGGGAAACTGTATATGAAATTGGCAATGAGGGATATATCATACCTTTTTAGACTATGTGTGGTGGGTGAATGTTTAAAGTAATTATATCCCAAATAAACTAACATATATATAAATATATATCAAATCCTGAATTCAACCCCTTGGAATAATTAAATTTTAAATAAAATGGATGTCAGTATTTTATATCCCCCAAATAACATCCCAATATTCTAGAAAGAACATATTAGTGAAGACATTTGGGCTATGATAACTTCTTACATTGACATAAAAAAGCGGTATTCTTATATTCCACAAAAACTAGTACATTGGTGAGCATAATGATTTTACTAGGATGCAAAACCTCCGGAATAAAATTGTTTAAACCACAATGATTAATAAAAATACCACTATTAAAAATATTTTTATATAAATAATAAATCACAAAGACTAATGTCCCTCATTAAAATAATTGATTCATTTTCATTCTACAAAAAATGTAATGGGTTTATAATATTTAATATTTCTCAATATCTTATTGAAAAAACCAATATATATATATCTATGTACCCTAATTTCATATATTTAATCATTAGATTATTCTGGAGTGATACCTCCAGAAAATAGATCTTTTCATTCATCCTTAAAGAGATATCAACCTTTTTATAGAAATTTTCAATATCAAACCTCTCACTGTGACTATTTATAAGGTCTTTTAACTCTATTTATATCCTATAAATATTCTCATAAATATTTGGAAGAACATGTTGGCTAATTATCTTGGATTTTAGATTTTTAATTATAAAAACACATGCGTAAAGAATATAAGAACATTTAATGCTATCCCACACTTCGAAAATATTCTTCCTACAATCCGGATTCATGATCCATGTATTATTAAATATGAAATTTTAGGGTATTCTATTTTTTTTTGAAATGATGCAAGTAATAATTTGGTGATGATCAGAAATGTTCTTAATAAAGTTCCTCAACTAAATTTACTCCCATGTGACCAAATATTATAAGTTTAAAATGATTCTATAAATTTTACTATCTATAAATTTATTCATAGATTTCATGTGTCATGTAACTAAAACCCCATAGGTAGAAACATTAAAAAATTCATTATAATTGATGAAATCCTTGAATTCTCATCTAGTTATGACATTACCAGGTCAGCTTCTCCATTCATGATATTTTAGGACATCATTAATGACCCTAATGAGTAGCCAGGGTTCCATAATAGACTATTGAATGTTGATCATAGTGTCCAATAGAATAATTCTCCCCTTATTGTATTAATTGAATAAATTAAGGAATAAATTAAAAATTTTCCATCCATGATCACCATTATTTTTATCCTTTATAGGATGGAATGGATAAAAATCTTTCATTTATTTTCATTAGTTTTAAAAAAACCAAAGGGTATCTGTCCCATGAATGTGTTGGTTAGTAGAAACAATTTAGCAACCCATGAAATTAATATTAATTCATTAAAACAGATTCAAAATAGCCTTCTTTTTGTCAACACCTATCATTATAAGGTGACAAGAGGAGAGAAAACTCAAAAGGATTATTTTTGGGCATGATTATCCAACCCATTATGATTTCAAAAAATCAAATAAATTTCATTCGATATATTTTTATTGTTTTCTCTACACCCATTGGTGGATTAGTATATTCATTTTCTACAATACTGATTCCCTAAAAATGAATTTTGTTAGGATTTATATTAAATTGGGATTTTTTTACATTACTTCTTACAATTAGTTTTTAAGACTACTTCATTGGATCCTGGTAGACCTTCATTTTTCAAAAATCATCCCCGACAACCCCACTTTTCTCAATCCTATGTAAATATAGCCCTGGTGTTTCTGATGGCGGATACATCAAAATAGAACTGTTTTTTATCCATTCATCTCTTTTTATTCGGGTTCTAGACATAAAATTATAATAGGATAAAAAAAGTATCAGGATTAATTAATAATTAAGAATTATATTCATAACCTCTAGTTCCCTAACTCCATAATCCATCTTATACAGTCCTAATAAAATAGAGTTTCATGACATAAACATGTGATTCTAAAAGAGGATAATGAATTTAAAGGTCTAAAGAGGATTAATTCTCATATATTCTTCAATACTTTCATGACTTGATTCATTGAATTTACCTATAGGGGGTTCTAGATTTAAATTGGGAAGGTACTTCCTAGCCTCCTCCACAACCAAATAACTCAATTTCTACCAAGATAAAGATTCATAACTCATTAACATGTCAGTATTTTATCCTAAAAATTATCTTTGTATAATTCATGAATCCATTTTCGTTGCATCTTCCTCAATGTAATTCCCTAGTGAAGCTAGAATATCCCATGAGTCATGGGAAAACTGCTTTAAATTTTTTATAATACTAGTCTTTATCTTTTCAGAAGTTTAAACATTATTATTCTTAATAGAAACATAATTATTCCCATGAAACACTACAAGTTTTCTTCAACCTAATATAAAATGGCCAACCCTATTTTTAGAAGTCACAAAATTATTTAATAGATTTGAATTCAGATTAAACTTCAATATTTATTCCATCATTAATCAATTTGTCATTGTTAATAATTAGATTCATAATGTCAACATAAACAATCAATCTTACATAGTATACAAACTAGGAATTAATTTTGATGTCATCAAGTTTAAGAGGGGACTAAATGAATAATGAAATATCATTTAGGATTTGTTAGTGAAAAAGTACCTAGGATAAAACATCAATATGAACATGGATTAATGAATTTGAATGATTTCGATTATAAAGACTGGTTTTGATCTCCCTTTACCAGTATCTAAATATATTTGTATTAGGTTCCAAAAATATAAATTTCAAATAAAAAAATCAATGAATCTGTGTGTTAAAAATAAGATAAAAACCCAATCAATTAGAATAATTTTTTTGTTATCAGTGCCCCCTATTCGAGATTTCTATAATTTAATCTATTCTACATTCATGGTCTATAATACTTTATAATTAATTAGATATCCAATTTGTGATAATTTTAAAAGAACAATCCTCTCATTTATATTATCTCAATCTACAGAAATGTGACATTTTCAATCCTCATTTATTGAAATATGATACTCATGGGAGACCCAATCTAATGATCCATTCTGAAATTCATTCCTCTTATATATAAACTCCATGGAGGATACACTCTTATTAAATGATTTTTTGTCACTATCAGATATATTATGTTGGTAAGAAGATCCCAATGCCTTTAGATGAGGATCACACTCTATTATTTATTAATAAAGAATGATGTACAATGATTCAAAATAGTGACAATGGAAAATCACTATGAATGTGCACTCATAATTCATTCCCCTTCCCCATTTCAATTTTTTTATTTATTCATATTTTTATTATTTGGTATGTTTTGGTAATTATTTTTTTCATGATGAATTTGAATTATTAGAAACAACTTTTCATTTACATTATCCAAGAATCAGAAATTTTTCTACATTTATTTTCCTTTCATGGAATGTAATTGACTCTTAAATGGTCTGGTTAATCAAAACAATTATGTATTTTATTCATACATTATGTACTGTTACATATTAAATTCTTACATGAAGTAATATTATGTGAATAACTCATAGGTGTGATAATATATATATATATATATATCCTGTATTCCTCGGGATGTTCTAGTACGATATGTACTCATACGTGAGGTACCTCTATGTGATGAAATGTGTGATGACATTAAAGATATTTTATTGGTTTCATGAAATTGCTCTTAAATGGTTTTATATATAGATTATCACATTGATTTTAACTCTTACATTTATTTATTATTAAGTAAAATACCCATATATAATTCTACTCCAATTTTTAATGAATGATCTGATTTATAAAGGGTCTTACATAACTCAAGGATGAGAAATTTTTGGAAGATTATATTTTTAGATATCTTATTGCTTGAGGATTTATTATATTTGTAATCAATTTTTACATGATTTGAAATTTAAATTCAAATATGTTTTGAATTTTTAAAAAATTTAATTTTGTATTATATTGGAAGTATTAGAGTTGATTTAATGTAAATTATTTTGGCTATATTTAATTACTAAAATAATTATTTATTTCAATTCACTTAAAGTGAGTTTTAATGTGAATTTTTTAATAGAGTGTTGAGACATTTAAATAGGACACGCACATAAATATTATATTTGGGATATATGATAAATGATTGTGTAATTTTATGTTCAAATAACTATTTTTAACTCACTCTGTTATGAGATAAATTAATATCATTGTTTAAAACTATTATAAAGATCTATTTTTATTCCAATTTGTTTCAATCCTTGACTTTATACAATCGAGCGTCATGTTTTGTACAAAGGAATCTATTGATTTGAATAAGATGTTTTGAAGGAAAGGGAACGAGAAAAATAAAGGGAATTATAATATTAAATTGAATTGAATTAATGAATTAAATATTGTTGGTATGCTAGGCAATTTAGAAAGGAAAGTTCATCAGATAATATAATTAATATTTTAAAAAAATAAAACGAATTTTTTTCCATTTGAAAAACAAATCATGTAACAATTATCTTCGGGGTCTATGATATGGGAGCTCCACATTGTAGAGTACTTTTATGGGTCATCAATGGGGGTTTATTCTCATTATTACTTGAAAGTAGTAGGTCACCCTATAGTGTTAGGGGAGTGTGATTTCAGTGCATCAATGACATTTTTCAAGGAACCGTTTCATATTTTTGTTACACAAAACTATTGTATAAGAACCTATGTCCACCAACATTGTTGATGATGGTGAAGATATTTATGGTTGATTAGTAATAATTATAAATGAAACAGTTATAGGGAAAGTTAATAGGGGTATGATTGGTAAAAATTGAATTGTATATAATTGAATAAGGAAATTAGAGGTTGATGGTGACTGGGATTAGGGAAGAAGAAGCAGAATCCAATAGTGGTAGGACCATTGATCATAAGATTATGATAAGGAATAATGTACCATAGATGGATAAAACCATCATAAATTTCCATTTCCACCACTAGGATAGTTATTTTTCTTGATATAATAGAAAACCCAACACCATCACACTCTAGGATTGGGCATTCCGTGGAAAAAGTCTTGTAGAATAGCAACTGATCAAAAACCCTGATCTTTTTTCATCATCAAATGTATTTTATCTATAATTTGTGTCTGTGAGTTCTCTCTCCAACCCAGTATAAAAATATGCATTATATTATCCCTAAATGTTTTGTTAGTTATAATATATAACAAAAATTTAGTGACATATTGTTTGATTGATCATTATTAAAATCACTAGGATAGGTATAATATTATAAAAATTCAAGTCCCTTTAGGCTCTAAAAAAATCGTAGAGTTAGGTTCATGGGTGAAATTTTAGAACTCACCATATTAGTTCATATCCAAAAATAAGTACGGTTTTAGTATTTATCCTCTATTAATGTCTAGGTTAGTCTTAAATATGTAAAAGGACATGTTTTTAGTGGATACACACACACACACCTAGTTATCACTACAAAGAGTACATAAATAGTTATTTTGACTCCAGTCAACTATAAATTTCATAAGTTTTCATTATCCTTTATATCTTTACATTTTTATAAAACCAATACATGTAATTGTTTATAGAAGAATTTCTAAATATTGTAATCATATAAATAACCTAATTAATTTTAGGTAACTGTAAATTTTATGACTAACAATTCACACTAATAATTATATTTTTACTGACCTGTGTGGGGCCTAAAATATTTTATCTCCAACATTTTAACCAAAATTTTCCCCACTTGTAGCGATATTCCTAGCCATTCCTTGAAACCCAAACAACATAATGTTTTTAAAAATTCTATGTATTTTAAACCACATTTTATAGGTAGTGATGTCTTAGTTTACCTTTAAGATACACATATTCTGAATTTGTCCATCTTTTGTGGTTGTTGGAAATAAGTAAAATCTAAAGGTCTAATTATCTTTAAGAATAGTACTTTTCATATTAATAAATCTCATATATTTCCAATAAACTACTCTATTATATTTAGGATTATATAGAGAATATAATTATAGACTGATATCTTGTTTATAAATATATTTAGTGAGCTATCAATTTGTATACATACCTTTATTATCATATCTAAAAATCTTCTAAAATAGAAATATTTTTATTTTTGAAAAAATTGTAATAATCTTAAATTTCTTTATGCACTATGATTTTTGTTACATAAAAATGATGCTATTAATTATTTTCAATCCACCTTTGAAAGTGAGATGGTTTTACCACTATATTACCGAACTTTCATTGGTCTACAAAGATATGTTTTAATCAACTATATATGTTATAAAGTCTAAATATCACCGCCCTTGTTAGTTATGTTCACTGTTTTTTATTTTTGAAAAGTATTATAAACACCTATAGTATTTTATCTTAATATATGGATATTTATAAAATTTTATTCATGGATATTATTATTCATGTTATTTTATCTGTGAGTTCTAAGGTATATGTGTCAAGCAATATTTTTAGCTTACTGATTCAAATAATAGTATGTACTCGCATCCCCAACAAGAGAAAAAATTCCTTATAGTCCTGAAGCCTTATGTTTTAACAGCCTTATATTTTAATATCTTGAATTTAAACCCATTTTTCTTTAGGATAACATAATTTCCATCATTAAATAGTTGTAATACACTCAATATCATATTCTCCAGTTTATATATAAATTTAAAATTATCTTGACTAATTTTTTTTTGAAATATCAGTTTTCTTAACTGATTTAATATTTAGAGATATGTCATTGAAAAAATTAAATACTCTTCATTTATATTTCACAATGGTTTTTAAGATGTTTATATCACTTGTAATCTGAAATGTAAATAAAATTTCTTAAGCCATGTGTTTTATTATTTCTATGATTTAAATGGTACCTAAAAAAATTCTAATTATCTGATCTCACATTGGCTAAAATCATTTCCCATCCAATGAAAACTATTTATCTAAGATATAATGATTGAAACATGAATATATTAGGAATTTAATTTTATAAAACATTATATATACATCTTGAAATATTACAAAACTATTTATCACATTCCCATTTCTCATGTTGTTTCCACTTCTATAATCTTCTAATCTATGGTCGTTAAATCACCATGAATCTTATCTCCTTCTCAATTAAAATGTAGATATATTGAAAAATCATTTTTAATATTTGTGCAAAAATATTCCACAACACTAATTGCAATAATGACACCTCCATTCTTGGAATAGATTTTATTATTTATTTAGTTGTTATATATCATTCCTTTTAGTTATTAATTGTGTTAGTACCATCATTTACCTTTGAAAATTTATTTATTGATCCCTTGATACAAATATGTACAAATTTTGTAAATTTATATCCCTCTATATTTGAGAATAATTTTAATTTAATTGGGTTTTCAATTTAATCATTATTAATAACTTCCAATGTTTTTTGGTACAATTAATTATTTTCAAAGGTTTAATTTTTATAATAATTTCAACAACACATCCAATATTCTGGAAAACATTAGTTATTCTATCAATTTTTTTTGGATAATTTACCCCTTTCATTAAAATATTTAATCCACTCAAACATGAATTTCCCTTTTAGTTTTCTACTTTAATTTATCTTCACCATCATACCATTGATATCTTAATCTGAAATAAAAGATTATGTAATTAATTTAGTCAATGATCAGTCCTTTTATACTAATAAAATGATTTTAAATATTAATTTCATTTAAAACATAAATTTTTTCAAATTTTAGTTGGATTAATTTCTATTACATTATTTATATAAATGTATTCTCTCAATCAGGCTATTTCTTTTAAAAAAATGAATTTTTATTCCCATAGTGTATTTTGTATTTATATTTCTTCAAATGATTTTTGATTGTTAATTTGTAATTTCTCATACGATGATTCTGATTTATCTTTCCCTTATTCAATGAGAACCTTTTGAGAGGAATATATATTATATGCTACATCATTTCCACTTTCTTCATTTTCATACATTAATTTTCAATAAACCAAAAAATACTTCTAAATTATTTGGATGGTATACCATTCATTGCTTTTGACATACATTTAATTAATGAGTCTATCTAGTTATATAATAGTAGAATTTTCATCTTCAATTAGTAAACAATTTTTTATGGGAAAATTTTATGATAAATGGACAACCCTCAATAATTAATAAATTTATGTTGATGTATAACTATATTCATACCCCAACCACAAGTGATGCTTCATAACATACAAGATTATTTTTTAGACAAATTGTGCTTAGTTATATATTTATAAAGTTAGTTAAAATACTCGTAAATATTAACGAAATTTATATGAATATAGGGAAGTTTGGTTTCACATTTTCCCATTCTTTCTAGTACCACTCTGCTTCTCATATCATAATTAATACCAGTCAGAAACACTTCACAAATATTAAAGTCATAATGATATATATCATTGAGTACCAACATCATGGAATCAAATTTATCTATATTATTTTTCTATTCTTGTTCCCTATATTATAATCAACAAGAGTTCATATAAACCCTCTAATAGTATTTAAATTATGATTAAACCTCGAAAATAATTCATAAAGTTTATCATCTTAATAAATCCAAATGTATTAAAAAACTTTTTACATATCTATAATTTGGATTCGTTCATATTTTTTTATTTTATAAATACTATGAATCATATTTGAAATTAAATTTATATTTTAGAAAAATAATATATTTTTCCAAGCATTCTCTAATATATTATCCAATAATGCCTTCTTATTTTTCCATCACATTCAAAAAAAATTTATCAACTAGATACCATGTTGTGGTCTCTGTTATCACTAAAATAAGCATTGGAAATAATAAAGAAAATAAATCTCAATATAGGGATGGAAATTTACTATTATATCATTAAAAAATTTAAAAACCCAATCTATCATTGAAAAACATTTTCTTTTTATTGGGTATATTTTTTCTATATCATCTGTTTGAGAGAAACATCGGTGATGAACCCTTCTCTAATACCAATAATTTGGATCACATAAAGAGCTGTAAAAACAAATAAGGGTTAAATTAATGTTTATAGATTTATTAAATTCCATTATACTCTAATTATTATTGAAAAAAATTCTCTCAAGATACTCAAATGTTATAGAAGAGAAACGGATAGAGCCAATTTATTTGTAGGGTTCACGAACTTTATTGATAACTAAATCCGCATTGTGTCCTGGAATTTATCCCACACACATGGATCATATTAATTTATATTGTAAATAAATAATATGTATTTCTTTGAACTCATTTCAATATATATCGTTAACCTATAAAGTATTTTTCATTAATAGAATGAAAAATCCCTATTTAGATCAAAGATCGAAAAATAATATTTAATCCTTTTTGAAGGCCTAAAATGGTATTTATACACTTATTTAGATGTATGATTTTGAAAGATTATAAGGTGTATTTATTACATTAATAGAGATAAATAACACAATTGTAGTTCAAAAAAATAATTCTTTATTTGATAACATTAAATCTATAATAGGATAATGCGATTATGGGTTAATACAAGGGAGAATAAAGCGTTTGGGTTAAATGATATTTTTTTTATCAAGTATTATATCAATTTATTTATTGGGATATCCATTAAATGATCACATTTTTTCTTAATCCTTATTAAATTTTGAGGCTTTAAATTTTTCGTGTTAATAATGTTCATCACCTTGGATTGCATAAAAAAATTATCCTACATGTTTATAGATGATAAGATTTAGTTTTTGTAGGTATTAAACCATTGAGTTATTTAGATGTATTGAATTTTTAAAATAAATACCTCTTGAAGCTATGGAAATAAAACCATTTTTAATGGAAACCAATCAAATTTACCTTTAACAGTAACCTACTATTAACACTTTCTCTGTAATGAGATTCACTTGAGTTATTTAGTTTTTCTATAATTAACTCAAATAAAAGAAAAAATTTGAACCATTATACAAAATACACTCAATAAATCATATTTTTATATAGGATTCCTCTATGTTCACATAGGAATTTACAAACCAAGATAAATTACATGTTAGCACATCAACCCTAAACATGGGTAGATTTGGGAGAGAATATTTTTTGTGTCATTATTAGGGGCCCAAATAAATCACCTAACAAACTAATTGTATTCTAACTCATTTCTCTATTCTCATACCATTTATCTTATTTATAGCTTTTATATTATTTTTTAATTCAACTTTGTATTCGGGTTTGACCATTCAATCGGACTAGTTAGGCTAGATAAATATTGGGTTAGCGAGTCAAATACATGTATTTGTCTATTTCTATTATATCATTATATTCCTAAGAATATTGATTCTAAAATTTTTTTTATTCCAATTGAGGGACTTTTAGGTAACCCAATCATCATCCTGTCTAGGAAGAAAATATAATACCTAAATCTGAAACCCCAAACTTGGGGAATTTGGTCGATCAAACAATGAAGGATTACATCACCACTACCTATAAAAATTCACCCACATTAATTATACATGCTTCCCTAGTAAATTCCTTATATTAAGTCAATCCTCATTTCATTAACCATCTTAAATCCTTTTTATGGGATTGATTCAAAAATTCTATACATTTAGGTCAATTAATTCATTGAAACTTTTTGAACAATTTTCCCATTTCATTAACTTGAGTCAACTGTCATGTTTATCTTTCTATTTTCGTTGAAGGGTTACTCAAATAATTGTAAAAAAAATTATACCAGTGTCTATCCATTAATAAGAAAAGTTAAAAATATAATTCTAAAAAAAAACATCCCCCAACATACAAAATATCACCTAAAAGGGTATTTAAAATATTATTTAAAAACAATTGGATTCCTTTTTTGAAATATAAAAATATTTCAATAAAAATGTAACATGGTACCACACCATGGTATTCTAATCTTAGAAATGTTGAGAATATTTTATTAAGGGGTATGTCTAGAAAATAATTTTATAATTGACATGTTATGTAATTTAATATTTAAATAATAAACCAAAAGAATTCTTATAGTTATATAGAAGGTATTGTTGAATATAATCAAACACATCGAATGTCTCCCGATTATGAGAAGCCTCCAAAATCTATTAGGATGCATAATCATAGATAATAAAAAATAGTTATGGGTAAAATTATTTTACTCACTATGATTGTAGAGGATATTGATATTATGAGAGTAAGAAATCCAATATGTTATCATGTTTAAGAATTTTTTGATTTTCATGACCAAAGGACTAACAACAAGCCAACCATTCCTTATCAAAGGAATTTTATTATTAAAGGTCCATTATTTGAGGTCAATTGTCTTATATTTTATAATCCACAATACCCTAAAACATTAAATACACTATATAGTGACTATTATTGATTCTATTAGAAATATATCCACGAATGAAATTATTAATAACAATCAAATATCTACCCTCCATAGAATATTCCATCCAAAATTTTGATTCAATTAAAACCATTAAAATACCAATATAATATTGTCTAATTAAAAAAACATTCAATAGTACATCCAACAGCCTAAATATCAACCTAGGATAAAATACCCAAATCAATGTCCATTACAAATCTATTCCACTCACATTACTTGATCAACTGTGTGACAAATGGAAAGAATTAATATTAAATTATAATCCCTTAAACAGGAATATAAATCAATTAAATAGTACTTACACCATTTCATACTCAATATATCCTGTTATCAACCATAAGGTTATAATACAGTGACACACAATCCCATATTAAAAAAATCAAAGCATTTACCATCATAACCATTTTTAAATCCACTGATAAACCTAAATCAACCATTCCAAAGCCATTTGAATCCCTAAAAAATGATCATTCTAATGAAATGAGTTTTGAATATTAAGAATCTAATGAAAATGCGAGGGAACCACAACCACCTAAACAATCCAATAACATTTTCTACTCAAAAAACTCCTTAAAGGAATAAGAAAAACAAAATATAAATGAAATATTAATAGAAATTTTCTCAAAAGTTATGTTGAACATACCACGTCATGATGAAATAAAAACCATGAATTATTACTCAATGTACCAGAAAGACCTATGGACATTCAAAAGGAATTTCTCACATGAAAACCATGTCCTTATAATTGATAATTTGAGAACAAAAATATATGAATCTGTTCATTATAAGATGAAAGAACCATGATATTAATAGATAAATGATTAACTGGGATAGAAATATGTTAACAAGGCCTTGGGATATCAATGAGTTAGTTAGAACCTCATTAGATATGTTGTGTATCATTGCTTATGGATTTATGAAATATATAAAACATCTACCGCTCATTAACATGTCATTCAATGTGTTCCGGATCCCAATTGTATCTAAATGGATGTTTTTTGGAAAATAGAAAAATTGTAATACCCTTTCAACTATATTTTCCTTTAAAATAATATAAATATTAGAACAAGGGGATAGAATCCAATCATCCTTGGTCTTCCAACCCTAGAAACAATAAACTCGGTCATCCAAATTTTGAATTAGAACATTTCCGTAAAATTTAGAAACATATGGTTGGAAATAAACTATTAAAATGATAATTAATAAATTACTGACGATGAGTTGGTTGATGATGTGAATCAGATATGTAGTGTTTAAAGTTAACAATATGAGTTTCTTGTAATTTTCAAAGGATGTTTAAGATAAAATCACACTAGTTTCCTTTTTTCACTTAAGGAGATTTATTATCCTTATCTTTTATATCATTCATAATTCTCATTTGATGATTTATAAGGACTTGTACTAAATGAGACCCTTTTATAAACTATAATCAATGACTACATTCTAATTCCTATTATTTATTTGGCTAATTTCCATGATAAAACATTTTTTTCAATAGGAACCAATTATATGTATTAATTATTAAAAGGAATTTATTTTTAATTCAATGTCCAAATACTCTAGCCAAAACTTCAGTAAATCCATGATTTAATTCATAGACATTCCTTCATAAACTAAGTATTCATTCAAAGGTGATAATCAATCCCTACAAGTTTAATTGTCTTATTATATAAAATCAAACAAAGATAAACTTCTTCTAGATATCTCAATAAAGAATAATTATTCAATTGGATGGAACCTATATGAAAATTCACATATTATCCCAATAATTTTAACCAAACATATTTTGTTATAATGTAATTTAAAATATTTTCTCTAACCCATTGGATACTCAATCACAATCTAATGGATTTGCTATGTAATTAACTCCTAATGATGTTGAGAAATAGTATCATTTACCCCATTATTGATTGTTTGTGGGTAAACACAATGAAAGTGGTTCCTAATAAGGATTGAATTACTTTGATATCCCATCATGATGGTTATCATATTCCAATAAGGGTGATTTTTGGATGGAGAGTGTGTGTAGTTTATATTAAATTAAACTAATGTACCATAAAATATCATTTCTCTTTTTTCTTTTTATTGACCAAGTTCTTGGGTGGGTATAAGCTAATTAGTTTAATATTTCCGAAATACATACATGGGTTATAATAAAATTGAGTTCAATTTAAAAAATAAATGGAAAAAAACCATTAATTATTGATTTGGAACATTTTTCTTTGATCACATGCCTTTTGGATTGGGTAATTCCCCTAGTACCTTCCAATGGAACATGAAGGTAATAAATCCTAACATGGTGTGATATTGTATAAAAGTATTTATGGATAACTTCATCAAATTTGGGGATACATTTGACGAGTTCTTAAAAAAATTATAAAGGGTGTTGTCATGATCCGAGGATAATAATTTCATATTAAACTAGGAAAAAATCTATTCCATCATAATGTATAGAAAATTTCTGCCCCATATTCTCTCTGATATATGGATTTGTGTTGATAACGAAAATGTGGATATCATTAATAAAATTAATTCCAATAGACCTATCAAATAAATTCGGTTCTTCTTAGGTAATGATGGTTTCTCTAGAATGACCACTAGAGAATTTTTCTTAATTATACAACCCCTTTGTTATCTTTTTGTAAATGATCCTCCATTAATTTGGTCACAATGAATTGTGTAATCCTTATGCACAATCCATTCATGTAATATATCTCCACCCATGTTAATGTCACTCATGTGGAATCTTTTTTTTAAACTCATTTGGTATTTCAATGAACTTTTTATAGGATCCTTCTTGAAAAAACATTTTGATAAAACACAATTGTTTTCTTATACAAGATAAAAAATTGGAATATATATGAATAAAATACACCACTACTAAAGAAAATATACTAGATATTGTATTTTACTTGGAAATATTATGGTGTTATCTATTAGGATACCCTAATAATATTTTCCATAACCATTCATCAATGAAATGGATTTTCTCTAAAAACAATATTCTAAGGATAGATTAATTTGGTGGGTCTGTACATTATAATAATTTCATATAACCTCTTCAGAAAAATGGTTTTCGGAATGTTCTATCTTGTCACCATTCTAGATTATAATTCTAGGTTAATTCAACCAATATTTGTTTTGATTCATTCTATGATTAGAATATCTATTATATGATTGGTTTCTCAAGGTATGATGATATAATAACATATTTTTTTACTTGTGACATTCAAAAATTTATAGGTACTTTGTCTAAAGGGATATAAATTAAGGATGGTAAAAAATGTGTTGGATGATCTATATATTTATAAATTTTGTCATGATCAATTCATTACATTATGTGTTCCAAAGGAATAGAAAGAGACCATTTTTAAATTGTATTACAGAGAGTCTTGTTTTTGTCACCTTTACATAAACAAAAACCAATAAAAAGATCCTTCAATGAGATAAATTCTATCCTACCATCACATCATATTTATACACAATCATTAAAAGTTTTTCTTGATGTAAAAAACTAGGATCGATCACCAAAAGTAAGAAAATATTTGATTACCCTATTATGGTACTTGAAATCATTGATTTATGAGGAATTTATTTGATGGTACACTTCATAAATGATTTTTTATATATCTACGTCCCCATAGGTAAGTATTATGTCTTAAAATAGGTTGATATCATTCCCACCAAGTTCAATGACCATCAATCCATGACCTAGTTCTTGAAAAAAAAATGTTTCCTGATTTGATATTCATAAGTCTATCATCAATGATTGTAAAACCTACTTTTTAATCATTTCAAATAAATACTCATGTTATATAATGGGATCTCTCACTATTTTTACACTACCTACCACACTCAATGTATGGTCATGTTGTGTTAGTTAATTGTGATATTCTGAAAATACATGAAACACTAGAAACCCCTCTATGAAATATTAGTATGATAAACTCTTGGATACCATTTTGGAATATAGAGATACATTCAAAAAAATCTCTAGTATTTCACTATATTGGTTTATTTGTGGTAATGTTTTAAAAGTACATATTGAAATTGAGAATAAGTATTTTTTGGAAATAAAGAAAATTCAGTTATGAATTTACTTAGTAAGATCAAAGTGGAATCTAGACCTCAATAAATTTGTGGAACTTTGGCTAGATGTTTATTAAAATTCAAGGATTAACAAAGATAGTGTGAAATCCTTCCAATGTAAGAGTCTTAATGGAAATCACATTGAACTAGGAAAATATGCTCTCTTATATAGTTCCAAACATCATTTACACTTTAGGATGTTATGATTGGGATGTTCAGGGCCATGTAAATTAAAAAATATACAACCCATAGGGAAGATGAAATTCAAGATCCCACCACTCATAAAATCATAAGGTTTAATGGACGTAGGTTAAAACCATTCATATAATCATTATATAAACATAAAATTTAATATGATTTAAATGAGATAACCTATGACCAAGATGACACTTGAAAAATTAAGGTTCCATTTTATGATAATAAAAATAATCAATTCTTGACAGGTAACTTGGTATTTTTATAGAGTTTATTTTATTTTATTTGGACTTTTTCTATGTTTCTAAAAAAAAATTAACAATAAAAATGTGGTTTGAAAAAATAGTTAAAATCAAAAAAATACCAAGAGGGAAACTTTTAGGTTAAAGGCCTAAAAACATAATAGATCATAGTATGTCATGGCTATAGGGTGATAGTGAAGCATGCCTTCCACTAATATATAACAAGTAATACTTCCATGATCATTAATTATATATATATATATCCATATATATTTATGGTATATATTTAAATATATACATCAAAAGGTCATGTTTTTAGTTGAGGGGAAAAATATGTTGTATTTGATATAGATATGCAACACAAAACCATGTATTTAGGGAGACTAGGCAGTGAACCTACTACAGCCCAATGAATTTACGATCTTCAATAATAAATTTTTTAAATAATAATATATATGGTGTATATATATATATATATTTAAAATTTATTATTCTTTTTAACTTGTTCCTTGTATTAGTCTTTTACATGATGAAATTAATAATTTAATGTTTTTTCCTTTATTTTATTTTTAATAAGAGAACCCAATAATTATTCAATTATTTTTTTGTGAGAGATGTAGGTGATGTTTAGGTTGAATCATTTTTCATATAAATCACCTACTTATGAAAGTTCTATACTGTTATACCATCCACTATGTGGAGTCCATGGCTGACATGGAGAATGAATGTCTAATCTTTATCAACATGACCATCTGCAAAAACCACCTTGTGACATTGTTCCATAATATATTTTTTCAAATTTAAATTTGGTACACGTCCCCTCTACTTTATCACAATTATAATTTACCTTTTTAGTCATTAGGGATATTTTTATACATAGTTGGGTGTGAAAATTCATAAAAACAATTCTCATAAATTAAAAAAATTATCCAATAGAAAATATAATTCTCAAACCTTTCTTGTGATAATATACAATAAAAAAAATAAACCTAAATATAAAGTAATTTTGAATAACAATATTTCAATTCTAATTCATGATACATTCATAAGTGTAATTTTTGAAAGGGTGGTTGTTTAATGTGACTTTTCACCATTATAATTTTCATCCATTTTGATAAAAATATCACTATGGATGTTCATTAGATTGGGGGGGGGGGTATTATTTTAAGTTCATATGATACCTAGTATCTATAATAAAAATCATTATAATTTTATTTTTACTATGTATATTAATAAAGAAAAAGATATAATAAAGACTAAATTTTCATATATAGAAATATATTGACATAATTAATGGATTTTGGTACTTGGAGACTATCACTCCATAGAGATATTACCAAATGTTTGGAATTATATTTGTATTTCTAGTAGTTTGACATTCTTTATTGACTTATTTAACACATTTTGAATCCTGTGTGTGTGAGAATCATTAGGTACACTTAGGACAATGATCCCATGTGTCATTAGAGATATCTCAATACATGTGCTATATTGATTTAGTAAAATTTCAATTACCATGAATAAATTATAAATATTAAAAAAATTAACACTAATCATATGATTAAAATTTCATTCTAACCTAGTGATTCCATATTTTTTCAATGGAATCAGAATAAACCCCGTATACATATTAAAACACATCTCATCATTATGAATAATTGATACGTGAAAAAAGGGGTGATTAATAATATAAATTTAATGATATTAGGAATTTTATATTCTTCTAAACTCATATTTTTTCAAATTATTATTATAGTTTCGTGATTTTATGTCATGAGGACTTCTTGGTGAGAATTGTATGTTAAAAGGTCTTTAGAAATGGGAATTCAATTTTAAAATTCTTGAATATATTTATAACTAGTACTAGAAAAACATATGTTGGGGGGTCTGATGAACCACTATTAGAAAATAGTATTCATATTATAAATCATTATTTTTGTGTTCTTAATTTCATTTAAATATAGAAATTATTGAATATTTTTTATTTAAACTCCATCTGTTAACATGTTTTCAATTCATACATAAAATCCACGGACACATGATTCATCTTTCATCACATTTTTTAACAGAAAATAATAATTTTGAATTAATATTTTACTAAACGTTTTGAAACATTATGGTGAATATTTCATAATTTTAGAATATTTGGAGATACACATTATAATGGACTCATCGTGGGACTTGAATATACAAATTATATGTGAACTGGACTCCACAAAATCCCACTAAAATTCATGAATTAAATTTCATAAAATTAGGAGAAGATTAAATTTCAAAAAAATTATAGAGTAAATAGGGAGTATCATTTCATTCATATATGACCATAGCTATTTCTAAGGATTCATGGGTGATCTAGGAAGCCTGTTTTGAAGACGAAATATTGGGAATGGTTTGGGGGCTCAAAATAAAAACACACCATTTTGAACATTAATATGAGACCATAGATCCAATTTAGATTATATTTTACCAGTTTTTTATAAAATATAATTGTTAAAATATTCATATTTGATATTTCACAAAAATATGGCCATCTAGATAATTGTTTTGGCATATCATTTGGGTGGATTCTTGATGGATCCTATTTTAATTCATGGATGTAAATGTTAAATTACATTTTACATTATACCACCTTATGCCTCCAAAAATCATGTTGAAGGTTTTGTAAAACATGATACTATACCCAAGGTTATGAAAATGAATATTTAATGTAGTGGTGGTGAAGGAATTGGGAGGAATCATTATTTTGCTGTTTTATTTTCAGGAAAAAAATTCATTGGTAAGAGTTATTCTTTCTCATGTATTTTATAATAATGAAAGTAGTTTCATAATAAAAGATCATATTTTTCTTCTCATATTCTTATTTTTTTTAAATATATTCATACAATTTAGTTAATATATCATTTTTATCACATAAATAGTTTTTAATTCCTCACACAATTATGGCCTGTTATTTATATTATTGTATTATATTATTCTACTTCAACACTATAAATCCACTAATATATTCTATTTATAAATTTTCTTAAATAGTTATATAAACCTCATTTAGGTTTATCTATGGGATTATTAGGGTCTGTGTTCAGTTTTACATCTTTTTATATCAATTATTAGATCAATTATTTAGTTATTATTTTAATTTTATTATCACCTTTATTCTTCATCCTTTATTAAATATATATTTGAACATTTAAAGTTAAAGTATAGTATATTACCTTATAGTGATCATGAAAATGATGTTACAAGTGTATAGGTGAATATAATAACATGGTGCATTTATTAAAAACATAAGTAGTGAGGGGGTTTTTTATTCCATTGAGGGAATACAGCACAAAACTAAGAAATTGAAATCTATTTAATAGAAATTCATACATTTTACCCCAGGTAATAACTTAGGATTGTGCCACTATTGAAAATTGAATTTAGTGAAGACAAATTTTTAATCCTCTAAAGTAAAATAACATTTTCAACATTTTGGTAAAAACCACTCATTATAATTTATGTCTATAGGTTTCTTTTAGGGTCTCAAAATATTCAACATCTTAAAAAACTAGGAGAGATTCTTTAACCACATTCCTGGGTAAATATTGGCAAGATCAAAATTTGGAACCATTTCTGAGGACCCATATAAGCCAACCTAAAAACTCTTTATATTCTCCCATATCTATCAATTCACATTCAATTTCTATTATATTTTCACATTTATTTTATTTTTTAGTGGATGGATGCCTATACTTGTGACCATTAAAACAAAACAATTAGACATGATTTTTCTACGTTTGGGGATCCATGCACACCTATGGTTATCTATCCATTAGATTTGGATCTTTATAAGAATTCACATTCAAAAATTTATTACATTATTTTGGATATTATTCTATGAAACCGTATAATCATCTCAAGTTGGAAGCAAAATGGAGACTTGAATCAGGTATCCAGAAATAGAGGGAGTGTTGATGTTTAAACCATGAAGCACTCACTAACACATACATAGACCAAGGAACCCGATTGAATAAAAATGAAACTAAAGTATATTCCTATTATACCTTCAAACGAGAAGTCATGGAACTCCTTCTAATCTTTTATGTTATAGAGTTACAAATGACATACCTTCATGTCATGGAATTCAATCTAGTTAAAATTGATTTAAAATAAATTCTTATGTAAATATTAAATAATCAACATTAAAATTATTTATTTATTATTTAATATTAAATAACTGATGTTAAAACAACAATTTGGATATTTTTAACATCAGTTAACTCAGTATTTTATAAAGAAATACTATTGAGAAAAAGTAATGTTGGTTATTCAACAATCGACATTAATATTGTTTTGTAAATATTTTTAACAGATATTATTAATATAACTGAGGTAATTGAACCAAAAATAAATAATGTGGTTTAATTTTACATTATCATTCCAACATAATTTCATATTCCCATATAAAAATCTCCATATTTCACATGAAAATATAATTTTTTACATTTTTTATAAATTTTAATTTCCCACATGAAAATATATCACTCAAAACCATTTTTCTTCTACTTCTTCTATAAATTTCATTTTCCTCATCATACATTTATTTATCCCTATATAAATATCATTTCTTGAAAATTTATTCATTCATATATTATATATATTTTTAATATCGATTGTGGATATGGAAACCATGGAATTTGTGACAGAAACAATAAGGAAATTGGTTTCAACATTTTGATTTCTCATTGAAGATTGTGCAGAGGGAAAATACCTAGAACGATTCTATTTATCCTTGTTTAATTCTAAATGATATTTTAATAAATATATATTGTTTATTATCATTAAAATTTTCAATTATTTTTATTTTTAGTGCTATTAATGTAAACCACTTATGTTTTCATGTGAAAGTATAGTAATTCTGGTTGATTCTCCAAAATAGTTATGTAGAAAGTTGTACATCCTCAAGGATTTTTTTTAATGATGCCATAATTTTTTTACAAACCTACATTAAAGTTAAAGGAAATAAAATTTTATCATTGATTTTAATAATGTATGATACTAATCAATTTACTACATTTATTTCATAGACATTGCCTAAAAACTAACATTAATAACATAAAAAAAATATAAATACCAATTTTTATACTAGTGTAAATGAAATTATTAAATCCATGTGCCCAAAACATCATCATGAGTCATCCTAAATGTGGGTACCTCCTTTATCACTCAAATGTAGAGAAAATTTAGAGTTAAATATAATACTAGTATCCATCCATTCATGTGACCAATTAGAATAAGAGTTGAATTAATAGAACCCCACATAAAAAAATCCTTTATAATGTGGATTTAAAAATGTTTTTAAAAATAAGGGGTGTCATTTAATGAATCCTGAGAAAGGTTCAAATAAATAGTGAAAATGGTATAAAAAGATAGTTTTCAATCCTAGAATTAGTGATAATCATTTATGAGGGATTAGAGACAACAAATAAATAGATCCCAAAAATGATGGGAAATAGAACCTTCAATAACAAATCCCCAAAATGACTGGTATAAGTATCTTAAGTGTATTAATTAATAAAAAAACATTTGGAACCTCACCAAACTTTGATAATACTCTAATATTTTGTGGGTTTCTCACTCTTTGTGAAGAATAATTACTTTAAAAAAAATGGCAGAACTCACGGAGATGTTCAAGGAGAGAAATCATAGGAATGTATAAGAAATATAAACTATTGCCTGGGTTTGAGAAATTTGAGTGACATATGAATATAGGAATAGAAACAACCCAACCATTAAAAATGTAAAGCATATTCTTTTTGTTGGACCACCAGAGGAGGTCAATGATTAGAACATTCAAAATATAGAGTCACATATCACATTCAATCCAATGTACAATGATTACATATGTTTCCATTGGAAGGTGAACTAAAAACCTTGTCCTCCAAAAGAACCAAATAAATACCCTCCATATAATATTATTATCCATAATCAGTTTCAATCCCAACAAGTTCAATACAATCATTACCTAGTCCAATATCAAAAATCAAATTCAACAATACTTATAATAGACTAAATAATCACCTAGGTTAACCTAACCCACTCAAACCACGATTCAATCCCTTTGACACACATTAAATGAAAAACTATGTGAAATTTAATGAAAGAATTATAAGTTGGAGTCCTATAAAGATGATGTTAGAACTATTACACAATTAATGGAACCCTATCCTACCTAGGTTTTTCATTCACAAACATTGAGGGGAGAATTTACAGGACCAAAATCATCTCTTGAAAAACTCAAATAAGAGCCTATATTATGAATTAGTAAATCCATAATTAATATAAAACAAACAATTAAAAAATAATTTAATGCCTTAATAAATATTGATAATAAAAAGGAAATAATGTAAAATCATAAATTTAATGAGAATGTGGAAGAACAACCGCATCCATAATGAATCTAGTAACCTACTGTATTCCATAAACACATTAATAAGAATATAATAACTTAATATTAATGAATTATTGTGGGAATGTTTGTTACATGTTATCATAAACATACCCCTTCATAATGAAATCAAAACTGTATATATTTATTCATAGTACTAGAAGAATCTAGGAACATTTAAATGGATATTCTCTGATTAAAATAATATCCTCTTAGAAAATTATTTGAGAACCAGAATCCATGGGACCATACTACCAATGATAAGGGACCAAATATTTCTATTCCAAAAATTTGAACTTTGAGTGAAATTTATAAAAAAAATCATCTGTGATTCAGGTGCCAATGTGAACCTAATTACATAGGAATTGTATTATAAGATAGGACTCAAGTAACTCCAACCCACATCTTTCACTTTTCAATATGTTTATCAAAGTGTTAGGGTTCTGAAGGGTATATTAAGAGATGTTCTAGTTATAGTTGGGAAAATTATATACCATGAAAACTTTTTTATCTTTGAAAATCATCAAAACATAGGCACTATGGAGAAAACTCTAATAAGAATTTTCCATCCCTTATTAAAAACAAATAATTCGATCATCCAAGAAATGAATAAGAATTTGAAAATAAACATTGAAACATAAGTCTAGATGAAAACATTTACAATTTAAACTCTCTAAAAATGGATGATTAAGACCTTCAAGTGTTGATATAGATAAGTGTTGTTGATTGTGAACTATAGGAACATCTAGTATTTTTTAAGGAAGTTTAATAGAAATATGATATCTTTTTTCCTTTGTTATCATGAAGAAAATTTCCACCCATGTATTGAATCACTTTTAGATAACTCTATTGATGATTTATTAGGATGGGAACTGAACTAATACATTGTAAAAAAAAAAACATGTCTACTCACATTAAAATCTATATTCTAGCTAATTTAGTAGATTCCACTTCTATTTAAAAGGATCTATATCTATTATGAAATTTGAATAAATAAAATTATTTTGGTTTTAAGACCCAATCTACATCTAATAATTTCTCCAACTAGATCTCAAATTGAAGGTCATAACTAACTATCATAACATATAATTATAATGTATTAATAATATGCTTTCTGTCATCATTTGTTTTTCTCTCTAATCCAATCAAGAGATAATTCTTCTCGATGTATTTACGAGAGACCTGAAACAATTTGGTGGACCTTATCTATTTTATTGGAATTAACCCACTCATTTATAACCATAGGATTTTATTAAAAACTAATTCAACACTTTTCCATTCACCCTAATGGAGACTCAATCCCAAACTAATGGATTTAGTAAAAAATATAAATCCTTATATTATTGAAGGCTGGTATCTCTACTCAATTTCTAGGATTGAGTGGGTAATAAAAATCTAATTGGTTCCAAATAAGTACTGATTCCTCTTGGTTACCAACGATGATAGTGATTTTCTCCCCATGGGGTGAGTTTTGGATGATGTTTATGAACCTATTATTGAAATTTAAACACATGTACCAAGATTGAAATTATCATTTTTCCAATTACTAACCAATTCCATGGGAAAGTGATGGGGAATGTGTTATAATTTTTCCTATATAGATTATAAGCGTACAATAAAATTTATGTATCTTTTTAAGAGCAAGAAAAAAATCCTTCACATTTCCATTTTGAAATTTGTTCTTTATCCTCATTCCCTTCTGGTTGAGTAATTCCACTAGTACCTTCCAGTGGTACATGATGGAAATATTCTCAAACATGGAGAGGTATTTTTTAGGGGTATTATGGGTGAATTATCCACCTACAAGTATATATATGGGGTTGTCATATGAGTTGAATAATAGTTTCATTATAGATGTGAGGATATGAATCACATCCTATGTTGTAAAAAATGTATTTTATAAGGAAGAATTGTTATGGACCATAAGAAATTTGGTATTATTTTTTAAGTTGATAAACTCATAGATGATATCAATGTTCACTATCTCTATAAAAAAATGAAGTGAGGACCCTATATGAATTTATTTTTTTCTGTTAAAGGTTTTTTAGAAAGATTATCTCTATTGCAAGACTCTTTTGTGATATTATTGGGATATATTCTCCACTATTCTAGTCATTAATCTAGGATGAATCCGTATCCACTATAAATAAATGCATTATATATAGATTAATAATGAATGAACTTGATGGGAAAATCCATTTTGAACTCATGTTTCTTGCAAGTGACTTTTTTAGATAAGTCATCTTAATAAAATGCAGTGATAAAAACACATTTTTCATTTCCTATACAAGAAAAAAATTGAATGATACTCCAATAAATAATTCCACAACATATTTTTTTTAAATTTAATATGTAAATATAGTTCATATCTTTTTGGATCACGAATCATTTATTTTCACTAATAATTCATCAATATAATACATTATTCTCACTAAATATTCCACATTTAGATTAATTAGGATTTTCAATATCTATAAAATATTTGATATAACAATTAAGGATAAAAAGGGTTTAAAAAAACTTTTATCACCCCTCTAGGTTATAATTCAATGGGAATTCACCCAATCATTATTTGTCTCATTTATTCCCCATTGAGAATCTAAATTCATTGAGTGATTTCACAAGTTATGATGATATTGAAAAAGTATTTATTTGTGGGAATCATTAAAAAATTATTAAGGACTCATGATATGTTAAATTCATCTATTATGTTAAATAATTCAAGTTTGATTATCCATACCATTACATGTTTTATCACAGTAAAGTCATAAAGACATGTGTTTCATAGGATGGGAAATTGGACATTCTTAAAAACTATCATATATTGGAATGTAGATTTCATTTTTCCACAAAAAAAAACCAATGAAATTGTTATATAAAGTGGTTTATTCTATCCTTACCTCAATAAGGGTTCCTATAAATTCTTCCAACAATTTCCTCAATGTCATATTCTGGTGTTAATCAACCAAACGAAATAAATTCCCCTCACACCTATATTTGTTGTTGAAATATTTTACTTATAGGTAATTAATTTAATGTGACCCTTCCAAAACTATATGGGATATTCCTACACTCTTGTAGTTTTTTATTACCTTAAAAATATTTTGAGGCCATTCGCACTAGGTCCAATGACCATCATGTTATGATCTGATTCACAAAATAAAAATTATTTTTTAGAGTTATAATTCATAAGGCTATTATTTGTGATCATGGAATATATTTATATAACCATTCTGTATCATCACTAAATTATAAGTACGGTATCACTTCCACCATAAAAATGGTAAAATTGAGATGGTTAATCGAAATTATAATCAAAGTATTACATAAACTATCAATCCGAGCATGAATGATTGGTCAATGAAACATTGGGATGCGCTTTGAGAATATCAAATTGTGTTCAAAATGATCCTAGATATGTTAACATATATGATGGATTATTGAAGTTTTTTCCACTTAACAAATGATACTATGCATAATGATTTTTTGGAAATATTGAAAATGTAATTTGACATTTTCTTCAGTAGGAACAATGGTGAAACTAAACATTAATGATCTAGAAAAAATAAGGATGAATGGTTAGGAAAATTCAAAGATTATCAATGCTAGATTACATGACAACCAAGCTAGGTTTCTCAATTTATAACAAATTGAAAATGGAAAATATGATCTCTTGTATAGATACAAACAAAATTTTCACCCATGGAATATAGGGTCGAGATGGTCATATCTATATATAGTGCCTCATGTAGACCCCCATGGGACTATCAAAATTCAGGAATACATCGTTGAAAGAAGTTCTAATTTCAAAATACATAGATTAAATTTATTCATAGAATCATTCTAAAATCATTAAAATAAATATCATTTAAAATGGTAAAATTATGACATGGATAAATCTTTTAAAATTGGGGTTCCAAGATGAGATAAAGACATTAAAATAAGCACATCTAGAGAGGTATCAAAATTTTGTACAGATATCATTTTAATTTATTTTGAGTCTCTGGATTTTTAAAATACAGTGTAATTAAATAAAATATTTTTTATAAAAAAATAAAAAAATAATTAAATATAAATAAAATGTTAGAAGGGAAAGTCGCTGGTCAAATGTTAAAGAAGCTATCATAGAACTCGAACTCACAATCAATGGGTGACATTGGAGTTCATGAACTAATGTTTTATGTCCTCTAATTCTCACATAATATACAATTTTAATATATTCACTTGTATTATTATATATTTATATGTTTATATTTAATGATATACATAAAATAAAAATGTTTTAGGTCATGTAGAAAATCCCATACCATCTGGAGGGGCTATGTGACTTGAACATATGATTGAAGGGAGAAAGGGAATCAACCCTACAAATCACCAATGAATTCAGTTTCTCATTTTAACTACCATTTACACAAAGATAATTTTCATTTATTATTTTTTATATATTTTTTTCAATATATTTATATATTTTTTAATTTTTTCTATTTTACTTTTTCCTCGTACCATTACTTAGTATGCAAAAATAAATTGGTAATATTTTCCCATCCTTTTTTTGTTTTCATGAAAGGGAACACCACAGGGTTTACATTGGGTTCTAATTTATTTATAATGATATATGTAGGAGATTTTGAGTTCAATTTAATCATGGAATTCACCTAAATCCACAAGATACACCCTCTTCTATTATCTAATATGGGGAGACCATGAGTGATATGGATATCAATTGGGTAATTGATTGTAACACGATATTCATAAAAAAACCCTAGGTGAGATTGTTTTTTTAATTGTTTTCACATATAAATTGATAAATCCCCTCCTCTACATCACCCAATTCGAAAATATCCTTTTAAAAATTATTTACATTGTCACTCTATATTGGGGTTTAAGTAATTATTTTTTTTCATAAATGAAAAATATATATGTTCCAATATAAAATTAAATTATTTAACCATTCATGTTATAATTTAAGATTCATAACATAGAACCAAGTATAAAATAATATCTCATTTCAGGATTTTTAATTTCATATAGCATAAGTTCCTAAGTATAATTATTAGAATATTTGGTTTCCAAATTTGATTTTCACCGTTGAAATATTAATCCTTTTTAATCTAAATAGTATGAATCATGTCTATTCAGTTGTGGGGTATTAGCTAGAGTTGTTAGGGTATCAAATAAATAAATTATGTTATATTTTCATTTTAATATTAATATAACTGTTTAAAATAAAAATAAAAAAACTAAAAAGTAGTAAATTTGTATAAACATCCATTAATTGACCTAATATGGGGATTTAAACACTTATGGATCATTACTGAAAAGTTTTTCTATACCATAGTCATTAATTATATAACAATTTGGGGTGTTGAGGTTTTTTTATTGATTCATATAATGTTAAATGATGCCGGAGTATGTGATCATTAGTTGGTTCCCTAATATCTTTGAACTTGGGAGTCATAAAAAATTCACAAAATAGGGGTTGACTTGATTGACTGAAATATAAATTACCATGCCAAAATTACTGTGATAAAATAATAATAATAATAATTACCTTATGATTAAAACATCATTCTCACATAGCACTTACATCTTTTTCACATTGAATGAAAATTATCCCCATGTCTTTTCTAATACACAACACATCATTAAGTATAATTGAAACTAGATAAAATATGGGGATGAATTTGAATGAAGGAATGTGACCTGTATTTATATATTATTTTGAACTAAGATCTTTTTAAATTATTTTATAGGTTAAAGGTTTTTGGGTATGAGGGCTTATTGTTGAAAATTTAATCTTAATCTTTGTTTCAGAAAGGTAATTCAATTTTAATATTTTTGAGATACTTCTAACTCGGTAGTAGAGAAAATAATTCTAGGAGTGTGATTAGCGACTAGAATAAGATAGTATTAATTTTTTACATTATTAATTTGATTTTCATAATTTTTCATAAACACTGATATTAGTGCATTTTATATTGTGAACTCCATTTCTCATCATCTTTGAAATTCTCACTCAATATACAATAATACATTGTTCATTTTTCATCAACTTTATGCACCAATTATGTTTGTAAATTTTATTTTATATTTATTGATTTTATTTCCAATGTTATTTATATGATTAAATTCTTGTAGAGAAATTAATTATTAAAATTTTAAGGAACTCATCCTGCACCTTTTATCTAGAAAATTATGGTTGAAGTAAACAAGATACCATCACACTAAAATACAAGTATCATCTATTATAAAGTTCAAAATGAAGATAAAATTTCATATATGTACATAGAAAATATTGAATAAAATTTTATTAACCTAGGACAAGATCTAATTCAAAGTGTTCAATGGTGATCCTAGAAATCCAAGTTGAAGATTAAATTATGGTCCAATTTCAGTGGACTTTAATGACATCCCACTATTCCAATCATAACCCAAGGAGCACTAATATATTTTTTTTAAAAACATAAATAGGTTAGAGAGACCTTAAATCAATGTATTTTTTTATCCAACCCAAATTATTCCATATAGATGTTTTTTCAAATATGTTGGACGCGTGCATGATGAATCCTATTTAGGGTCAATGGTGGAAAATTATAATTCTAGATTAACATCTACAACCCTATTTGTACACCAATAAATCATTATGAATTGGAAAATATGGGGTTTAACCGAATCCTCCCAAATAAAATTTTGTTACTGATGGTGAAGGAAAATAGATGATGTTATATTTTTTACTAGTTTGGTTATGATACCAAGTTCAATTTGTAAGAAATTACATTCATCGGTAACTCCCTAAAATAAAAAATGTTTCATAATTATATAAATTCTTATTCTTCTAAAATTATGTTATTTTTTTAATATTCCAATAAATTTTTCCTATGGTATGAATTTATTCACACTAAAATTTCTGAAATTCGTCAAAAAATAGTTCACTGAAAATGATTTTATTGTTTTATCTTCTTCAACATCACTCTAATTAGTTGACATAGACATTCCATTAAGATATATTCATCAATGGAGGGATAAACATATTATGGTTTGACCCAATATATTAAAAAGGTGACAAGTTATATTTTATTTCTTATTCTATCAAGAATTATAACAATTCATTATTTTATATTTTTTTACCAATAATCATTATTCTTCATCATCATTATTGAATTTTATGGCATCATATTTAAAGAGATAATTAGGTCCATTAACTTTGAATTCTAATGAAAATTTTACTTCAATTGTATAATATTTTTTAATTAGGTATTTTATGTATTAAAATTTTAAATTATGAGTGGGTATTGATTTCATCAATTAGATCCTTCTAAAATCTTGAAAATTAAAATAATTCTAAAATGAAATTAATCTAATAATACCATAACAATAACCTAGGATCCACCAATATCAGTAATTGAATACACTTAATTCAGTGAGTGTTTCAGTAATCCACTAACATAAAACCCAAATATGGAAACATTATATACAAAAACACTAAATATAATATCTATGCAAATAGGTTTCCTCTAGGGTTTCTGAGGATTCAATAACCAAAAAAAAATTATATGCGACCCCTTCACCCCTAAACATGGTTAAATTTATAAGAGACGAAATTTGTACACCGTTTTGAGGATCAAATTATTTACATTTATATAATTTTACTACACTCTATAATTTAGATAATCTTATCTGATTTCTGTTATATTTTCCACTTTCATTTATTTCTTCACTACATGTCTTACAATACTATTAAATATGAAAAATGATTTTTTTGTTGGATAATTATTTCTTGGGGTGTCAGACACACATATGGTCCTATTCCATTAAACCGTAGTTTTCTTAGTAGTATAGATAATAAAATTAATACTATTCAGTATATGGTCTTCCATATATTCTTTTTATCAACACATAGAATCCAAAAATATAGTACCCCAAATATAGGGAATGTGGTTGATCAAACAATGAATAACTACCTCAAACCTTCATGGACTATTGCAACTAGTTAAATTAGAAATTATACTATATGATATTAAAAATATATATTTAAACCCATTATCCTAGAAAACCATCCAACATTTAATGGGCTGGATAAAAAAATGACATTCCATCATGTCAATGAATTTTGATGACATTTTTTAATCCATGATCCCACCATGTCAGTTTATTTCAATTAAGATGAGTTTATTTCCTGTATCACTATACGATTGAATAAAATATTTGGATAAAAATATAGGAAAACATAAAACCATTCATGAGGCCAATTAAAAAGGGAATTATAAAAAAACATCCCCTATCACAAAACGAATTTATGTAAAAAAATGAAATTCAGAACAATGGGGAAAAACGGGTGTCATTTTATGAATAATGGGGAATGACGAAATATAAATTGAACATGGTACCACACCGTGTTTATTAAATCCCAATGAAATTGAGAGTATTTTATAAATGGTTAGCTATATAAAATAAATATTTCATCAAAATTGTATATGATTAAACCTTTATTTTTTTCAAATGATGGCTATAATTATTTTCACTGTCTGAATGAGTATAAATAAAATTTTAACGTCACCTTACCATAATAAGAATCAAAACATTATTGTAATGATCACCCTTGTTGAAAAGAAAAATATTAAGGATAAAATTGTTCCCCTCAAAAGGAATTTAGAGTAGATATATCTTAATAATATCTAGAAACACAAATGGGTTGACACTGTTTTCACAATTTGGGATAAACATGAGAACAAGCCTGAATTTGAACCACTTTTCTTTTGATAAATTTTATTCCATTAAGAGGACCACTAGCAGAGTTTAATTATACAAACATTTAGAATCAATACTATGAAAAAACATTAAGCCCAATTTATAATGACCGTCAATGATTCCATTTGAAATGGAACCAACTGCCCATATAGTATCCTAGATAGCCACAAAGAAAAAATCATAACCATCCATAGAATTTTACCACCCATAGTTATTTTCAATCCTTGTGAATATAATACTAACATACACTACTATAATTACCAAACCCTAATAAAAAACCCATCAAACATCCCAAATATCCACTTCTTATAAAACAACTGACTAAAACTATTTCCCATTTTTTTTCTCCCATTACATGAAAAGCAAAGAAAAAATATAAGGAAGGAATTATATATAATTATACTCTAAACATTAATTGAAAATAGTGAAAAATTGTAGGGAACCCATTTATAATAAATTTATCCCTTCACCAACCCTATAAGGAGCATCTATCATCCCATAATCATCTCCACGACAACCCAATTGAGTGAATATTTTACAATATGGGAATTGTATCGATAAATCTAAAACAATGACTCAAAAACTATTTGAATTGTCTCTATTGTTAATTTGATAATACCCACTATCAGTGAAACACAAACCAAATAATAATATTCCATGAACCTAAAGGATATGGGCACATTCAAAAGAAATATCTCACACATTAACCATATCCTTATAATTTCTAATGAGAGCAAAAAAATATATGGAGCCAATCCTCCAACGTTGAAAGGCCTTGAATTTACATAAATAAATGCTAAACTAGAAGAGAAAAATGTTTAGAAAAAATCTATTTTTTCTATTATCCATTGTAAACCTCATTCCATATGGATCATATTTTTACATATGTCTTGATGAAATCTAACACACATATGACACTATTTAACATATCGTTTGACGTTTTTTGTTTCCCAATGGGATATTTATGGGTGTTATAGTAAAATTTTAGAACATCATCTACCATAAAAACACCATTTTCCTATAAAATTATCAAGACATAGGAACTATGGAAAAAAGTCCAATCAAACATAATTTCTCATTACTAGAAACAATCAACATGGCCTTCCGAGAAATGATTCGAGACATGATAATAACCATCAGAGACACTAGCTTAGACTAAAAAATGTACTCTTTAAAACATAAAATCATGCATTATGAGGAGGTTCAAGTGGATAATTCTTTATTTAGTTCTGATATTGAACTAGGGGACACCAACAAATTGTTTTAGGACATTTTTGACAAGATTATTTTTATTTCCTTTTTATCACAAGAGTAGAATTTATCTCTATGGATTGAATCTTTTTCAAATGAATATTTTTTTTATTTCTCATATTTACAACATAATTAATCCTCTAGAAATATTGACTGCATTCCCATTACGAACATTAAACATGTGAATTTCGTTGATAAAAAATATATTCTAATGAAATAAATTATGTTTAAAAGAAATGTGTCCAATTTAAAGACCTAATAAGAATTTAAAAACTACAAATAACCTAATATGTAATATAGGGTGATAACTAGAACACATAAATATGAATTACGAGGAAAATATTTCTATTTTATTCACTTCTCTTGAATCAAACTAAGAGAGAATGATTATGGAAGTTATGATCAAGCACCATAAAAAATTATAAAAACATAATATTATATTCCTATAATTATCCCAATCATTGGAATGTATATAAATTTTCTATAAAATAATTCAAGTCCAATTCTCTAAAATTATGGGATTATAAATCCCAATATTAAATACATGGTACATAAAAAACTCTTCATATTTGTAAAAAAATTTTATCTTATACTCTGTTTCTAGTATTGATTGGTTAATCCCGATATATGCAGTTCCTAAGAAGGATAGAATATTTATGATAACCATTAAGGGTGGTAATCTTCTCTCCATATGGGTGAGTAGTATATTGATATTCCTCATTGATTATTAGAAGTTAAACACATGTACAAAAAATGATCATTTCCCATTTTCATTTATTGTCCATGTCTCTGAGTTCGTGGAGGGAAATGATTTCTACTATTTCCTATATTTATTATTATGGTAAAATGAAAGTGATATCTCTTTATAATAACAAATAAAAATATAAATCACATATACATTAAGAACTTTTATGTTTAGGATCATGACCTTCGAGTTGTGCAATACCTCAAATACCTTCCCAAGGTGGATGATGGGAATCATCACTAAAAAGTAGTAGAATTGATTGAAGGTATTTATGGATATATTATATAATTGTTTTTTGATGTTTTTAGTATTTTCTACGGAAATTTTAGAGGGTTTTTTCTTTATGTGATGATAAAAATTGTATCCTAAACTCATAAAAGTGAAATTTTTTGTTAAAAGAAGGGCTAATTCTATGACATATGTTCTCTAGTGGATGGATTGATGTTGATAAAGCCATGGTAGATATCCTTTTTCACATTACCTCAAAAAAAATATCTTATATGTTTGTTTCATATTAAGAAATGTAGTTTTATATGGAAGGTTCAATGGTAACATTATCTCCATTTCATGAAACCTTTGTTACATTCTTGTAAAATATGATATACTTGTTTTGTTATAAACCTCTGAGAAATCCCTCCCGACACTTAATATATTTATTTTCAATCATCCTATAATGTAATCACCAAATTTGAAACATTCTTTTGAACTCACGTGAGATTCCAGTGACTTTAATATAGGGTTCTCCTTAAAAATTTGTGATAATTCCCCATTTTTATTTATTATTGATAAATGACACTGAAAAATGATCAAATCAACTACACCACCATTGATAAAGAACTACTTTGTTGGTATTTACCTTTGAAATATTTTGGTCTTACCTCTTAAGATCCCATATCATTGTTTTCACTAATGATTTAGCATTGTAATAAATGTTCAAAAGAAGTAGGATTATAATGATTGATTTATAATGTGTGTCATTATATTGCAATAATTTCATATAACTATTAAGCTAATTTTTTTTTTGAAAATTTTATGTTTTATCAACATTATATAATAGAATTAAATTATAGTTCACCCCATATTTTGTGTCTGATTCATTTACTAATAAGAATATCAATTATATGATCGATTTCCAATTATGTGAAAACATAAAAATGTCATTATGAGTGTAATTAAAAAATAAATAGGGACTCGATCTATAAAGAAATCAATTTCGGAATATACACAATTTTTGTTTTGAAATCTATACATTTACATGTTTTTCATTGTCATTCCATTTTGAGATATGTTCTTGAGGATAAGGAAGATGATATTTGTAAAATTGTATCATAGAGAGGCATATAGAGGTCACTTGTCCCCCAAAAAAACAAATAAAATAATTTAAAAATGGTTAATTATATAGGTACCTCTCTAAGGATACCTACACATTCTGTCTATGTTTTCAAAAATTTATATAACTAGATCCATGTCCATAATGAATTTTTTTTCCAAACTCCCATTCTAGTTGTTGAAATAATTTATTAACAAGGAATTGATTTCATGAGACCCTTCCCAAAAATTATAGGATATATCTAAATACAAGAATATATTTCATGGGTCAAAAAATGTGCTCACCTAATTCTCACCATGTCCCATAACATTCAATTTATGATTGAATTGTAGAAAAAACACATTTTTCTATATTTGAAATTTAAAGGGCTATTATCTGTGACCATGTAGCCAATTTCAACAACCATACATTCTCAGAACTCATGTATATGAATGAGATCTATCACAAAATTTACATTAACTCCCACTATCATAATAATGATAAATATGAGTTGTAAAATAGATAAATTATGAAAATTATTTTTAGAAAATTTATTTGCTCACAATGGTGTTTGTCTGAGAAACTCTTGGATACTCTTTGAGAATACTGGACTACATTTAAAACCACCCTAATCTTGTCATCATATAGGTTAATTTAGGTCAAATATTTCAATTTAGTAGTTGAAATTAGTCATAATTATTTTGGGATAATATTGATAATTATTTATCACACTTCCATATTTGGAACATAGGGGAAACTCAACCTTAATAAACCTAAGGTACTTAGGTAAGAGTCTTATTAGAAATAGAGAACCAATAAATATCAAGTGATAATCTTCCAATCCAAAAGTAAAACTTTCAAACAATTGAATCAATATTAATCTATTATTCTATATACTTACTAACATAATTTTCACATGGGTATGTTAAGGTCAACATGGAAAGGGCCCTAACTAGTGAAACATGTGTACCCCCTTGGTTCAATCAAAATTTAGGATACCATTAATGGTCAAATCACTAATGTAAATATACATTGGTTAATACCATTAATATAATAAATCTATAAATAATAAATTGATTGGTATTTAAATGATCCAACCTGTGACCAAGAGAATACTTGATAAATTAATGGTCTAAGTGAAGCTAGCAACATTATACAATGACCTTCGTAGGAGGAATCCAATTTTTTTTTTTAGATTTTTTTTTTGTTTTTTTACTCTTGTTCGTTTCAAAAAAAAATTATTATTATTATTAAAAAAATAATAAAAAATTAAACAAACATCCAAAGTTTAGGACATTACATAGAGGTGGAAAACCCTGATTCAAGACTCAAGACCATGTCCTAAGGCTGGTAGTCTAGTGTCCCAATCACAGTACTACAACCTTTCTTACATCCATCATCTATAATTTTACATATATATATACATATATTATTAGGCCTATATTTTATTATATATAGTAAAAGGATAATCCATTGGTTGAGTGTAAAATATCACAGTGTCTGGTGAGGTCGCAAGACTAGAACCTATGATCGAAGGGACATAGGGGAGTGCACCTACCACTGAATCAGTATTTTACCTAGTTATGTAATCCAAAATTGTATATATACTTAATTTTTTTAATGATATATATATATATATGAAGTTTTTTTATTTTATTTTTACATAGGCATTTTATTGGTTATTATTGTACTGAAATAAATATGTGAATTTCTCCATTCCTTATTTCAATTTTTTAATTAAGGGAAATTAATTTGGATTTCTTTTTATTATAAATTGATTTGTGTGAGAGAGGTATATGTTTTTGAGGTCAATTTTTTTGGTAAATTAGAATCGTACAGAAGTTCCACCCCCATTATGTTATCCACTATGGAGAGTCCATGATTCACCAGGAGATCAAATTGGTAATTGGGTGAAACACAACACACTTGAAAAAAAACAACAGGTAAAATTTTTATATAATATTTATTTAATATATAATGTTGGTACTCTACTTTTATCCTTTATCAAATTATCTATTTTAAAATATTTATAAAGACAAGGGATGGTGACCTTCTATATTTTTTGGTAAACAATAATGATATTTTAAATAAATGATGAATAATTATGCATAAACAGAGAATTAAATTATTTAAAATTTAATTGGATAATGTAAAATACATAATTCAAAAATAAATTTCAACTAATATTAAATGACTTTATTTTTATCCTTATTCAATTTAAGTTCATATACATTATTTTTGGGAAGTTTGTTTGTCTAAATTGATTCTCACCAATTCAATTGTCATTTTTTTAATTTGAATAACACTAAGAAAATTATATGTATTGTGGGGTATTAGTTTGGGATATTTTTCCCTAATATATAACATAAGTTTAATTTTCATTTAATTTTTAATATGATTAATGAAAACAGTAATCAAGAAAATAAAAAAAAAATATATCATAAATTCTTGTATTGAAAATTTTATTAACCCAATCTGTGGATTTTACACTTTTGGATAATGAATATATAGTTTTCCTGCCTGTACGTGGTATTTATATATCTATTAGTTATAGTCCATTTTTATTGATTAATTTCACTCAAGGAGATTCCTGAGTATGTAACCTTAACTTAGTTCTCTACAACCTTTGAAGTTCTGATTCATTAATAATGTCATGATATAGTGGTTGATTGATTGAGTTAAATTTCAGTGACAATGGAAAAATGTAATATATATATAAAATATTTGAATACTCATATTAAGATTAAAATTTGATTCTTATGAATTGATTTAATTTTTATCCACTAAAATAAAAATGAACCTCTACATTTTGTGATATGTAACTCATAATTATACATAACTAAAAATTTCTAAAATTATGGATGGTATTTGAATGAAGAAATAGGAAAAAATTGATATATTATATGAACCTTTCTAATATAACATAGTTTTATGGGTTTATGAATGTTTGGTATGAGGCCTTATTAGTGAATTCTGTATGTAAAAATGTGTTAGGAAATGGTAATTGAACTTTCATCTGTTTGAGAAACATTGTTCTATGGACTTGAAAACCCCATGTTGGGGGTGTTATTTTTCATTAGAAGAGATTAATATTCATTTTTTATATTAATATTTTAATTTTATTATTCATAAATACTTATATTAGAGCATTTTATTATTTGAACTAAATTTTTTATCACAATTCCTATTCATTATTAAAATGCACTAATACGTTGTGTATTTTTCATCACTTATTTGAACACTGCTTTATCATACTTTTGGTTTTATATTTCTATATTAGTATACCCATGTTACGGGGAAGATTTAATCATTATATATTACTATGATATTCATATTGGAAGGAATTCATCATGGTTCACTGTTCATGGAATGTCTAGGAAATGTGAACTAGAATAAATCCCAATAAAATGTATGTATTATCCTTAATAAAATTATAATGAATATCATATTTCATCCAAATATATTGGGAATATATTTTAAATTTTCCTAGAATAGTTATCAAATTTTATTTCAACGTTTTCGGAATGATCCTAGCATGCCATGTTGAAGATGTAATTCTAGGCCAGATTCTATAGCCGAGAATAGAATCCCATCATTCCAATCATAACTATTGTACCATATATCCAATTTGGATAAAAATTCACCAATTATTATATGATTTCATGGTCCATATAATATTCTTATATGTACCACCAAAATTAATCCATATAGATAATCATTTTTTGGAACGTATTGGATTGATTATTGAAGTATCCTAATTCTGTTCTAGGGTGAAAATTTTTAATATTACATAACTTTCTATCATCCTATGCATTCACCAAAAAAGTTTTTGGACTTCTAAACATGGTTTCTAACTGATGGCTCGAAATAATTTTATTGTATGTATTGGTTGAGAAATTAATGGGAGGAAGTCATTTTTGTTTTATTTGTATGGTTATGTTGTGAAATTCTCTTTGTATGTGTTTTTTCTTCACCTATATGTAGTTTGATTCACAGTTGTTTCTTAATAAAATGTACTATTCTAATTTCTAATATTCTTTAATTTTTTTCTAACACAATTATGTCATTTTCTTATGGTGTGAATTTAATAAAATCAATAGTTGTGAAATTAATTATATTAAGGTTGAACATTTGTTATTTTACTATTTTATCTTCTTCAACATCTCCCTTATGAATCTAGTAACATATTCTATTTATATAATTTCATCAATGGATGGATAAACCTACTAGTTTTTTTATAAAAGGGATTACAAATGTGATGGTTTGGATGTTATTTCTTATTCTATCTTATATTATAAAAACTATTTAGTTCATATAGTTGTTTGATGATAATTTTTATTGTTTATCATTATTAAATTTTAGATTCATACATTTCAAGTGCTAATTTGGTCAATATACATTAGAGTTCTCATGAAAATAATCATCTTATTTACAGGTGAATAAAATTATATATTTTTTTGGTATTATTCCACTGTTGAATAGGGATTAACGATTTTCTTGAATGGATCACCATCGAACCGATGAAATTGAAATCATTTTATGATGAATTTAATCACATAAAACCATATAAATAAACTAGGATCAACCAATTTTTGGAAATTTAATTCAATAAATTAAAAAATTTATTTAATTATCCCATCAAATAAAACCCACAGTTTGACACATTATAAACAAATCCACTATATATAATATCTGTTTTTGTCGGTTTATTCTATGGTCAATGACTACTTGACAACACATGCTTAACTATAGGGGACTTCTTCAACCCAAAACATGGGTAAATTTTATGAAAACAAAATTTATACAACATTTTTTATGACCAAAGTAAGCCATATTAGAAAGAAATTATATCCTCCCTTTTTAATTATTATCATAAAATTTCTCTAATCGTTTCCCCTTTCTTCTTTTTGGTGAATATCATTATATCTTAGTGACCAAATAAACCGAAAAGTTAGGCTAAGTAGGTCTAGGTATAAGGTGTCTATATAACCAAGGGTTCTCTTTACCATATATATTAATAATTCTAAAATCGAAGATTCTATAATTCAATCTAACAAAATATTGGGTCTTCGAAACTAATTTCTTATACCTCCTTTCATATTCTCAAGGGATGAAGTATAAAATTACATACCTTCTTATCAAGGAATTCATTTATATTATTGAAATCATTTTCCCACCATATCAACTTGGGCCAACATAGATAATTATATTTCCTTTATCACTAATGGATAAAGAAAATAATTAGCTAAAAAATAAAATACATGTGTCCATCCTTTCATGGGACCAATTAAAAAATTAATTTTATTAAAACTAATTTCCACCTAATAAATATTATATGTGAAAATATTACTCAAAAAATATGTTGAATATTTTTGGAAATTATTTTATGAACCATGGTGACGAATTGAAAACACCATAATGCTTTCACATAATGGATTTACAATCACATAATAATTGATAAAATTTCATAAATGAGTAGGACTATAAAATAAATATTACATTGACATTATATGTAATTGAACATTATGAAAAAAACCCCAAATAATTCTTGAAATTATCTAGAAGTATAAGAAGAATAGAAGTAAACATGTGGAAACTAACCCTACTATGGGAATCGTCACAAATACGGTGGGATATATAGTCACAATGTTGAACGAAACCTTATAGATAAACTTAATTCCCTCAATAGGAAGGTCATGGTTATCAATATTAAAAAATTCATAGAAATCCAAACTATTATACATGCTTGTATAATTTATGAAAAATATGACCATTATACTAGAAACCCACTAAACATTGCATCCATTAATGATGTTTTTCTAGTAGGATCAGTAAAAGAAGTTAATTCTCTATGAATTTAGATCAAATCATACCAAAAATCATTTATTCCATCATAAAATGACTATCCACAAGTCCTTCATAAAAATAACCAAAAACCCATAGAAGAACCCAATACACTATAGGGACTAAATCCCAACACTCCATTTTATTTCCAACACATAATATATTTCAATACCCACAGATATACTACAAATATCCCCTAGTAAAATTCAAATAATCCTTTTAATTGACCATACAATAGCTTAAATATTCATATATGATAAACCAACAGACTCATACCCCTACCCAATATTTTACCCTCACATTTCATGAAAAAGTGTTTATTAAAATGGAAATAATGAATTTTTGTTTTTCATAATTTAACAATAAAATTTAATCCATTAAATCTAGAAAGGAACTCATTCATACTGTAGATGTCGGGTTTCCAACCATAAGCATAAAATATAGTGTTATATAATAATCTATTAGACAATGAAAATCAATAACCATTTTAATAAATTGTAAATCCATTGATAAATACTAAAAAAATATTATAAAGACATATAAATCCTAAAAAAATCATGATAATACTTAAAAATAACATTTGAATATGAAAAATATAATGATAATTTGGTGAAACCTCTACATCCCAAAAAAAGAGCAACATACAACATTCCCTTAATACATGAGATGAAAATCCAATCCTGAACTAATTGAAACATTGAGGGAAATTTTATCAAAAGTCAAGATGAACATACCACTTCTTGATTAATTTGAACTATAACTGATTACTCCATGTACTTGATGGAACTATAAAAATTCAAAAAAATCCTCAAATTAAAAAATTTCTATATTTTAATTTAAGCACCAAAATCCAAGGAATCATTCCTCATAAATTTAAATATGTAACGTGTTCATACACTGATGGTTTACAAGGATTGAAAAAAATTCTAGTACTTCTGTAATATATGATCTTATATGAAAACCATTACATATGTACTGTATTAGTATTTTGGGATCAATTAAATCCATAACACATATTTCACTCTTTATATTTTTGATTGAAATTTTCATGTTCTCATGGGTATTTTAAGGGATGTAATAGTTAATTCCATGAATGTCACCTACAATTCTGAATTTATTTTCCGAGAAAATAATCCAAAATTAGGCACTAAGAAACAATCTACACTCCTCCATAGTCATCACATCCTAGAAAATAACAAAGCACTCTTTTGAGTAAGGAATGAGAATATGACCACAAACATGAAAAACATTAGACTAGACATAAATATTTAAAACGAAAACTCTTAAATTAGAGATCATGGGGATGTTTATGAGGTTAATTTGAAATATATTATAGAAATAGAAGAAGAAGAATGTTATAGAATTTTTTAATTCGGTTTATGTCCTTATGATATTGATTTACTTTGTTCACATGATGGTATATTTTTACCTTGGATTTATAATCTTTTAGATATATCCTTTTTTGACTTATTAGAATGAGCACTCAATGAAAACATTTTATAAACTAAAAATATTTAGTTCATTCCCATTCATAATTCAGAATGAGCCAATTTGGTAGCTAAAACATCAATTTTAAGTGAACTAGCTCTATTTAGAAATTTATAAAATGAAATCGAGCTTGATTCAATTTACCAATATTATTCTAAAAATTTAAACTAACCTTTTAACCTCACATACGGAATAATTACTATGGGACAATCAATTTTTTTTATTTTCATCTATTCAACTCTTGAATCAATCTAATAATCAATGTATCATGATGTCTTCAATAGAAATTGGAATGCAATTGGATAGATAATTTTTTATATACATGGTATTGTCACACTCAATTGGACTTATGGTATTTTTTTAGTAATATAATTATAACCACAACAATGACACCATAGGAGACTCAATCCCAATAAAGTTGATGTGGTATATAAAGAAATCCTTATGTTTTTTAATGATTGTATCATATATTGTATTTTTTAGACTGAGTGGTCAATCCTAATCCAAGTGGTTCCCATGAATGATGAACTCATAGTGATTAATTATTATGTCCCATCCCTCGGGGCCTGTGTCGGGACTACCCCAAGAACTCATTCCATAGGCCAGGGGCTGGTGAATAGCACCCAAAAGATGTATTCCCTAAAATTGGAAAGGCATTGACTTTATACCCCATAAACACAAGCAACCAAGCACACAATAAGATATGAACACGAGTAAACTGAATAGTAAATAGAGTGACTGCGGAATGTAAAAGGGAAAGAATACAAGCCGAACTGGAATGTAAAAGAAACAGAAATGTTCATGTAAACATATACAGCTACTGTGAACACCCATCAAGGATCCAACCTGAAGGGTAGGTATTGCTCTCGAACAGTCGTCTGTATGGTATGCCTTGTCTATGGTCTACCTCCAAGCTACCTCTAGTCGTGGTACCCTTGTCCTCAATCAGCGATGTTCGTCGTCTGCACCAAACCCAACAAGTTGCGGGCATAGCCCGTGCATGGGTGAGTACAACGATACTTAGTATGGACCCTGGGACAATCAAGGTCTCACAAAATACAAAAAAGGATAAACCAAAAAGAATGAAAACAACTGACAATCGTACTTCAGTATATGCCCACAAATAAACCTAAGTTACCATGTAAACCCATCTCAATCAAGAGGAAACACAAGACCCAACTCATTAGCCCAAATCTCAACTCTTCCACAATGGAAGAAATACCACGAAGTTAAGTACCACAAAGGTACACCACAGAGAATAATACCACAAAGGTATCACCAAATAGTTAAGTACTAGACTCATACTAGGTATAAATTATGTACAATAGTAGAGATGATTATATGTAACTACGGAATCAACATACCCTATTAATAGGTAGACCCACATAGGATCCAAACTCATCGTCAGTCCAACACAGGATCATATTACATCATCAGACCCACACCTGATCCAAGTACATCATCAGACCCACAGAGGTTCCTAGTACATCATCTGACCCACACAGGATCCTAGAACATCATCAGACCCACACAGGATCCTACTATATCGTCAGACCCACACAAGATCCTAGTACGTCATCAAAACCACGAAGGATCCCAGAGTAGTCCAACATGGATTCCAAGATTGGATTAATGTCGGACCATCAAACACAGACCCAAATAGGATCCCAAAGTACAGAACCACATAGGATCCATTTCTCATGTTACAGACAGTTACATGGTTCCTAAACTAAACTCTCCTGTCTCCGGGAGGGTCCTCTCCTCAAGCCACTGTTCGATAATCCAACTGTAACGTAGTCACACGATGAAGTATCTCAAAGGACCTACACATCATAGGGGTATTAATTCAATTAACAGTGCATTAAACAGACTCTTGGTCTGTATGTTATTGGCCTATTAGTCTTGAGGGACCGGTTGAATTCGTGTTCGATCCAACCCAACCGTATTACAACATTATCCAAATCTCAGGTGGGGTATTCCAAAAGGACCATCTCGCTCCAAGGTTTTTGGTTCAGTAGATGGTTCGTTAAACAAACCCCCATAGATCAAGATATGGATGAAAAGTCGTACAAGGTTAAAGAAGTTCTGGGTCCAGTCCGTCCCGATCGGACCGAGCCGGCCCGGCCCGGGCGGCCCGGCCCGGGCGGCCCGGCCTAGCCTCATGTGGGGGAGTGTCGCACACACCCCAGCCTCAATCAATGAATTGTTGAATCCATTTGGTCTCATGCAGCACATGGGACCCACCATGAGTCCAGCTCAGTACAGCTCGACCGACCAAAACGGTTGGGCCCTTTCTCCTCCCAGCGGCGCGTCGTGCACCACCGCTTCACATCAGACCAAACGTCGGCCACCTTCCACTATCCATCACGGCTAGGCAGGACACATCCACTTGCTACGATGGCGCAGTCATGTGATGCACCTTCACTGGAAGACAGCTCGGCCAACCATTCTCCCTTCGCCACCACGTCACAAAGCTGCGACACTTGCTCGACCATCGGCACAGACGCGCACCTCCACCAGCCACCACCCTTGCTTCACTGTGGCCGACTGGCCGCAACCCTTCCCCTGTAGTGCGGTTGTGCTGCTACCATCTTTGTGGTGGGCCGTGGTGTCAGCCGCCATTCTTGAGCCCCATAGTTGTTGGATTCCATTATCCTCCATCACGAAGAACACACCAGGATCCAAAAAGATTTTGCGGTGAGACCGGGCCATGTTTGTTTGGCTCGTACCCTCTATGTTAGAGAGTTAGCAAGTAGGTCAGGGGTGGTGATTCAACATGAGAGAATAATTAATGATGATCAATCGAAAACACTACCCTACCTCGAAGTTTTGTAGACATCGGTGTGGAGAGAAGAAAAAATGCTTGTTAATTGTCGTTGAAGGAATTCCTCATTGGAGTGCACATTCTTCGTTGGAGAGCACGTTCTTCGTGGGAGGACGTGTTCTTCATTGTAGGATGAGATTCACCAAGACTTATCTCCTAGACTCACATTCACCAATTATTTCTCCCCAAAAAAATGAGTAACCAACCCAAATAATATATTTTTATCAATTTTAATTTTTTCAAACATATGGATTTGGCATAATCAACTAATTAATTAATGTGGCATAATTAAAGTGGAGGTAGTCCACAAGGTACCTCCCATTAAAGGGGGTGTTTAAGGGTAAGGAGGTCCCCACCATTGAATTAAAATTGGTAGTTTTTAGTTCAGGTGGTCCCCACCTCCATAACCCCAAATAAGTTTAAATGAAAAATAAAAAATGTTAAATATTTTTTTTTCTATTCTTCCATGAAAAAAGTGGAAAACTTACTTCTATCCTCGACCTACTGTGGTTGAGGTGAAGGTCTCTTTAACCGAATATCAGGGCTACGAGTTCAATGATTCCCTCAGATATCAATTCTGAGCACTGTTTGAAAAGATATGAAATCCCGCTCGCACGTTTACTGAACTTACCTGAAAAAAGTACATTAATTAGTTACGAGCACACTGTGCCTTGGAATCATGCACCATAAATTTTTGCAGACTCATAATATTCCATATAAATTAACAAATTTAAATGGAAATTTAGGATCGTAAATTCTTCCCACCTCTGGGCTTTGCATCCCCAAAAGCCACAACACAAACTAAAGAAACAAGTGGGAGAACTGAGCACGTATATGGGCCTCCCGCCCTCATGTTCTATCCTCGTGGTTCATGTGCTGCCAAAAAATGCACATCAAAGGTATCGACTCTCCATGAAGGACCCGCTCTTGTTGATAATCAATCTCTACTAGAACCTCTGTAAATATCTCTCCATTGTCTATGTCCAGCTCTCCATTATCGATGACGTGAGATGGGTCATGCACGTATCTTCTCAGCTGAGATACGTGGAGGATGTCATGCACCCGGTGAAACTGAGGTGGAAGAGATAAGTGGTAAGCCACCTTGATAACTTTGATGAGGACCTGAAAAAGAAAAATGGACCTCAGAGATAACATTCCTCCATGGGCAAACCTCTGCAAACCTCTTCAGGGTGAGACCCGTAGGAAGACGTGGTCACCATCCTCGAACTCAAGAGGTCTCCGTCTCCTATCAGCATAAGACTCCTGCATGCTCTATAAGGTCTTCATCTGCTCCTAGATGATTTTAACCTTCTCTGTGGTAGCCCGTACCATCTCTGGTCCCACTAGTGCTGACTCCCATGGGTCAGTACATCACAAAGGTGATCTGTATGGTCGGCCGTACAAAGCCTCAAAATGTACCATCACAATGGTAGAGTGATAACTGTTGTTTTATGAATACTACAACAATGGAAAGTGATCCTCCCAATTGCGACTGATGTCTAGGACGGAAGCACTTATAATTTCCTCAATGGTCTGAATGGTCCACTCAGTCTGGACATCCGTCTGAGGATAGAAGGCGGTGGTCAAATGATGTTGCATCCCAAAAGCCTCTTGCAACCCATTCTATAGCCAGGAAGAGAAACATGTATCACGATCGGAGACAATCATTGATGGTACTCCTTATATCCGCACAATCTCCTTGACATAGTGGCGTCCCAATAGCTCTACTGAACCCTTCTCTCTGATCAGTAGGAAGTGGGTCGACTTGGTGAGTCGTTCGATCATCACCCAGATAAAATCATGACCCCAGGATGTACATGGAAGTCATATCACGAAGTCCATGGATATCCCATCCCACATCCACTATAGAACTTATAAAAAATGATCTTATCCTACTGGTACCTGATGCACCACCTTCACTTTATGAAAAGTGAGGCACTGAGAGACAAACTATGATACTACATTTTTCATTCCCGTCCACCAGTTCTGCCATCAGAGATCCTGGTATATCTTTTCCACTCCAGGATGTACCACTAGAGGGGATGCGTGGAACTCCCTCAACATATCCTCCCAAAGCAAAACTTTTACCATTTTACGTCCTCTAAAGAAGATGACATGCTCTAAACCTTCAAAAACTCAATCAAGTTCCTGTCCTAGGGATATGTGATCATGTTGAGCCTCAGAGTCATTGTCCTCATGTTTTACCTTCTGAATTCGTTGAAGTAGTAGGGGAGTGACTGTAAGAGACTGAAGCAAATTTTCACCATCTTGATCCACCAAGGATATCTACAATGTAGCCACTTGCTCTATTGCCTCACCTAGAAGATGTATACCAGACCTCCTACTGAGTTCATATGATATATCATTCTACTTGTATGGAGTATAGACTATATCGAATCCATAGTCCCGAAGGAACTCAAGCCAACATCGTTGTATCCGGTTCAGGTCCATCTGAGAGAAGATAGACCTAAAACTCTTGTGATCCAAGTATACTATAAAATTATCATCCATCGGATAATGTCGCCACATCTTCATGGAAAATACCCCTGCTAATAACTCCAGGTCATGGGTAGCATAGTTCTGCTCATGTTGTCTCAGCTACCGAGAACCATATTCAATGACTGCTCAATCCAAAATTAAGACACATCTAAGCCCATTCCCGGATGCGTCACAGTAGACTACGTACCATACACCCTCCTCTAGAAGCCTCAATATAGGGGCACTAGTTAGCCTCTGCCTCGACACCTGTAAACTCCTCTAGCATCTCTCTGACCACATGAAGTGTTTCCCCTTCTTCGTCAATGTTGATAAAGGTTATGAAACTCTAGAAAAATCTGGCACAAATTTCCAGTAGTATCAGGATAAACCTTGGAAACTCCATACATACATCACACTCCTAGGTGGCTCCCATGAAAGTACTGCCTCAATATTATCTGGATGCACCACAACTCCAGCTTCTGTGATGACATGTCCTATAATTTGAACCTTTTGGATCCAGAACTGGCACTTCGAGAGGTTACCATAATGCAGGTGCTCTCAGAGTGTGTCCAGAAATATCTTCAAATGATAGGCATGATCCTCCTCATTTGATGAGTAGATCAGAATGTCATTGATGAAGACTACTACAATGCGATCTAGGTATGGATGAAACATATTGTTCATGAGTCCCATGAACACTGCGGGGGCGCTGGTCACGCAGAATGGAATCACCAAGAACTTGTAGTGGTCGTACCATCATCTGAAATCCATCTTTTGCACATCATCATCTTCTACTCTGAGCTAGTGATAGCATGATGTGAGTCTTATCTTCGATAACCACTGTTCTCCCTTCAGCTGATCAAAGAGATCGATAATTCATGGAAGTGAGTACTAGTTCTTCACAGTAACCTGGTTCAGGCATCGATAGTCAACACAAAGTCCCAAGCTCCCATCTTCCTTCCTGGAAAACAAAATCCAATCTTCCCAATGAGAAACACCGGGCCAGATGATCCCTTTCCCCTATAAGTGCTCCAGCTATACCCACAGCTCACGAAGCTCTGCAGGAGCCATCCGACACGCTGGTGTAGATATCATTTCCATACCAGGATAATAATCAATGTAAATGTCCACCTCTCTATGGGTAGGAAGACCAATAACATCATTATGGAATTCATTCATGTTCTGGTCCACCACTACATGACAGCTCAGACTCTGCACATCAACCACTCCGAGGGTAAGGATAGCCATCTGATGAGTGATCGGATACACTCTACTCCTGGTAAGTCCATCCTATGCAGCAAAGGCTTCCTTCCCACCGGTGAAGGTAAAACTAGTCCCATTTGTGTTGTGACACAACAATTTGAACTTAATACAGTCAATATGTGCATGGATTGAAGATAAATAGTCGATAAACAATATGACATCATAAGTCCTCGATGCCGCTACTAGAAGATCCTAGCCAAAGATCTCTCCCCCAAGAGTAAGCTCACACTACTGGCAGTAGTACATAATCATTGAATCCTCTCTCATAGGAGTATCTAGTCGTAATGATAGAGCCAAAGGCTCTAAAGGAATCTTAGCACTCCGAGCAAGGGCAGTGGACATTAAAGAATGACTAGAACCAATGTCTAATAGTACTACATATAAGGTGGAGTAGACACAGATCGTACCACGTATCATCTCTAGAGTGCCATGGTCATAGTTCTCAATTGTCTGGAGCTAAGATCACCCCCATCCACTTGCTCTTTGTGGTCAGGGTGGATCACCTAGTGATGTTGGTGGTAACATCACGAATCATTTCCCACTGCAAGCTGCATGGCCTGCTCCTCTGCCATGTCCACCTGCTCCCTACAGACCTCCTCGGTCGAACACATGTCTCTACCTTGGTGATCCCGCAGCCGTCTGTTGATTATCTGAATGGCAGTTTGGGATGTTACGAGCCACATGACCCTGACACTGCATGTGTAATACTACTTATTCCTCGCATGACTAGAAATGTCTCTGGTACCCAATACAGCCAACCTTGAATCATGCGGTCATCCACCTATAGGACTGGTCCTCTAGGACCTCTGTGACATATTTCTACTACCATCTATAGAAGACATATCTACGTGACTCTTGGTGGTGGTTCTCACTGTTGGTGAATGCTCAGCAAGGAAACTCCCTCTACGATGCCTCTCTCTTACTCCCCCGCCATCGTCGGGATGCTGAGTGAGATCTTCAAAACCCTGATCTCTTGCTTGAGTAACTACTTGATGGTCTAAGTCCTAAATAATGGTTCCAACACCATATCAGTGCAGTAGTGTGAGAGGTCAGTGAACCTCACTGAGTACTGATCCACAAACATGCTTCCCTACTGTAGATAAAGAAGCTCTTGTATGCGTACTGCGAGAAGAGTCGCTAGGACAAACTCTACCCAATACAGTCTCTCAAAGACTGCCCAGAGAAGCGTCACCTTGCCGTGAACATGTAGCATCATTCTCTACCATCTACTTGTTGCATCCTATAGAAGACTAGAAGGAAGGATCACCATGAGATCAGTTCGTGTCCCTACCAGTCGAAAGACTCTCACAACGGCCTCCAACTAATCCCCAGCTGCCTGTGGGTCTTTCTGTCTTATGAACATGGGTGGCCTCTGGTAAAGGAACATGTTCAACATTCTCAAATGGCATGGACTATTTTTTTCTAGGGATGGTGGAATTGGTGTCCCAATGGGTAATGGTACCGATGGTGCATCCACTGGTGCCCATACTAGAATAGGGCTCTACACCGAGCCCTCATCACTCGATGGGCTATCAGTGCGTACTATACCCCAAACCCTAGAATACTGTCTAAATGGAGGAATCATAAAAAGAAACAAATGTTCCACGATCAATAAGATATACCTAGTGAGCTGCCTCAAAGAGATCACAACGAAAACTCTTGAAAACACACACACACAATCTGTGTTTTTGTGCACAAAGTTGGAAATCAGAAGTCAGGGTCCTAGTGTATGGATATGTCGGCCGCCACCCCAATACTAGATTCCCTAAACTGATAACCACAATCACCACATTTAACACTATTACCATTAAAATTGTTAGAGTCCAATGTTCTATGGTAAAACTGACTCTTCTAATACCAATTTGTCACGAGGGTCCCCCAGGGCTCGTCCCATGAATACCCCAAGCCCACCTTCCATAGGTCAGGGTCTGGAAACTAGCACCGAAAAGGCGTATTCCCTAAAACTAGGTAGGCATTTCCCTTATATCCTTTATGTACAAACAACCATGCACAAAATAAGATACAAACAATAGTTAACAAAATTGTAAATAGAGTGAGTACAATAAGTCAAAGGGGCTAGAATACCAGCCCAACTAGAAATTACAAGAAATTAAAATGTACAATTAAATTAAAATAGCTATTATGAACACCTGTCAAGGATCCTACCATAAGGGTAGGTACTGCTCTTGAATGGTCGTCTCTGTGTTACACCTCGTCTATTGTCCACCTCCGAGATACCTTCAGTCCAGGTACCCTCGTCCTCAATCAGCGTTGTCCATATTCATTACCAAACACAACAAGGTGCGGGAATAGCCCGTTTAGGGGTGAGTATAATGATACTCAAAAGGGACCCCAAGACCCTCAACATCTCACAAAAACCACAAAAGATAAACCACAATGCATGAAAACAACTGACAAACCTACTTTGGTATATTCCCATACATATACCTAAGTTATCATGTAAACCCATCTCTATCATGAGGAAACACAAGGCCCAACTCATTATCCCAAAGTTCAACTATTCCAAAAAGGATGGAATACCATGAAGGTAAGTACCAAAAAGGAACTCCACCTAGAATAATATCAAAATGGTATCACCCTGATGGTATGAACTTAGCTCATACTAGGTATAACATAGGTACAGTAGTAGAGATGATTAGATGTAACTACTAAATCATCATACTCTGTTAAAAGGTAGACCCACGTAGCATCCTAAATCATCATCAGACCCACACATGATCCTAATACGTCATCAGACCCACACAGGATCATAGTACATCATCAGACCCACATAGGATCCTTGTACATCATCAGACCCAAACAGGATCCTACTACATCATCAGACCCACATAGGATATGAGTACATCATCAGACCCACACAGGATCCGAGAACATCATCAGACCCAAAAAGGATCCCAGAGTAGTCCCACTTGGATTCCTAGAGAAGATCCATGTGGGACCCTCAAACATAGATCCAAATAGGATCCCAAAGCACAGACCCACATAGGATCCCTTTCTCATGTTATATCAAGCTACAGGGTTCCTGCACTCAGCTCGCTGGTCTCCAAGAGGGTTCACTCCTCAATCCACCAATTGGTAATCCAACTGCCAAAAAGTCCCACGAAGAAGTATCCCAAAGTACAACCATGTCTTTGTGGTCTCAACACAATATAAATTGCATCAAACAGATGCTCGGTCTGTATGTTACTATCCTTTTAGTCCCGATGAACCAGTTGGATACGCGCTCGATCCAAACCAACTGTACCCCGACTTTAGCCAAAATGTCTAGCTCGCGCTAGGAGGCTATGCCATGGCAGCCCGGCCTAGCCGAATGTGCGGGGAGTCTCGCACCACCCACCCTAAATAACCGAACAGCTTCGTCCGTTCGGTTTCTAGTAAAAACATGGGACCCCCCCACGAGACCCGATCGGTACAGCTTGGCCGGCCGAACTGGCTGGCCCCTTTCTCCTCCCGGCAGAGTGTTGTGTGCTACCCCTCCACAGCTGGCCGAACGTTAGCAGCCTTCTGCTATTTGTCACGGCTATGTGAGCCGCAACCACTTCCTCCCATGGCGTGGTCGCACACCATGCCTTCGCCAGTTGCCAACTCGGCCGGCCTGTCTCACTTCGCTGATGTGACACAAAGCCACGACCCGTGCCCGCCAGGCGGCGCGGACATGCTCCGCTACCACCCGTCGTGCGGCCGGCCTCCACCGGCCCCGCCCTTGCTCCACCACGACCCTTCTCTGACTTCGCGGTTAGGGCTCTGCCGTCTTTGCGTCTGGCCGTGCTACCGGCCACAATTCCCGAGCCCCACTGGTGTCGGTTTCCATCAGCCTCCATCATGAAGAACAGACCAAGAACCAAAAAGGTTTTTCGGTGTGGTAGGACCATGTTCGTTAGGACCATACCTTCCATGTTAGAGTGGTAGAAAGAGGCTCAAAGGAGGGGATTCGACGTGAGAGAAAAATTAACAATGATTAATCGAAAACACACCCCTACCTCGAATATTTATTATCATCGGTGAGGAAGGACAGACAGACGTTGGTTCATTGTCGTTGAAGATGTTCCTTGTTGGAGAGAACATTCATCGTTAGAGAGCACATTCTTTGTTGGAGGACACATTTTTCGTTGGAGGATGAGTTTCTCCAAGAGCTCTCTCCAAGCCTCCCTCTGACCAACGATTTCTCCCCAGAAAAATGAGGAGGCAACCCAAATAAAAGATGTTTATCAATTTTAATTTGTTGTCACATATGGAGTTGGCATAGTTAATAAATTAATTAATGTGGCATAATTAAATTGGAGTGAGTCCAAGAGTAAACTTCCATTAAAGGGTGAGTATAATGGTTGGGTGGTCCACACTTTTGAATTCAAATTGGGAGTTTTTTGTTCGGGTGGTCCCCACCACCATAACCCCAAAGAAGGTTATAAGAAAAATTAAAAATGTTAATTATTTTTATTTTTCTATTCCTCCACGAAATAGTGGAAAACTAACTTCTATCCTTGAACTACTGCAGTCGAGGTGAAGGTCACCTTAAGAGAATACAGGCGCTGCAAGTTTAATGGTGCCCTTAGATTTCAATTCCAAGCACTTGTTCAGAAGTTACAAAAAACAGATTGCACGATTACTAAATATACCTAAAAAAAGTTCGAAAATTAATTCTGGGCACACTGGGCCACATAATCACATGCTGTAAATTATCGTGGACCCATAATATTCCATATAATCTAAGAAAAATTGCATATAAAATTTGGGTCTTAACATAAATAATGATGATGCTGATCTTCTCCCCATATTGGTTGGTAGTGGGTAGAGAATGTTCATTGATTATAGGTTATTAAACTCATGTACTATGAAATATCCATTCCCCATTACCATTATTAACGATGAAAATGAGCGAGTGGTGGGGAAATATTTCCATTATTTCCATGATGTATATTTTAGATTAAATTAATTTTACGTCTCAAAATATTATTAATGAAAAAAATCTTCACCTATAAATTCTGTATATTTTCCTTCATGTGCATTGACTTAAAGTTGGTTAATCCCCCTGGTACCTTTTAGTGGAGTATGATGGGAATCTTCTCCATCATTGTAGGGTTTTTTAGAGTATTTTTAGATGACTTATCTATCGTTAGGTATATTATCTAGGGATTCTTGTGAAATTTTTAGAGTATTTTTCTTATTTTGATGATAAGAACCTCTTATAAATCTACAAAATATTCCATTTTATTGTAAGTGAAGTTCTAGTTCTTTGAAATATCATCTCTAGAATAGATATTGAAGCTGATAAATCTAATGTATATATACAATTTCACCATCAATCGATAAATAATATTAATGAAATGAGGTCCTTTTAGTATATGTTGGTTTCTAGTGAAGCTTTATGGAAAACATCATCTCTATGGCATGACATCCTTAGGATATTAATTTGAAGGATTCACCAATCATTTTGTCAAAAATCTATGATTAATACTTCTCTACACTCAAGTCATGTATTTTCTGTCAACCAAATATGATTTAACGCAATTGGAAAATTCAAATCAAAATCAATTGTCATGCCAATGAATTTTCACTAGGTGTAATCATTGAAAAATATTATGATAAGACACAATTTTCTTTTTATTTTATAAGAAAAAATTTAGTTATTCTCAAATAATCAACACATTCATTTAAAAATAACTTCTTGCAATTTTATTTTTCTTAGAAATTATTAGCTTTTATAACATAGGATATCCCCTTAAATATTTTCTCTCATCATTCACCAATGATATACCTTTTCTAAAAACAATATTCCAATTATATATTGAATAGGTGTATCCCTCTATTGGTAGAATTTTTAATGTCCATTAATGAACGTAATGGTGTTAAAAATGTTATGGTTGATCATCTTTATAGGTTAGAATCCATGGATAATTCATCAAATAATTATGTGTTTTATTCACTCTCAAACGATTATCATTAATTTTTAAGTGATTTTCCCTTGAAGGTTGACATAGAGAACAACATTGATATGGCTGTCATTCCAAAATAATTTAAAAATCATACTCAGATGAGATTATTTTATAATGTTTGACACTATTTTTTTAGATTCATTCTCTTTGATGTGTTGACATTAAAAAATCATTTGGATATGTGTTCCATTGGTTGATCTGGAAAAACATCCAAAATTATATCATGGATATGTATATGGAGGTCAAATGTCTATAATAAATAACTAAAAGGTTCAATATAGTGATTTATTCCTGTTTACCCACATTAAAAAATCCTACATATTTTATAAATGTTAACCTTTATGTTAAAACCTAGGGTCCACCATTAAAAGAAATCAAATTCCCTTAATCATATTTTTATTTTCATAATTGTTTGTTATATGTGAATTCATTTCATCGAACCCTTCCCTAACACCACGAGATATCTCAATATCCTTGTATATGTTCATTACATGTCAAAACTGGTCGAGTCCCTCTCCAATAATTACAATGACCATCTTTTTATGATCTAATTCATGAAAAATGCATCTATTCATGATTTAAAATTCCCTAGACTATCATTAGTAACCGTGTAACCCATTTCTATTATCATTATTTATCCAAACTCATGTCAATGTAGGATATATCTCAAAAAGTTTCAACTACCATCCATATTCAAACCAATGTTCATGTCGTGTTCATAAATGGGGAAATTAATCAAATTCATTAGAAAAATATTAGTGCGTCTATGAAATATTTCTACATGAAACTATTTGATTCCCTTTGGGAATATCATACTTCATTAAAACCTACCGTACATATGTCACCATATAGATTCATTTATGGGATATTTTTCTATTTAACAATTTATTTTCTACAAAAGTTTTTTCAGGTAAAAAATAAAATGAATTCAGATATTTCCTTAGATTAAAAAATAATTAACTAATCATTTATTAACATAAGAAGCTAAATATAGAGACTTTTAAAATTTAATGATAAAAAATGGAGATTCAAAGCCTTCAAATCTTGGATTCTTAAATCCAAACACATTGAAGAAAAAAAATATCTTCAATAATAAATTTCTATATATCATTATCACTAGGGAATTTATGTACAAGATGGACATGGCTGAATATAGTGAATTGGAAGTACCCTAATGGGGTAGTTAAAATTTGGGGTCCTACCAATGTTCAATTCGTTATATAGAATTTCATTAGGTTAAAATAACTCATATAATCATTCCACAAATATGAAATTTAGAAGGATTTAAATATGAAAAAAATTGACTGACTGAAAACAGAAAAAATATGGGTCCAAGTAATGTTAATGACTTTAAAGTTTGTGCATATTTGGAGAAAAAAATTGTATTTTTTTTTAATTATAAAATTATAGTTTTTATGTTTTTAAAAAAAATTCTTATTGTTTTTAGAAAAAATTATATTTGGAATATAATAAAAAATCCAAAAGTGAATGTCACAGTTCAAAGGCCAAAAAATCCAATGTGGGACTCAAAACCATAATATAATGGTGAAAGTGGAGTGCACATAACAGTAACCTATAACCTATCTTCTTTTGAAATTATATATTTTAAATATATATACTTATATATTTAAATGTTTATATTTAAATATATGTGGAAAAAGGATAAGAAGAATATCAATAAAAAATCATCATCACATCTGATGAGTCTATAGGACAAAAACACATTATCGAAGGGAGACAATCGAGCACACCTTCTACTGACCTACGATTTCCACTATGCTATAATAATTAATTTTTTATATATACAAATGTTTTTTATTATATATTTTTTAAATTATATATATTTATTATTTTTATTTAAATTATTTATATGATTTTTTACTTAGGCCTTGTATCAATATTTTTCTAGAATAAACAAAAATGTATATTTTTTCTATTTATTTTTTTGTTCATTTTTTATTAAGTAATGACTATGTAATATCCATTATGTTCTAATTTTTTTTGTGTGATAGGTATAGCTGATGTTGAGGATGATGTTTTTTTCAAGGAAATCACCTACGTGTAGAAGTAACACCCCTTTATACCATCAACCATAGGGATTTCATTAGTGATATATATATATTGAAGGGGTAATCAGGTGAAACACAACCTTTTTCAACCAACTACCCTATGAAATTGTTCAATATTTATTTTCAAATATATTTCTGGAAAATTTTTATCCATTACTTCTTCTCCATTATAAATTTTATATTTTAATAATGCGTACAATTCCATTCTATATTGGGGGGCGGGGGGTTAGGAAAATTCCTTCATATATAAAAAATTTTTTGCATTGATGAAAAATAAATTTTATGAAACTTGCCTACAATCGTGTAAAATTAAAGCCATAAAAGTAAATTTAAACTAATTTTAAATATGATAAGTTTTGATTTTAGGAAATTTTCACTAGAATATGTTTTGTAATTTTTTTTTGACTAATATAATTTTTCACCATCGATATATTCATCATTTTAATAAAAATATCACTATATGTATCCATTTTATTTTTGGGTGTTAGATTGAATAATTGGGGTCCCTAATAAATAACATAGGTTTGATTAATATTTTAATTTTAATATGTGTATACCAAATAAAAAAAATATGAAAATAATAACAAATTTTTATGAAGAATAATGCATTGAGCTTATGTGTTGCATTGGGAAATTGATGATTTTGGATCAATAGTTTTTTATCTTATAGATGTGAATTCTATCTTTATGTGTAGTAGATACGTTTTTTATTTTTTTATTTAACTATAAATTATTTATGAGAGTGTAATATTAACATAGATCCATATGGTCATTGAATATATGGCTCATCATCAATTCATCTCTATAGGGGTTGGCTTGATTGAGTGAAATTTTAATTACCCTAAAAAACTAGAAAAACATATGATCAAATTAGGATAAAATGTGATTTTCACTTACGGGATCCATTTTATTTCCTAAATATAAATAATCCCTATTTTTTTGTGATACACAATGCATCATTATATATAATTGAAATTGGATGAAATGTGGTAATGAATTAGAATAATAGAATTATCCTGAGCTTGGGACTATATTTTCAAACAATAATGTTTTTATTAATTTTATTGGTTCATGAATTTTAGTTATAAAGACTTATTAGTAATTTTTTTTGAAAAAATGTGTTTGGAAAAGTGGATTAAATTTTTATAGTGTTGAGATATTTTTATCATGAATATAAAACACATTTTGTGGTGTGATTAAAAACTAGAAGAGACTAATATTCATTTTAATATTGTTATTTTCATGTGATTAATTGTTGATAAGAACCTGTGTTAGTATATTTTGTAATGTGAACTCTATTATTCACCGCATTTTCAATTATTTCTTAAAAATATACTAATACTCGGTATATATTTTATCATATATTATAACACACTATGATCATAATTTTTATTTCATATTTCATTATTGAGTTATACATGTTGTATATAGGATTTCATCATTCTAGGTCACTTGGTGATTATAATTGGAAGGTACTCATCTTGAGCCATGAATTTGGAAATTTTTGGGGAACTGAACTACATAGTATCCCATTAAATTGCATTTTTTATCCATTATAAATGGCCAATGATGAAAAAATTCCGAAAATCCAAATAGAAAATCCCGAGGAATATTTTTTCAGCTACTATAATGATAATTGATTGGTTTCATGGGTGATCGAGGTATCCTATGTTGAAGATAAAATTATGGGATAGATATAGTGGAACCAAATGTCAACCCCCCTATTTGGATCATAACACATAGGAAATTGATCCATTTTTTCAGAAATTTATACAAATTTTAAAGGATGTCAAGGGAATGTTTTTTATTTTGGCGCATATATTAGTTGGATTGTTGGTAGCTCTTATTTCTTGTCACGGGGAAAAAATTATAATTCTACATAATCTTATACCACTCTATTCCGACCATGTTAATCTCATATAGCATTGAAAACATTGGGGTAGACCCAATACTACTAAAATTATTATTCCAATTAGTGGTTGTAATAGGAATGCAAGGAAGTCTATTTTGTTTTATTTGTATTGTTATACTACTAAATTTTCTAAGTTTGTGTTTTTATTTCATATATAATTTGTTTGAAAGACCATTTTTTTGGAAGAAAATTCTGTTATCTTCTTCTTAAATTAAATAACTTTTTTTAGATAATTTGTACTATTTTTTATCGTGTGAACTTATTCACACAGAATGTTATGAAATTATTCACACAACATTATAATATTCATTATTTTATTATTTTCCCTTCTTTAAATTCACCCTTATAGATCTATATTTATCTCTTATTGGGATCTTTGAATCAATAGATGGATAACCCTCTAATAGGTTCATCCATGGAATAAAAATGGGGAATGTTTCATGTTATTACTTATTCTATCATGTTTAACATCTATTCATTAGATAATATTTTCATTGAATGATAACCATTATGTTCCTTATTTAATTTTAATTATAAATATTTCAATTGCTAATATTGTCCATTTCATTGAAATATACATGAAGATGGTATCCCCAAGTGTATAATTGATTAGAATTTGGTTGTGTAGTTATTAATATACTAAATGAGGAGGGTTTATTGATATTTTTAAATGGAACTCAAAAATATAATGAAATTGAAATCCTTATAAAACTAAATTTATACAACTTGTCCCTAATAATAACATAATATCAACCCATTCATATCAATTTAATTTAATTAATTCATTTATTTTTTTGTAATCCACCAAATCAAACCAAAATCTTTCCACTTCATAGAAAAAATCACCATTTATAATTTCGTTTTCTATTGGTTTTATCTAGGATATTTGATATTTGAAAACCCTAAATAAACTATAAGGGACACATTAACCCTCAATAAGGGTAAATTTTGGTGTGACCGTACGACCATGATATAGATTCATCCTTAATTTTGGACAGAAAAACAAATTTATAGTGGGTAGTTCTAATTAATATATAAATGATTATGACATCACCATGGAAAGGATTCATGAAAACTATATTTCAAATAACCACCTTGATACCCACTATCAGATGAATATGACAGAGTTCATGACTCTCTAGTAACATTTTGATAATGATAATAGAATACATTGTTACCTTTACAAAAAATATCTTATCTGATCCAAATTTTGGAATGGATGAGTAATATAATCCAAGGAATATTAAACCGGTATTTATATATCTTTTATGAATCAAGTGGTCTTTATTACAAAAAAATTCTCACAAAAATTAATCAATTTGGTTACAAATTGGATTATTTAAAAATAACATTAGGTGGAGAGTGGTGTAAGACATAATAAAAAACTATATGATAACTCATCTGGTTGTCTTATGTCAAAACGAGAGGTTGATAGTAGTTATGGTTTTCATCATGGAATAATTGTATGTGGTTTACCTTCATCACCAATATTAGATAAGTCCTCTATTTAATGTCAAATTGTGTAGATAGTGTAGTAATTTTTATCATAATTTTAGATTTGAGTAAATGTAGTGCCACACCAATGGCCATTATGAACGTATATATAGGTTCAAATGATATGGTATGTAATAGATATTATTTTTTGATCTTAGAGGATTCAATAATTCAAGTAACATTCAGATATATTTTTTAGTTGAATAATTTTATAGGAGTATTGAAAAAAATATCTAAGGTGCTCAAAATAAATTATAGGGTCTAATATGAAGTCTCCTATAAATGGATTCATATATCTTGGAATGTATGAGGGGGAAGGTATTACAGATGTTTGGCAGAAACTTCATCTTGAAATTTTAGCTACGACTTATGTTGTTATGGGTAATATCAATATATCTTATACATTACTTTGTCATATATTTTATATAGGTTTGTTTTATTATTTTATTTTTAAGAAAATAACATTTCTTCTTAAGTATATAGTGGAAACCTCACCATCATATTAGAGCATTGATACTTATTTTGGAATGTGGATAGGACATAAAATTAATTATACAACCTATGCATTGGTAGTGGCTTTATTTTGATATCTTTGGGGCCTCATAGTTCTTAATATCTGAACCATTGAGGTAATTCTATATATATACTAGCTAACTCATTTTCAATATTTTATAGAATATTACAACTGGATAGTATCTTTTAATTATTTTTCTAGAACTAAATATACACTCCATGTATAGTAGTAGTTCTAGGTTCATCATGTGGGATATATATATATATGGGTAGGATTAATCACATCAATGATATATTGTCTTATCCTCATGGAAAATGATGCAAATGTGAGGTAATTTATACTTTTTTGGGGGACTAAAATCTCAATGTTTCCCTTAAAGACTATTCTAGACATATACCCATGTGGGGATCAAAGTTTCACATTTAATTAGTATACATAGAATAAATAATATCAATCCCTCCATAGTAAAATTATCCATCAAAAATAGGGGAATTAGAAATTCATTTTTATGAGCTTGAAGATAAATTGTTTATTGAACCAAGAAACTCAAATATGGGGAGCTCGAGTCCACTTCACATAGCAATCTAATAGAATTTTCACATATGTATGGGTGGTCAAATGTTGAACCTGTTATAAATAATGAACCACCACCCATTAACAATAATTGATGATCTCTTCAAACATGTAAATGGTCATTCATTTTTTTCATTGATTATGAATTCATCAGGATACAATTGACTTCATGTTTGGATAAAGTCTATTCTAATAATATTTACTGAATATAGTAAAATGATTTTAATTGTCTATTTATTCTTAATTCCCTAATTAATTATCTTATAGTGGTTATGGATTTATATAATTTTATATTTTATCAATTCTAAAACACAATCATGGTGGTTTTGTGAATGTTATTAATTTCTACATTATATCTCTTATCAAGGATGTTGAGTATCATCATATAAAATTATACATTTATAGGGGACTGAAAATAATTACAATCTATCAAAATAAACATTTTTTTTTTGTTTGATTAAATTCCTTGAGCATGTAATATCTTATGTAGGGATTTAATTGGATCTTGAGAATGTGAAGAAGGTTATTTCCTAGAAAGTACCAATGAACTTATTCAAGTTTATTATTTTCTTAGGCACTAACATTATTCATTATTAAAAAAATGTTGATATTTTTTGAGAACATTAACTATGTAATATAATTTTTTTTTGTTCATATAAATATTATTATGATTTTCCTGAGCAATCAAATTAACATCCAGTAGCTATTATTATTAAAATACCTTATCCATGATAGGTATTTAATTTATATTTAAACGATAAACCTATGAACCTAAATCATTTCATATTCTAGGATCATCATGTATCTTTTTATGGTTCAAGACATTCAATCCTTCAATAATGAAACATCTTTACACATGTTATTAAACTTGATTTTATTGTTAATGATTTTATGTGACAGATACACCACCTATAAATATAGAACATTATAAAGATTATAAATCCAAAAGACTATAAAAAATACTTTTGAACTGAGACTTGTATCTTAGGGAACACCATTGGGGAATATAATTATTAAAATGAATTTGATTTCAAATAAAATCCTCAAAAGTGAAATGTTTTCAAGGAATCCCATAAAAAACATTCTCATCCTTATAATGTGATCGAGGCCAATGATTGGAGGATATTAATGACTCTTATGGATTAAATCCATATAGACATGGTTTATAATTTATGTGGAATACACATATAACATATGAACCATTTATATTCTCACATTTTTCAAACACCAGACATATAATTGTAAGATCCCTATTATACCAATACTAAAAGATAGAATCGATAGTTGGGAGATCCTATAAAATTTGTTCCATGATTCATCCTACTTATTATATTATTTGGTACTTATGTTGTTTTAAGTAGTATAAATAATAGTGTCAATGTTTTCTAAGAAGGGTTTTCATCACTGAGAATGGGAAATGAAAATGTCATGATTTTTAAAATTTATATTCCATTAACATTAAACTCTATAATCCTGTTAGTATTTATACTAGTATTACATGATTTATTAGCCTTGTCCAGATGTTTTAAAAACATAAAATAGGAACACATGATATTTTCAATTTTTAGCATCATTGATAGATTTTTCACTTATATATGATTGGTTAGGTTCCTCAAACGTAGTTTCAATACTATTATAATATGAAATTACACTAAGAATCTTCTTTCTCCCTTAATATAATTATATATCATCATAGGATCAAGGGTTTATTTTCAAGAGTCCCACCATTACAACTTCATGCTTGATGATAAAATAATGGGGATAAAATAAGGAATGTCACTATTGAATATAGGTTTCTCTTACAATAATTTTTGTATGACCTTTATCTGCTCTTGATTAAATTAATATCATGTGATCACTTATTAAAGAATCTCAACAATTGAAAATAAAACTCAAAAATGTTAGCCTTTCTCATTAACTTATTATTTTAATAACAGATTCACACAACTAATCCTACCATTTATGTATAGTATTTCTTCATTAAAATGTTGAATTTTTCATCACATAACAATTCGTATGCGGGAAACTCAACTTCATCACATTACACTAATTTTCTAAAAAACATAAATTAATTTTTTTTCATTGAACATAATTCATTTCAGTTTCATCCATATAGGATATACCCACATGCATTTTATTAGTTCTTAATAATTTAATAATAAATGGATAAAATGTTGAAAACTCTATTAAATATCTATAGTTCATTTCTCATGCTTTGATTTTACTAGTTTTGGATCCAAAAAGGACAAGATGATCCAAAATTAGGGCCTCTAGAAGATAGACATCCGAAAAATCCCAACAAGGGACATTCTAGAGAATATTCATGAATTTCACACAAGATTACCAATATTCCTAAAATCATATACAAGGTCATACATCTATGTTTGCTGATAAAGGGGACTTCAAATGAATAATGTCTATGAAGAATGAGTCATCTTCCAAAAAAATGAATTTCAAGAAACTCCATGATGTTGTGCCACCCTTCCCAATGTTTTTCAACACAGTCAGAGTTGTCTGAAATAGAAAAAATTAATATAAATTTGGCATCAAAACTATATTATATGATATAAACTCTATGATATTTGTATTAGCGATCTCTCTACAATAGCAAATGATTTCACACATCACACAACCACAAAATCTAAAACGTATTTGAAATTACATTGTGATTTCCTCCAATGCATGGGCTCTATCTTGGGATGTTTTCATGCAACCTCCTCCATAGGGAGACCAATTCCAAGTAATGTATTATCTGTTGAACCACTTTTTATTCATGAATCTCAATAGTTATTTGAGATGATGTTTTCCAAAATCTCACTTATTTTACATGCCTCATTAAGAAATCATTTTATATAATATCCCATGTTTTATAACACATAGAAATGTTACTAGAAACAACAAATAGTTGCATGAACTCGTTTTTAGTTACATGAAATAGTGTTTTTAAAATGATCACCCATTAGTACATTTCGTAGGAGCTCTGCTTCAACTCTCCACCAATGGATCATTTTCAGGTTATGGTCATAGGCCTTTAGCCTGGTCCCATATCAACTATCCTTGACCCCCATGAAAAATAGATAGTGGAACCATTATCTTTTTTTACGGGGTTTGTAATTTTTTTGGTTTTTACCTACACATCCCCAATATCCCCCCATCTAATTCCACATGTCAAGATAATCCTATATAGTCCCTAAAATACCATGAGTCGATATACTCCTCATGGTCCCTTTCAAATTATATGTGTTGAGTTTTTTCTCTTATTTTCCTTGAATATATTTGGAAGAAATACTCCTCAAGTAATTCATGATACTGCATAACTTGAGTCATACAGTAGGTCGAACAAGATAGTGATTCTTTAGTGTAAGACCCACACCAACTATTTCAAAGAATATAATGCCTAGTAATCCAAGATACATGACTTTATACTATATTATACCCTATGTGATGAGCATATGATACTTTTTGTGACTAGAATGTTTATCCTTACATGTTTAGTTGAATGTTCCTCATGTGATAAGCATGAGAAAAACATTATAGTACATTCCATATGACTATAAACTATGTTTCACAAAGGTTATAGATACATGAACTTAAAAAATAAACTTTTTCTTTTCTCAATATAATAAATGACATTAATTGTCTCTGTAAGTGGCACTGAACTATGTGAGATATGATTCCCTCTATTTGGGATGCATAAAAATCCAGAATCTTGATCTTGATCCATGTTCTACAACATCTTATGTCTATATAGGTGGTGATGAAATCTATGTGACCTTCCCATATACCTATTATATAGGTTTAAAACCCATTCATATTCTCTAACCCTGCATTGAGTTGGATTCCCTCATGAGCCACCATGAGTAAGACGAATGGACATCATTATCACACAAGCCTGTCATGTTTCCTCGATACTCCAAAGTATCCCCTATTAGAGTAAGCCTAAAATTTATGTCCCCATCATATTACTTGACCCATCAGAAGAATGATATTAACTCATTACAATGCATGAGGAAGAATTAAGGGGCATCTCAATGTATAATCTCCATATATAACATCCTCTATAGATTATGTTAAATTATCCCCTTACCATATGCAAAAAAATGTATTTCATATGTAATAATATGTAGATACCTCCGGAAATGGGAATTATATTCTACATATGACAAGAATGATACAATGCCCCATACTCTAGGATACTTCCGTGGGAAATCCCCAATTACCCCATCAATGCTCCAATGGATTATCTGATAAGCTTCTATTGGAAAGAACCATTCATACTATAACTGATCCATTGCATCAGTCAAGAATATTGAACATGTTTTCTCTAATAACAACATAAATGATCCTATAAGAACCCATTATGATTCTACGTGTATGGACCAATTTCACCATCACTCCTCAGGAAAATACATTTGAAACTTCCTAGCACAATCCCCAATTACATCATCATAAATCATAGTAGCACCTAGGTAGCCACATGGGTATGTCCCAACCAATATATTAGGTTTAATACATCAAATTATATAGAACCAACATTGTTGTCGCATAATGTTAGAATTTAATACGATGTCTTTAGTGCATGACATCAACCTAGAGCCATACCTTGTTATCCAAGAATAAGATTCCTCTAGAAATATGCCTAGGTAGCCTCATGTAATGGGTACGTGATTCCTCTTACTAGACGATTTCCCACAAAAACCAGGGAAGATTCCATATGTAATCACCAATCATACAAATTTTTAACTTTAGTAGTACCTAGGTAGCATAAATTTGTAATCCCCAACACCATCCCTCATTTTTTTATTCCATCATAGTATGTGATTCCATGATACAGGATGTTAAACTATAAGGACATGTCCAACTATACAATCAAAAACTAAGAGGTCGAACTATATAGGTTTTAATTAATTTCTTTTAATAGTGTATGTAGGATTACTCATTAAGGTTTAATTCCAAAAAAATCAAAAAACTGTATGTCATCCCACAGGATGGTTACTACCTTAATGTGTGACTATTCCCTCAGGAATACTCTTACTATCCATACACCATGTCACCAAAAGATATTAAACCAATGAAAACATAAAAATGGGACTATAAACCTTTAATTATCTCCCTAAAAGTCTATAAACATATGAATTTGTCCCCACAAGACTCAAAACCTGTTATCAGAAACCCAGAAGACTATAAACCTATTATCCATCTTGTTGTATTAAATCTGGTATATTGTGCAATGAGAGTGTGGTGCCTAAGGTAATGAACCTTTGATTCCTCACACCCATGACGCTTGTCTCCCCATATTAGACATGGTATTCCATGGGTTATACAACTAAGGAACCAAAAATATGAGATTACCATAGCCCCAAAAGAGTAAAACTTTTATCAGTGTCTATTACACCCACCTTCCACATATTTCTAGACATTCCCAACATCACCATTAACACTTACTATAAGTAGAATCCCTATAATAGTTGAATCAATGTAATTAACATATTCAAACATCAAGATGATTCGAAGAATGTATGTCATGAACATGTGCTAAATATATGTGGGTGACCCTAACCAGAAAATGAACTCCAATTAGGAATCCATGGAATGATAAAAAAACACCCCATCATATTATTCTGATTAAGGAATAAATATAATAAAAAATGGTGGTGGAGGACACCCACCTTTGGATAAAAGGAATTCAGGGTGGCCACAACCAAGAGGGACAGTGTATATTCCAAAAAACAAGGATCACTCCACTATAAGAAATGAAATAAAGTCACCCTGATGAGTGCCTCGATTAATGTGTTAAAAATACACGATCTTTGCAAAAAAAATCTTCACTTTTATCTTTAACATATGTATATTCTTATAAGAGTTCCTTAAAAATTGATTCTTCAAAAACTAAAAATACATCATAAATGCAATATTATTTGTGAATATGATTCTTTCATGTACCACCTTCATACATGAGATTAAAATTATTCTTCATTAGTGGAGTGGCTAATTTTAAACTGTGTAAAACTTCTCTATAATATTAATCATTTTTAATGTCATTATTTATGTTAATAGATTGTTATGGGGGTATTAATAAGCTAGAGTGACTATCATTAGCCATTATATTTTTCAATAATCTCAGTTAACCACTAATATTATTCAACATTGAAAATAATGGGGTTAAAATATCCTATAAATTTTATCATTGTATATTTGAAGTACTAAACATGTTGTATAAATAACGAATTCACATAAAAATTATTCAATTTTTACTACATCCATTGAAAAGACATTCTCACACCTTTTCATGATCATTAAATGTTTATTACTATAGAATCGTCTAATAATTTCATTCATAAACTTCTGAGAAATAATTTATGTATTTTTCATTTTTCCTTCAAGCGTTGGGTATTACACCACCTTGTATAGTGGTGAGTCATTTTTTACTGGTGTTTAATAAACCAATGGCTCACTAAAATCCCTCCATAAAAACCCTATAAAGGGTATAAAATGACATTATGTGTAATAATTTCATTCATATACGATTTCCCATATTAATCAAATGAATATTTATAAAAACGCATACTTTTTGTACATAAATATTATATCTTAATATGTGAGTATTCAATGTATACCTTTATGACCGATGCCAGAAATGTAATGTTTAGTGTCATTAGTGTCTATATACATAATATAATTTTTTCATGAATGATCATAAAAATATCCCCAAAATCGCTTCCCACATATCACTATTCTTATACATACCCTGTTTAAATACTTTTATCGTAACCGGGTGAAAGGAAACATAATAATGGGTTATATTATATTCTTAGTAAGGGTAAAAAGGGAGATGTAAATTATTAATTTATTTATATCATAATCATAATTATATGAGAAAAGGAACATAACAATTGAAATTATTACCCATCATATCATAGATCATAATCTTGAATCATGGTATAAATATTGGTTATACATAAGATATGAATTATAAAATAATCAAATAATATGTTCCGAGAGAGAACAGTATTGGCATAAGACATAAGATTTTGGAATTCACCTAATCATATAGAATCCTTTATTGAGTCAATGATCACCACATGGACTATCATATTGGATTGGGTTGACCCCTTATTCCATCATATCCCTAATCAATATTTCTTACAAATACTGTCAGAGTGGATTGGGTCCACTCCACATTCCTTATTCAGGGTTCACCCCCAATACCATTATAGTGGAAAAATTACAATATTGAACTAGGTTCCATCTCTATTTGAATACTTATTATGTCAATAGATATCCATATTAACCTAATTAATTGGAGAGATATATAATTCTCGTCACACCCAAAACATAATCATAATCGATTCATATGTGTTACATAAGATTATAGAATATTAAACTTATCAACATATCATAACCCTTGATAAAGAACCAGGTTTCATAATCATTTCAATATTTCTTCATATTATAACCCATTAAAAAGTAAAAGGTTTCATATACTCAACCATAAATAATCATTATCATAATCTATTGAAAGAATGAATTTGTATGGCATAATTAGATTATAACCACATTAATGTATAAGAATTTCCAAATTATGTTATTATATATGATACTTAGTTTTAAATAATCACTACAACATTTATTGAATAAAATAACATTTTATCATTGAAATATCTTATTTTAAATCAAAAAAATTTCAATGTATTAAGGAAAAAAGTCTCTTTTCAAATAACCTTATAAACATGTATATAGATATTCAAGTCACTCTCCATCATCAAAGTTGAATTTTTTGTCTATGTTGTGTGCATTAAGAATATATTTCTCTTAATGTTTTTGTTTTTAAATTAAAAATTAGCACATTAGAAAAATGATATGAATATTATTTTAATCTATTTTGAAAGAGATAAACAGAGGGAAAATGAATTTAAACAATTATAATAGAATAATAAAACATTATAGAAAACATTTTATCGAAAACATGGATATGGATAAAAAGGTATTTTTAATTGAAAAGTAAAACAATTTCAGTTTTCCATAAAAAAATTCATTCAATGTCTTGATTTTAGAAAGAGAACAATATTAAATTAAAACAGTTTATATCTATAATAAGAAGAGTAATATAAAATAATGGGATTCTTGAGGGATAAGTCATAAAATTCCATCATCATAAATTTCATCATAAACAATATAAATTAAAAATGATATTATTACATAAATCCCTTACAGTTTTGTATTTTTTTAATCGTTTGATCTATGAATGTATAAATTCAAATTAAACATTAAATATCATTAAAATAATTATAATTATGATATAACATGTAAAATTGGTAGTATATAGACATTATAATAAAAAATTAAGGCATATAATGAAACATGTCTGAACAAAACAATATTGAGATAAAGAACAATTATGGACTTGTTAATATCAGAATCAAAGAATCATGAAATAGAGAAGCTTATATGGATTTTAAAATCCCCATATGTGGCGAATTTTCCATAAGTCACATATAAATTAAAGTGAGATGATAAATTATATTACCTCAAATCACACTTTCTTTTAAACTGCTCTAAAAATTTATATAAAAATTGAAATTTATTGTAATTATATAATGGAAACATTTACATTAATATAGTAGCATATATGATATTATTATAAATTTTCAACACCCTTGTATTAATAAATATGTATTAAAACTGTCTTTTTTAGGTGATAATTTTTTTGGTTTTTTGGAATGTTTCAGTTCTTCAGTTCTTGTACATTTACATTGATCATGGTTTTATATTCTGAAAAATGTTATCTAATATATTCATATTATATATATTAATTATATATATATTTATAGTCATCCATAAAAGGTATAAACAAAAAAATAAATCACACCATTAATGGAGATGGTACATCATACATACACATGAATGTTGATTTCACTTTTCGACAGATGAAATGAAAGAAAGGTAAATAAAAAAAAATACAATATATATTAATAAAATTTATCCTTATTACCATCCAATTAATTCGGAAATGAATAAAATAATAACATCTCCTAGTGGAGTTTGTAACCCACACGTACACATGACCAGCGTTATCATTTTCTAATGGATTGGAAGGTGAGAAGGAAGATTTGATATTATTATTAAAGAAGAATTAATATATCATATAATAACATATATTCATTATTTATATTTTTGAATCCATACAATAAAAAATGTCATGAAAAACTAATTACACTACTACATGGAGACGTTAAGTCATACATACACATGAATGATGTTTTTTTCATTGTATTGAAAAGAGAATAAAAATGGGTTTCCTATAATAATAATTACATATATTTACATTAATGATAATTGAGTTTTTTTATTTTATAAATGTCAAAATATATTTAGAGTATTTAAATGTAGAAAAAAAATTGAAATAATTGTTAAACACGATTACATATTCTTTAGAATTCAACATTTACATACCTTATTAATGTCCCATGGAAATATATTTTAGGAATAAAATATTCTATAATTAGTGGATAAGGATGTTTAGACAATAATTTTAATAATTTTTCTAGATACATGGATAAAATCATGTGAGGAATCGAGTAGAAGTGTTTCCCTTTTATAAATGAGGAGAGGGGAAATCTTATAATTACATAATGAATTAAATTAATATAATTTAATTTGTATAGTAAAGTAACTTAAAATTTACATATTTCTATTATAGAATTATTATAATTCTAAATCCTTTCATTCAATAGTATTTATACTTGTTAATGGGAGGTTTTAACCCATATCTCTTTGTTTTAGCCACTGTTAATCCATTGGAATGTTATTGTAATATCAAAGTATTATATTATTTAAGGGTCAATAATGTACCCTAAAATAGATAATTGATCCATACATTTACCATGGTTAATATTTTAAACCCTATCTCATTACATTTTCGACATATATGAAATTTATTCATTTTAAATAATTTATTTGAATATTTCGTATAATGAAATACCATTAATATTATTTTGGAAGTATTCATTTACATTGACATTAATGTAATCAATAATATTATGGATTTAAAATATAAGTAATTATAAAATACCTATTATGATATACTTGTCAAAAACTTATGGAAAAAATAATTATTCATCAAATTATTATTACTTTTAAAAATTTTAAAAACATTTATTTTATTTTTCTATTAATTTAAATAAATATTATATTTCATTACAAGATCGTTTTTAAATTTATAGTTCAATTACTAGAAACTAAAAATATTTTATCATGATAAAAAATTAATGTATATTTCAAATAATATTTTTTAACCACACTTATCTTCCTTTTATCCTTAAGAAACAAATTAGAGATATTTGAGTCAATAGAGTGACATTTTGTATTAACTATTTTCTTATTTAAATATAGTGGTAATAATTAAAGATCAATAGAAAAAAATGGTCATATATTCAATAATTGTATAACCATTTACAAAATACACTCATAATATGTGATAATATAATGTGTTAGAGAAAATTTAATGCATTTTCCTTAATTGTAACTCTATTTTACCTATTTAATCCTTAATGATGTGACAAATATTTACCTAGGGTAATAGTAATAATATTGAAAAATAGAATAATCCTATTAAAAAATTTTGATCCTCATAATTCAAAATATTTATAATATTTTTCTAGATTAAATTCCACAAATGTTATGTATTTTATTTAAAATTTATCCCCAAAGTTGTGATGAAAATAAACTGCCTTGAATTTTTTCTCATGATTATAGAATATTTTTATACCGAATAAAAACATAAAATTTATTCCAATGGACTTAATTTGATTATTAGTAGTGTAAAATAAATTTTTTTTAAAAAAATATCAATATATTTATATTATTTAAACAAATAACGTATTTTTTTATTAATTGGTATTTTTAACTATTTATCGAGAAAATAAATATTTTGAAAAAATAAATAGAACTCAAGTCTAAGATAATATTTACATCATGATATATAAAATAAATTTCCTTTTCTAAATTATTTTTTCTAAAAGTGAAAAAATAATTAATTATTTTCTTATAAAAATAAATATAAACTATTTATAAAGAACTTGAATTTTTTTAGCAAAAAATGAGGCATTAGAAATTAATTTCATTATTTATAACCACTAATTAATAATTTTTTTTAATTAGAAATACAAATTATGTATTTGAAAATTTAGTTACACATATTTATGCCCATCAATTCAATGGAAATTTCACATTTTAATAACAATACATTTATAATACGTATCAATAGACTTAATGATCTATTTTTTCTATTAAGTATGCTATCAAGAATATATTTACTTTAAAAAAAATATTTGGGGTGTTACATTATCCCTCCTAAAATAAATTATTTTCAAATAATTTTTTATTTGTCATAAAATGTTGAATAGTTGAATCTACCCTTATTTAAAACCAATATCATATAGAGATATAATACATTTACATTGAAAAGGGGGAGTGAAAATTATAAATTATACTTGAAATAAAATAGATTCAGGTTTTTGGATAGGGGAAAATTGGTGGGAAATTAAAGTATAGATACGTGGGAGAAAATTTTAATGTCACGATTCTGGTACCACCTAGAGGTTCCCATACCTGGTTGGTAACATGGTGTCATATGCATTTAACCAAACTCCAGAGGCTATAGACCAGCAGTAAGGCCTTTGGGTGTGAAAGTGGGGGAAAATATTCCCTCATTGGAAGAGTAATGCAGTGGAAAGAAACAAATAACAATAGAAGAAGTAGTAATAACAGGCAATACGTAAATAGTGGAAGACTGAAAGTTATAACAAAACTTGAGCACATATAGAAATGATGCATGATACATATGTCTAGGGAAGTATCTGAACATGTCACAATGATGGAAAACTGTACTAAACTAATTTAAAAGGTAAAAAAATAAACTCCACCAGCATCGCAAGCCTCAGCTTGGTCTCACGCTCTCCGCCTCCATAGTAGTCAAGTAGCTGATGTAGATGCGTGCTTGACCTTATCTATAACTGCAACAAAATAATCTTTTTTAGGCCCAAAAGCATGAACCAAACAAGGTTTGAGATGAATCCCAGTAGGCAACAACCCCAAATATCACTACCTGACTTCTAGTGAATATATATGGAAGGAAATAAGCAAAATGAAGTAGTAAACAAGGATGTACTCAAAAGTAAACAATCCTATATATTCAATTGATATCATTTTCATATATCAAGAAAATAGCTAAGGAAATACAAGTTACCCTCTGGGATGTACTCCCTGTCTAACCCCTCTTGTTCAACCAAATAAACACAAGAAACTCTATACGAAGTACTCATGGTCTAATACCTCTTGTTTAGCATTAGAAAAGACTATCTGGGGAAGCAATCACTTTCAATTCCCCTTGAGGACTTGTATCGGTAACTGGAGACACACTAATAGAGAACTAGGTCCACCCCCCATATGGTCTCCCAACGTATAATACACTAGACACACTAGAGAATCCTTCAGTATCCATTCCTCCTATGGTATACTACACCAGGTTCCCACAGCCCTGTGTATGTCAATCATGCCGAACAACGTTCCAAAGACAAAGTAAACCTAAAGAACTACTTAGATAACAAATTTCAAGAATTAATTTGCTAAACAGATACACGCATATAAAAACATCATATAATATAACTCCATCCTAACAACAATAGGCATGGAAAACATGAATCCTAATCGCAAAAGCTAGGAAAACTGTCAATATTATAACAACCATGGGAAAAAAATCCATAGCATTGAAAATAACCATATACACAATCAAACAACATATACACAGAATTATATAGAAAAACACGCCTTAAATGGGCTAAAATCCATAAGCACGCATTACTTAGTTCTAGGGCATTGGGTACTTTTTCACATTAAATTCACAGACTTACTACTAAGAGGCGCAAACCACCTTCCTCGGTGTTGTATGATCGATATACTTCAGCATCGGCACATGAATCGTAAAAAAATGCAGAAGATCTACCAGAACATCTAAATGGTTCAGCTGAGGATATCTCAAAAAATAAGAGAAATTAGGAAATGAGATCCAGAAGAAGGAATAACTCACTGAGGCGATTCCAACACAATAGATGATGTTTGATTTGGAGAACATATGGACGCTTGGGGGCCTCATGAGGAATTGTGCTCATTGCTCACTCTGGGACGAGACATCGTTAGAATAAGGGCTTTCTATGAATGACACACGACCCCATTCAGATATAAAAATTAAAAAGAAAAGTACATGGTGTGTTCATTAAAGGTAAATGGAGTCTACATGCCTTAAATGGCCCCCGCTTTAAGCGGTATCCAAGTCACCCATCAAGAAAATGTACTCATCCATCACATGGAATGTACATGGTCTCCTATGGCATCTAGGTACATGGAATGTACTCCAAAGTACATGGCATGTAATCCCTAAATTTCAAGATCTCCTATTTTTCTCAAAAACACCAAAAAGAAACCCCATAACTGAAAGGAAGGACTAGGTTCTTATAAGATTCCCCCCCTAAAAGAAATTCATCTACACACATCTCTAGCATGGTGTCATAGAAGAATAATCATGGAATAGCTCTCACCACTGCGATCATACATTTTCCACCCTCTCCCATGCCTCGTCTTGTACTCGCCCTTGATGCCATTGCACTAGTACCAGAGGAACTGACCAGCCATGGAGAACCTTCACGCTAAAATCAACAATCTGGATAGGATAAAATTCAAATGATGCATCCACCTCTGACTCAAAATCCACAAGTTAAAAAACATGACATGTTTATGATAATTAAAGTGGTAGATAAGAAAAGTGGAATACATGTTGCATATAATGATATCATTGAGGCATTTTCAACCGAAAGGAAATGATCCTAAATCTCCCCAAAACCCCAAATGGTCCAACATATCTTTGGGAAATCTTGCCCTATATCTAAATTCTCTTAGGTCCCTACATTGATGTGACATGTTGAAAAACATGATCTCTATCCTCAAGCTCTAGAGTTCGTATACATCGATCATCATAATACTTCTATAATGACTATGTAGTAGCCATCCTCTCATGAATCTTCTCAATCTGTTCTATGGTCTCCTGAACAAGATGATGTCCCACCATAACTACCTCTTCTACTTCTATCCAATAGAAGGCTGGTCAGAAAGGCCTATAGTACAAATCCTCATTAGGTTCTATTTGAATAGTTTCATGAAAAATATTACTGTTGGAATACTTCACAAGAGGTTTGGGATTCTTCTAAGAACCTCAAAAATCATGGATTCCTGCTTGAAGAATGTCCTATAGAACTTGAATAGTACACATGAACTGTCCATCTGTCTAGGGACGGTATGTTGTACTTAGAAGTACCTATTTAATGAATTCCCTCTTTAATCCCTTCCAATATCGAAAAGTAAAACAAGATTCCCTGTCTGAAACGATGGAGTGTAGGACCTCATGTAAGTTCAAATCTCCTGATTGTAAAACTTCCCCATCTCATCAACACTGAATGTCTCCTTGATCGGTAGGAAGAGATCAACCTTCGTGAGTCCATCAATGAAAACCAATACTACATCATTCCCATAAGGTTACCTAGTTAATATTATCATGAAGTCCATCGTGACATCATTCCCCTTCCACTCGGGAATGGGTAACTGCTAAAAAATCCCTACTTATCGTTGATGCTTCGCGTTCAGCTGCTGATAGGTGGAACCCCTTTTGACAACCCAGAAACATCACTCTTCAAACCTAGCCACCAATACAGATCGTGTAGACAATTATACATCTTGGAGACACTTGGATGAACTACCCAAACTGAGGAATGAAAGTCCCACATCTGCTCCTCACGTATGTGTGTTGATACCCATATGCATCGATCAAAGTGAAAGATCTCATCCTCACGTACGGTCCATCCATGAATAGCGTCCTCTACTGACACACTCTCCCATAAGACTAGGGCTTCATAATTTCATATCCTCCTCATTCACACTTGATCAAGTAGTGTAGAGGTAACAACTACATAAGAAGGAAACATTTGTTTGTATCTGCAGTGCACCTCCAAATGAATCTCAAAGAACAGAGGAATAAGTAGAAACTCACTACTGGACTCTTGAACTACCTATATCTGAATCATCTTTCTCAATGTATCAGCTGCTACATTTCCTTTTCCATTCATGTAAGAAATCTCAAAATCAAAGGACTTGTGGTATTCGTCCGACCTTCACTATCTCAATTTTATGTCCTGCTGAGTGAAAATATATATGAGACTTCTATGGTCAGTGAAAACCACAAAACTCTCTCTCAACATATAATTTCTACAACAACATAAAGGAGGAAAAATTATTTCCAAATGAAGATCATTCATGAGGTAATTTCTCCCATGTGTCCTCAACTACTGAGACATGTACACAACGACTCTTTCCCCTTGTACACGCACGGATCCTAGCCCGATAAATAATGCATAATAGTACACAATATCTATTTTTACCGAATATATAAATAATAGTCTCGGTAGTGATGTTAACCTCCCTTTTATCTCCTAAAAGGCTGACTCACAAGAATTTGTCCATAGGTACTTCACACCCTTCTAAGTGATCCCCGTCAGTGGTGATGTTAAGTGTGAAAGGAATTGTATGAAACATCGGTAGTAACAATACAGCCCTAGAAAACCCAGTACCTCAAATACATTCATTACATACTCCAAGGAAACTTCTTCCATAACTTTCTATTGGTCTACTGATACTCCAGTCTATAAGATAATATGACCCATGAAGTGAATCTGGTCCATCCAAAAGTGTCATTTTGAGAGCATAACAAAAAACTGATGCTATATAATTGTGCACAAAACAATCTCAAGATGTGGGACATGGTCATGTAGAGTGCGAGAGTAAACCAAGTTGTCATCCAAAAAGACATCCATAAATGAATCCAAGTACGAATTGAACACTTGGGTCATCAGTGCCATAAAAACTGTAGGCGTGTTCGTGAGACCGAATGATATTACCACGTATTCCTATAGACCATACTTACTCCAAAAGGCTGTTAGAGATATATTTGATCATCTAACATGAAAATGATGATAAACAGATCTAAATTCAATCATCGAGAACCCCCAGTATCCATGAATTTGATCAAAGATATCATATATCCACAGAAAGGGATATTGGTTCCTACCTATTAACTGGTTCAGCTTCCAATAATCCATAGAAAGTCTGAGGGTACTATCCTCCATCTTCCCAAACAGAATAGGAAACCCCCAAAGAGAAGTACTAGGTCAAATAAAACCCTTTTCTATCAACTCCTCTAACTATTTCTTGAGCATCTATAACACTATTGTGGAAACCCTATAAGGAGGAATGGACACTAGTGTCGCTCCTGGCCAAAGCTCAATTGAAAAGTCTACCACATTATCTAGAGGAAAACATGAAAAGTATTATGGATAGTCATTCACGAAATGATATAACACTGGAGAAAATTCCTTCTTTGTATTACCCTGGTCATCTAGATATAGACTATCAATCTGGGTCGTAACTCCTCTAAACCCATGATACTCAGGTCCTACTCTGCTCGTTTGGACATCTCATTCGCCCTTCTGTAGAAACAAACCACCATCTGGTGATGTGAAACTCACCCTACGATGATAGAAATTGACAATAGTCTAGAAGGAAAATAACCTGTCCATTCTGATAATGACATCATAACCTGTCATCCCTAAGAGATAGGGGTCCCATAAGAAGTAACATCAGAAAACCTCAAGAGGGCTCTCCCTGCACTGACCTACATAAGCCGTTCTTTCCCCCAAAAGAGTTTCCAGTGTCAAGACATCATAAAAAGGAATGATACTAAGCCCACGTCTCTCCAAAACAAAAAAAATGAAACTATTGGAAACCACTATATCAAAATGTGAAAAAACATGAATTTGGAAACTAGGATCGTTGCTCGAGCTGTAGTGGGTCTGGGATCCTCTTCCTTCTAGGTGTGCTCTACTACAAGAGTTGGGAATGTACCATTGTTACACCCGAGAATTTTATGTTATATAAATCATCAAAGGAGTTTTTTTCTACACAAAACACCTTCTTGGCTTGCTTTACATGAAATCGCGACCTTCCTCGATAGCTTGCGTCGTACGCAATACCGAGTTTCACTAAGCAACGATATACTATTAAAATATTATTAAAAACTAGCCGTTATGAATAGTAATAACCACTTTTTAAAATTTTATAAATTTTATTCTTCAAAATGGACTTCATTTTTGGACTCAAAATATCGAAAATAGCCTAGGGTGAAATTTTGGTATTTTTCTGAAAACTTTCAATTTTTGATGAATTGTGAAACTACTAAGTGGCTGTTAAAAAAACTGAATTGTACATAAAACTTAATTTTACCGCTTATGTGAGTATAATTTCAAAAATTTGAGAGACACGGTTGATTTCAGTAAGTAAAATGTGGTTCAATGAGATTAAAATAATTTTTTTGGTGAATAGTAACTTTTTACATTTTTTTACCACGGTTAAAAGTAAATAGGGTAATTAAGGGTAAATATGATATTATAATTACCCTAACACATGTCCTAATTCTATTGGACAAGTGTAATTAGACCAAAAAAAAATTTAGGAATAAAATATGACCATTTAGGCCCACTTAGATTAGATTAGGACATTTAGTATTAATTTATTTAATGAAGGGTTAAAATAGTTAAAATCAAAGTTTAATAACTAAATAATTTTTAATATGGGGTTATACATAATATAAATTAGACTATAAATATTCATTAGAAAGATAAAATGATTTCCTACATAATGGTATTTTATTTGTAATTTTTAGACTTTAAATAATTTAATTTATGTATGACACAATGATAATGCAGTAATTACCATAATATTAAAAAAATAGAATAATTGATATTATAAATACCTAAATAAGTATAATTTGAGACTTTTTATGAATTCCAATAATTTTGTAGGTTAATATGACATGTTAGTATTGAGTTAATTAACTTTGTTTGAACTTATAATTCTGTTATGATTTTCACAAAAATCAATTACTAAATAGTGTCAAAATTGACATAAAATAGTTTTTAAAAAAACAAATATTATATTATTAATTGTTATTTTATTCCTAAAAATCTATGGTTCGGCCAAATGACTTAGATACGGTTATATATATTAATAATAAACAACTTGGGGGTCGTTTGGCTTGATATAGTAAGTTTATTAACCTTATAATATAAGAACACAAGAAGACACAGTAAAATTAAAATTATTTAACTTAATGGTAAATCTAAATGATAAGTTTAAAATTGGAACCTAAACATGTCTAAAATCTATTGGATGAGATGATTTAGACACATCCCCACCTTAGCCTCGAAATAAATCAATTTTGAGCTATTTAAAACCAAACATGACATTATAATAAAATAATATATTTAGTTATTCCAAAGGTGCCCCTCTCCTCCCTTATAAAAGGGAACCTCCTCCCTCTCTTCCTCACACAAAATTGAGCCTTCAAGCTAGGCCAACCCCTGCCATTTTCTCCTCTCCACTTCCCTAGAGACATCCTATAGGTCCTGGTCTTCTTCAAAGACCTAATTTAGTGCCCTAAAAGGAGGTCTAAAAGACGCACTTCAAAGAAGAGGTAATATCCATTACCGATCCTTTCCAATTTCTTTCTTCTTCAACATCTTCTTCATTAGTTGTTTCATTATGAAGTAATAACATCATTATCACTCATATACTGATATGTTATTATAAGTATGAAACAACCTTATTTAACCATCTATCCATCCTACAGTAAATGAAATCACCGCGCGTGCGTACGTACGGAATACCGTCTCCACGCCGTGGTGTAATCTATTTTCCACCACCACCTTACTTGGATTGGTATAATGGTGTAAATAATGACTATATATTACTATTAAAAAGTGATATTGATTCTTAAATAGTATACATACACTCCAATACAATTCCACGATCATAGGAATGATATCATCACTTGTGCGTACGTACGGAATACCGTCTCCACGATGTGATGCGACTCATTCTACATGATATTAATTTCATAATGATTATATAAATGAATTGAATGAATGAATATGATATACATTACACTAATACCATTCTTGAAATAAGGTATCTATAACCTAAATAGAAGAATAATAATTTATTCGACAAAACACGGATAAGAACAAAAAGTTACAAACACCCGAATAACAAGTAGCAATGAAATATTACAACTATGAAGCTAAGAATATGACCATATATGATATAATAAAAATAAGTATGATTCTGGAATAAGTCAATAACATTATTTAAATCATTATACAGGAGGTTCGGACACTTACAAAGCAAGTCGGACTTAAGGTAAGGGAAAATATCACAATCTCATTTTTAACCGAGATTGTTTTTACTTTGGCATTTACTGGGGTGTATTTTATCATCCACATCCTTGTTCCCTAAATATGTAATATTGTTTCCATCCACTTACAATAGTTTAAATCCAATTTTACCCTTTGGTGAGTTTTTAGTAAAGAATATGAAAGGAATCTTTTGTTGTTTTTCGTACGAGGTACTTTTTGACTTCTCCGACAAAAGTACGAGAAGAATGTTTTTTAACTTATATGGCATGAATGGATTTTTAAAACATTATTTCAAAGAAGCTTCCTTTACAAGTTTTCATGTTTATTTTTAATCAACTTCTTTTATTTTGAATTCGTATGACATGTTATGAAAGGAAAAATGTTTTTGAAGAAGAAAGGATATTTTCCTCAAGAATGGAGTTCAAGTGTTTTATCAAAATTATTTTCCATCTACGATAATAAAGGGTTCTGTTTTTATCCCTATTATTACAATGATTTGATCATGTTGTGATGGAATTATTTTTATGAATTCCTTTATCTTGTATGAATTTTTTTATGATGTCATGTTGTTTAAGATTCCCATTTGTATTACATGGGTTATGCAATGATGTATGATTTATGATTTTGTGGCACACATAAGAATGGTATAATTATGAGATGGGTGGGACCTATATCTCCCTCCAATGCATTGGGTAAAGATTTTATATCTCATGAGATAGACATGGATGGAATGGTAGGTTATACCGGTTCAGTGAAGCAGGACTGAAACGAGGGTAACTCGGTTCAGAAATGGACTTTGTCCACTAAGATAGTATTGGAAATGAGTCTTGAATAATAAGAAATGATTCTCTATGATTATGTGTGTATGCCACAAGGTTTCATGTTTTAAGTTATGATTATTGGGATTACATTTCACTTCTATTATTTATCCTGTGCTATGGTATTATGATCTCTTTTGCAGGATAAGATTTCCAAAAGTTATGTTCTTATGTATATGATGTGATTGATATTTCTTTTGTTTACCCTTACTGAGCATTTGAGCTCACCCTTTTGTATGTTTTATTTCCCCAGGTCAGGAAGAAGGATATTAAGTAGAATATGCCAAAAAGCGACTCTAGATATGATGAAATAAATGGGAGGCAAAGTAGATGATTTATGAACTAGTTGTTTATATTTCCCAGTTTCTAAAGACACTATACCTATACGGTCCTTTCTTGGTTTTGTTAAATGTTGTAATAAGTGTGCTTCAAATCTGAAGTAATAACAATGTATGTAATGTATGGGTCGTTATAGTTGGTATCAGAGCAAAGGTATAGTCAACCTTTGGAAACTAGGATGTGATAGCCTTCGTAAGAACCCTAAGGATAATTCTAAGCATAGAACACAATCTTAGTGTTTTAGAAATGGCCATGAATAACCTAGGATAAGACCTTAAGTGTGACATTTTATTCTTGATTATGTGGTTTTCCTATTATAATTAGTGTTGCTCACACTATTCGTCTTGGTTTTAGTCAATGGATGGAACCCAGAGGAACCGTGTTAATGTGGAATGCAATAGCCAATGCAATAATTGTCCCCCTGAGAAACCAAATGTTATGGGAGATGGAATGAAAAATCTTGTAGCCATGCTCACACAACTTTCTCAAGCTATGAATCATGCAGGATTTCCAAATGAGCAAAGGAAGGAGCAACATTCTGTTGAATCCTTCATGAGACAGCGTCCACCTTCATTCAGCGGGTCTATTGATCCATTAGATGCAGAACAATGGATTAGTACTACTAAAAAGATATTTTCAGTTCTTCAATGTTATGAGCACGATAAAGTCATATTAGCCGTGTATCATTTGGAAGGTGATGCTGATAAATGGTGGAATCTTATTATGAATACAAGTCAAAGGGATGAAATTGATTCCATGGAATGGGACAAGTTCAAGAACTTATTTTTCAATAAGTACTTCCCCCGTATTCTCTGAACAAATATGGAGAAAGAGTTTCTTGAACTGAAGCAAAAGGATGATGAATCTGTTGGTACCTATGAAGCAAATTTTACAAGACATGCAAGGTACGCTTCTGGTTTTATTATCCAACCTGAGAGTAAGATCGATCGATTCTTTAGTGGCTTAAAACCAAGTCCTCGAAGGGCCTTAGCCATAAGGGACTTCAATAGCTACGAGGAAATCGTTCGATGTGCTCTCAAAGTTGATATGGAGATTGGAGTAACCCATCAATCATATGGGTTTGATAAGAAGAGGAAAATGTAATTCAAAGGAAAATATAAAGAGCACACTGAAAAGAAGATGAACTTTCGCTTATGCACAATGTGTGGAATGAAACATGGAGGGAGTTATCATAAAGGGACAAGTAATTACTTCAAATGTGGAAAGGAAGGTCATCGGGCAATTGAATGCCACAATGATGGGAAGAAGATGTCTAATGATACAAACAAAGGAAGGGTTGCACAGAATGAACCTACTACACTTCAATGATTCAAGTGCAAGGAGATGGGGAATTATTCCAATCAATGCCCTAATCCAAGGATTGATGATGATGGTCGACGCCAACAAACTCTTAAGGCTAAAGACAAAGGAAAGTCACATGCAATTTCTATCAGTGATGTGGAATACGATAACGATGTGGTGAAAGGTACACTTACCATCCACTCTAAAGTAGCAAATGTTTTATTTGATTCTGGATCCACCCACTCTTTTATTTCTGAAGAATTTTATAAGGATATCACCTTATTACCTCAATAGTTAGATGTTGAGTTAGCTGTGACAACCCCTAATGGCACAACAGTCGCATAAAAAGTTTATAATTCTTCTCCGATTGAAGTTTGTGGGAAAGTGATTCCTGCAAATCTTGTGATCCTTCCTATAGTGGAATTTGATGTGATTCTTGGCATGGATTGACTTTCTCTACATGGAGCTCATATCAATTTCCAAATAAGGGAAGTCACATTTCATATTCCAGATCAATCTACGGTCGTCTATCGATGCAAGTATGAATATAACCTTCCAGTGGAAATTCCTTCCATCATATGGGTCTTGATTCCACTAAATTAAGGTTATTTATCTCAAATGGTTGGTGAGAAACTCACGATTAAGAATATTCCCATTGTTCGAGAGTTTGATGATGTCTTTCCAGAGGAATTACCGGGTCTTCCACCGAATCGTGAAGTTGATTTTTCAAAATAACTTGTACCGGGTGCTTTGCCTATTTCAAAGACACCTTATTGAATGGCCCCAATTGAGTTGCAGTAATTAAAGAAGCATCTCCAAGAGAATCTTGATAAGGGGTTCATACACCCTAGTGCGTCACCTTGGGGAGCACCTATTCTGTTTGTTAAGAAGAAAGATGGATCAATGAGACTCTGCATTGATTATCAAGAACTTAACAAGATCACTATCAAGAAAAAATATCCTCTCCCACGCATTGATGACCTATTTGACCAACTATGCGGAGCTCAATACTTTTCCAAGATTGATCTTCGTTCAGGGTATCATCAATTAAGGGTCAAAAGGGAGGATATACCAAAGACAGCTTTCCGTACAAGGTATGGACACTATGAATTTATAGTGATGCCATTTGGTCTTACAAATTCACCTACTATCTTCATGGATCTAATGAATAGAGTCTTTAGAGAACACCTTGATCAATTTGTGGTAGTCTTTATAGATGATATTCTTATCTATTCAAAGAGCAAGGAAGAACATGAAGATCACTTGAGAATTATATTGAAGACCTTGAGAAAGGATAAGCTTTATGCCAAATTTACCAAATGTGAATTTTGGCTTCAAAAAGTTTCATTTTTGCGTCACATAATCTCAAAAGAGGGGATATCTGTGGATCCAGCAAAAACAGATGTTATCGAAAGATGGTCGAGACCAACAATAGTAACCGAGATCCGAAGTTTTCTTGGTTTGGCTGGATATTATCGACGTTTTGTGAAAGATTTTTCAAGATTATCTAATCCACTCACCAAGTTGACTCAGAAAGGAGTTAAGTTTGTATGGACGAAGGAATGTGAAGAAAATTTCAAGGAGTTGAAAAGAAGGTTATTCAGTGCACCTATGCTCACACTGCCTTGTAGTGGAGAAAGGATTGTGATCTACAGTGATGCATCCAAGAAGGGATTGGGGTGTGTTCTTATGCAAAATGATATGGTAATAGCTTATGCCTCACGATAGTTGAAAATACATGAGAAAAATCACCCAACTCATGATTTGGAGTTAGCTGCGGTAATCTTTGCATTAAAGATTTGGAGGCATTACCTTTATGGTGAAAGGTGTGATATTTATACTGATCATAAAAGTTTAAAGTATATTTTCACACAAAAGGAGCTGAATATGCGCCAAAGAAGATGGTTGGAGCTGATTAACGATTATGACTGCTCAATCCATTACCACCCTGGAAAAGAAAACAAGGTGGCAGATGCATTAAGTCGACAAGACCATGCCAGTTTATCCATGATGAGGATCACAAAAGATCCAATATTTATGGATTTACAAAGAATGGATCTTGGAATTATAATGGAAGGGGAAAAATCTTATCTTTCTCAAGTGAATGTTCAACCATCTATACATGTGAAGATTAAAGAGGCACAGAAAGAAGATGTTGAGTTACAAAAGAAGGTGAGAAATGTTCCTGAATTCAACCTTGATTGTGATGGGATAATAAAGTTCAGGAATCTGGGTTGTGTTCCTCCCATCCCTGAATTAAAAAGGATTTTCTGGATGAGGCTCATAGTTCGTCATTCTCTATTCATCCTGGAAGCACGAAGATGTATATGGACCTGAAAGAGTACTTCTGGTGGGAGGACATGAAAAGATATGTTGCTGAATATGTCTCTCGATGCTTGGTGTGTCAGCAAGTTAAAGCTGAGAGATAGAAGTCTAAGGGGATGTTACAACCATTATCCATACCCGAATGGAAATGGGAAAACATCACTATGGACTTTGTCACAGGACTTCCAAAAACACCCAAAGGAAATAATGCTATCTGGGTCATAGTTGATCGTCTTACAAAATCTGCACACTTCATTGCTATTAGAGAGGATTTATCTCTGGATTATCTTGCCAGGATATATGTTAAGGAAGTGGTAAGATTGCATGGAGAACCACTTTCTATTATATCTGATCGAGATCTGAGGTTTACCTCAAAGTTCTGGCGAAGTCTTTAACATACTCTGGATACAGAGTTCAGTTTCAGCACTGCTTATCATCCTCAGACAGATGGTCAGTCCGAGAGAACAATTCAAACTCTAGAAGATATGTTGAGAGCTTGCTCTATGGATTTCAATGGTGGTTGGGATCAACACCTACCTTTGGTGGAATTTTCTTAAAATAATAGCTTTCACTCCAGTATTCAGATGGCTCCTTATGAAGATCTCTATGGAAATAAATGCAGGACTCCAAGTTGCTGGGATGAAGTTGAAGAAAGATAACTACTTGGACCTGATCTCATTGATGAAATGGCAGAAAAGGTAAGATCTATTCAACAACACATAAGAGCAGCTCAGAGTCGACAAAAAAGTTATGCCGACAGCCGATGAAAAGACCTAGAGTTTGAAGTGGGAGATAATGTGTTCTTACGAATATCTCCCTAGAAGAGGGTTATGAGATTTGGAAAGAAGGGGAAGTTGAGCCCCAGATATATCGGTTCTTTTAGAAATACTGGATCGTGTTGGGAAGGTAGCTTACCGATTGGCGCTTCCACCGAATCTCTCTCAATTTCACGATGTGTTCCATGTATCTCTCCTGAGAAAGTACATACCTGATCCTTCACACGTACTTAGCTCAGAAGTTGTACCGCTGGAGAAAGATCTTTCTTATGAAGAACAACCGATACAGATTCTGGATCGTAGTGAAAAAGTCCTACGAAACAAGACCACTCGATTGGTGAATGTTTTATGGAGGAACCACCAATTAGAAGAAGCTACATGGGAGCTTGAGGATATGATGAGGGAGAGGTATCCCCATCTGTTTGTTAAAAAGTTACGAATTTCGAGGGCGAAATTCATTTTAAGGGGGGTATAATGTAACAACTGAGACGTTTATGATATATAAATCATCCAAGCAATCTTTTTCTACACACAACACTTGCTTGGGTTGCTTTACACGAAATCGCGACCTTCCTCGATAGCTTGCGTCGTACGCAATACCGAGTTTCACTAAACAACGATATACTATTAAAATATTATTAAAAACTAGCCGTTATGAATAGTAATAACCACTTTTTAAAATTTTATAAATTTTATTCTTCAAAATGGACTTCATTTTTGGACTCAGAATATCGAAATTAGCCTAGGGTGAAATTTTGGTATTTTTCTGAAAACTTTCAATTTTTTATGAATAGTGAAACTACTAAGTGGCTGTTAAAAAAACTAAATTTTTCATAAAACTTAATTTTACCACTTATGTGAGTGGAATTTAAAAAATCCGAGAGACACGGTTGATGTCAGTATGTAAAATGTGGTTCAATGAGATGAAAATAATTTTTTGTTGAATAGTAATTTTTTACTTTTTTACCACGGTTAAAAGTAAATAGTGTAATTAAGGGTAAAAATGATATTATAATTCTCCTAACACATGTCCTAATTCTATTGGACAAGTGTAATTCGACCAAAAACAAACTTAGGAATAAAATATGACCATTTACGCCCACTTGGATTAGATTAGGACATTTCGTATTAATTTATTTAAAGAAGGGTTAAAATAGTTAAAATCAAAGTTTAATAACTAAATAATTTTTAATATGGGGTTATACATAAGATAAATTCGACTATAAATATTCATTAGAAATATAAAATGATTTCATACATAATGGTATTTTATTTGTAATTTTTAGACTTTAAATAATTTAATTTATGTATGACACAATGATGATGCAGTAATTACCATAATAGTAAAAAAAATATAATAATTGATATTATAAATACCTAAATAAGTATAATATGAGACTTTTTATGAATTCCAATAATTTTATAGGTTAATATGACATGTTAGTATTGATTTAATTAACTTTTTTCGAACTTATCAATCTGTTATGATTTTCACAAAAATCAATTACTAAATAGTGTCAAAATTGACATAAAATAGTTTTTAAAAAAACAAATATTATATTATTAATTGTTATTTTATTCATAAAAATATAAGGTTCGGCCAAATGACTCAGATAAGGTTATATATATTAATAATAAACAACTTGGGGTTCTTTTGGCTTGATATATTAAGTTTATTAACCTTATAGAATAAGAACACAAGAAGACACGGTAAAATTAAAATTATTTAACTTAATGGTAAATCTAAATGATAAGGTTAAAATAGGAACCTAAACTTGTCTAAAATCTATTGGATGAGAGTATTTAGACCCATCCCCACCTTAGCCTCTATATAAACCAATTTGGATCTATTTAAAACCGATCTTGACTTTATAATAAAATAATATTTTTAGTTATTCCAAAGGTGCCCCTCTCCTCCCTTATAAAAGGGCACCTCCTCCCTCTCTTCCTCACACAACATTGAGCCTTCAAGCTCGGCCAAACCCTGAAATTTTCTCCTCTCCACTTCCCTATAGACATCCTAGAGGTCCTGGTCTTCTTCAAAGAACAATTTTAGTGCCCTAAAAGGAGTTCTCAAAGAAGCACTTCAACGAAGAGGTAATATCCATTACCGATACTTTCCAATTTCTTTCTTCTTCAACTTCTTCTTCTTTAGTTGTTTCTTTATTAAGTAATAACATCAGTATCAATCATATACTGATATGTTATTATAAGTATGAAACAACCCTATTTAACCATCTATCCATCCTACGGAAAATGAAATCACCACGCGTGCGTACGTACGGAATACCGTCTCCACGTCGTGGTGTAATCTATTTTCCACCACCACCTTACTTGGATGGGAATAATGGTGTAAATAATGACTATATATGACTATTAACAAGTGATATTTATTCTGAAATAGTATACATACACTCCAATACAATTCCATGATCATAGGAATGATATCATCACTCGTGCGTACGTACGGAATACCGTCTCCACGATGTGATGCGACTCGTTCTATATGATATTCATTTCATAATGATTATATAAATGAATTGAATGAATGAATATGATATACATTACACTAATACCATTCTGGATATAAGGTATCTATAACCTAAATAGAAGAATAAGAATTTATTCGACAAAACACGCATAAGACCAAAAAGTTATAAACACCCGAATAACAAGTAGCAATGAAATATTACTACTAAGAAGCTAAGAATATGACCATATATGATATAATAATAATAAGTATGATTCTGGAATAAGTCAATAACATTATTTAAATCATTATACAGGAGTTTCAGACACTTACAAAGCAAGTCGGACTTAAGGTAAGGGAAAATATCACAATCTCATTTTTATCCGAGATTGTTTTTACTTTGGCATTTACTGGGGTGTATTTTATCATCCACATCCATGTTCCCTAAATATGTAATATTGTTTACATCCACTTACAATAGTTTATATCCAATTTTACCCTTCGGTGAGTTTTTAGTAAAGAATATGAAAGGAATCTTTTGTCGTTTTTCATACGAGGTACTTTTTGACTTTTCCGACAAAAGTACGAGAAGAATGTTTTTTTAACTTATACGACATGAATGGATTTTTAAAACATTATTTCCAAGAATCTTCCTTTACAAGTTTTCAAGTTTATTTTTAATCAACTTATTTTATTTTAATGTCGTATGACATGTTATGAAAGGAAAAATGTTTTTGAAGAAGAAAGGATATTTTCCTCAAGAATGGAATTCAAGTGTTTTATCAAAATTATTTTCCATCTAAGATAATAAAGGGTTCTGTTTTTATCCCTATTATTACATTGATTTGATCATGTTGTGATGGAATTATTTTTATGAATTCCTTTATCTTGTTTGAATTTTTTTATGATGTCATGATGTTTAAGATTCCCATTTGTATTACATGGGTTATGCAATGATGTATGATTTATGATTTTGTGGCACACATAAGAATGGTATCATTATGAGATGGGTGGGACCTATATCTCCATCCAATGCATTGGGTAAAGATTTTATATCTCATTATATAGACATGGCCGGAATGGTAGGTTATACCGGTTCAGTGAAGCAGGACTGAAACGAGGGTAACTCGGTTCAGAAATGGACTTTTCCACTAAGATAGTATTGGCAATGAGTATTGACTAACAAGAAATTATTCTCTATGATTATGTGTGTATGCCACATGGTTTCATGTTTTATGTTATGATTATTGGGATTACATTTCACTTCTATGATTTATCCTATGTTATGATATTATGATCTCTTTTGCAGGATAAGATTTCCAAAAGTTATGTTCTTATGTATATGATGTGATTGATATTTCTTTTGTTTACCCTTACTGAGAATTTGAGCTCACCCTTTTGTATGTTTTATTTCCCCAGGTCAGGAAGAAGGTTATTAAGTAGAATATTCCAAAAAGGGACTCTATATATGATGAAATAAATGGGAGGCAAAGTAGATGCTTTATGAACAAGTTGTTTATGTTTCCCAGTTTCTAAAGACACTATACCTATACGGTCCTTTCTTGGGTTTGTTAAATTTTGTAATAAGTGTGATTTAATTCTGAAGTAATAACAATGTATGTAAAGTATGGGTCGTTATAACCGTGGCCCTAGGACCATGCATGACCACCCTGAGATGATCCACACTGTTTTCACTGCATGGATGTTGATTAGCTATCATGACCCTGACCTCTAAATTGGCCTAAACTGTTGGAAGAATTCCTTCTCTCAGATTGAGGAGAAACTGGTGGCCCTAATCTTTTAAGAGGATTTGAAACAGAACCTCTATAACTAGTAGCTTGGGAGAAAATCCAATAGCACCGCTAATGACGACCCGTATTTCCATTAAACCAGCACTGCACTGGGTCTCTTGGGCAACGTGTCCTTGTATTCCCGCTCATCTCACACTGTTATCCCATCACCTGTCTAGAAGAAGAAGTATCCTAATTCTTTGAATCTCCGTACATAGACTCTCTGCGGAACATTTTGATGTCAGTCGGAGGGGTACCAACTTCGGATGTCGACTCACCCTGGCTAACATCTCCAAAATCCATCAGATTGTACTCCGTGATTACCGAATGGTTGACTATACAAGTGATGGATGTAAACCTAATTATCTAAACCCGAGATTAGGTCTCAAGGATGAGACCATCCTCAAACCTCCTTCCCAAGAATAACTCATCACCCCCTAAAATGGGCATGAAGTGCTGCATCTTTGTGAAGCGAGAAGAATACTCCATAACTTAAAGAGTACCCTGCTCCAAACTGATGGAATTTGGGGCTCGATCGGCCCTCAAATTCTTCGTGTAGAAATAATCATATAAGGTATACTAGAAGTCATCTAAATCCATAACATGTTGGCATCTCTCCTATGAAATCACATCCAACCATTTCTTGGCTGAGTCCCAAATAATATATGTTGCAAGCTTCTGCCTAATCTTTGGAGGCATCTCCAGATGTTAAAATATTGAAAGCATGACCTCTACCATGATTATACAGCCTGAAGTCCTCCATCCCCTCTGAATGTAGGAGGATGCAACACCTGAAAGTCCTTTGTTAACTCTGCCTCAGATGGGGAAGGATGTATTTCTCCCTGTAATGTCTTCATAAAACTCTTTAAGGATTCATGGAACTGTGCATCGACACTTATATCTAGAATGACGGCTGGTGCCAAGACAAGCATGGCAGGAGGGTATACTGGTAGTCCATTATCTACCTTGTCTTGTGTCTGATCATTTCTCTAATTCTGGAATACAACTGGAGTAAGTCACAGTGGAATGTCTCTGTAAGGTCAAGTTCACACCTTTGTTAAAGATTATCAAGGACTAAAATTTAGAAGAGCATGAAAGGAATAGTAGAAGGTAAGAATTCATGTTTTTTAAAATAGGTAAACACGGCGTGTGTGACCCCCTACATGGTGGGTTTCATTATGTCTTCACACTGGCATTTAATCTATCCAAATTTGGTCTTGTAACACCCAGAAACACAACATGTTCTCTTTGAGACACGTCATGTACTTGAATGTTCCCTCCTTACCATGTACTCCTATCTAGAATGAATTACATGGTTATCTTAGAACAAAACTACCTGAATTACACGTTCCAAACAAAACATGTGATAGAAAGAATTCACTGAATCATATAGATAGTCAGACGGACAGATATATTGTTAACACTACACAATACGTTCAATCTGGACACAACATGTATAACATAAGTTTTATCCAACAGGTCATTAGTCACAAGGGTGGATACACATTCCTTAAAACACGGCGTGTACGCCCAATACATGGCGTGTTCCTCCAAATATTTCCCTACCTTGTGTCTCTACCCACACAGGCAGTAACACTGTTAGAGGCCACATGGTGTGTACTTAAAGTACATGGTTTGTATATAATAAAAATATTTCCTTCCAAAATAAAAGGACACATGGTGTGTATTCATCTATACACACCATGTATTTAGGGTTTTTCCGGATTATAAGCTTCAAAAACAACTCTGGAACCCAGAATAACACTAAAACAAACATTAAGGTTCCAAATTATGATCCATGAGGGACCATACTCACTGTGAATCAAAGTTTGGCAACTTATACATGTCATATACAAGCATAACTATGGAACGATCCACCAAATTAAAATACATGAAGGCCCACAACACCACAAGAACCAAATTTTTTCATTAATTCAAATGAAGCCTTACACAATCAAATACACCGTTAAATAGCATGTATTCTATGAAGGAATCTATCACAACAACATGCTTATTTAACACACGATCTATTACAACAACATGCAATCACTAATGCCCCATAAATGGAATTGTAAGAATGCATGATATGTGATCTATATCAGGTGACTATATGATGCATGAGATGGAATACCCTCATCTCATTATGTTGAAAATAATATAACCTAAATATTATCAACATTAAAAACACAAAACAAGTGAATCACTCTAGGGTGAATTAAAATCAACAGTAAAATTACTAACCCGAAAATTTCCATAGTCGAGCTAAATTAGCTTTTCTATATACATGGGTTAACAACTACTCAGAACAACTTAATAAAAACTACCTATTACTTATTATCAATTGCTATTGGATCCAAATAGTAAGTCATAATGAATATAATTCCTCTGATACCACATTGTTATATCTTGATTCTGCTGCAGCCCAGAGGTGCCCGTAACCGGTTGCAGACATGGCCTCAAGCGCATTTCCCCAAACAAAAGAGGGGGACAACTAGATGTGAGGGACTTAGGTATAATAGTGGGGAAAGAATTACCTCATTGGTAGAGTAATGCAGGGAATGAAACAAATAACAAATGTGTAACTATTAATAACATGCGATAAGTAAACAACGGAAGACTAAAAGTAATAAACAACTGAAGAACATATATATATGAAGCATGACACAAATGCCTACAAAATCATCCAAACAAGTCACAATGCTAGAATGTAGTAAAAAGGCAATTTACAAAGAAAAAAATAAACTCTAGTAGAATCACAAGCCTGAGATAGGTTCAATGCTCTCCAACTCCATAGCAATCAAGTACCCAGACGTAGAAGGGTGATTTACCTTATCTATGCCTCCCATAATATAATCTACTTGGGCCTAAAAGCATGACCCAAACATGTTATGAGATGAATATCAGTAGGAAACCACCCCAAATATCTGTGCCTAATATTCAGTGAATATATATATGGAAGGAAATATGAAAAATGATGTAGTAAAAAATGAAGCACTAAAAATTAAACAATTCAACGATTTCAATTGCATTCATTTTCATATACCAGGAAAGAAACTAATCAAATACAAGTAACACTTTGTGAAGTCTGACATACTAACCCCTCTAGTTGAACCATTCAAACAAAAGCAGCATTATGGGAATTACTCACAATATAACCCATTTGGCTCACCTTTCTCAAATACTCTCTCAGGAAGAACTCATTGTGAATTCCCCATGTAGTCTTGTATTTATAACTATAGACACTCTGAGGAACCACTAAATGTCAAATTTACCATGTAGTCTAAGAATGTGGAACTACATACGCCCATAGGTAGAACAAGGTACATCCATCCTATGGTCTTCAAATGTAAAAGAAAACAAACACTCTAGAGAATCCATCTGTGTCCATTCCTCATATAGTATACTAAACCTAGTTCCCAGAGCCCTGTGTAAGTCAATCTGGCACAATGATGTTCAACACCCAAAGTAAACCATAAGAACTAATTTCAAAACTACTTTTAAGAACTACATGGCTAAATAGCTACACACATATAAAAAATCAGATAGTATCACTCCATACAAACCACACTATGCATGGAAAACAAGCACCCTAACCGGCAAAGCTAGAATAACCGGTCAATAACAAAACAAAAATGTAAAACACATCCATAACATGTAAAATAACCATATTAAAAATCAACCAACCTCTACATAGGAACACAAAGCATAACAAGAATTAACATGGATAAAATCCCCAAACACACAATGCCCCCATTCTTGGGTATTGGGCACTTTGTCTCATAAAATATAATGACAATCTACTAAATGGTACAAACAACCTACCTCGTCATTGTACAATCTATATACTCTGGAGCCAGCCCTTGAGTCATCCTAGAATAAGGTAGATCTAAAAAAACATCTAAAACGATCAACCAAAGATATATCACGAAATCATATAAATTAAGAAATGAGGATTTAGAATATGGAAGAACTCACTGGGGTGAATCGAACACAATCGAAAATGTTTGATTCGGAGAAAGGCCAGTCGATCAGGGGCGCCATGAATAATCACGCTCCTCGGTCACTCCTGGAAGAGACATTATTAGAAGAAGGGTTTTTGTGAATGAGACAAGACCCCGATCCGATATAAAATTTAAAAAAAGTACATGGAGTGTAATTTAATGGTACACGGCGTGTACTTTTCTTAAACGTTCCCCACTTTAGGAAATATCTAGGTCACCCCACATGACCATGTACTCATCTGTTACACGGCCAGCACATGGTCTCCCACAAAAACCGGGGTACACATCTTATACTCCAAAGTACAGGGCATGTACTCCTTAAATTTCTAGATTCTCCTCTTTTCATCAAAATTCTTATAAAATGAAACCCATTCCAGAATAGAAGGTCTTGGTTTTGACAAATATAATATAAAATGACTAATGGATACTGAAAAGAACATGCTTGAGATATTTTTATTGAACACAAAACCATAAATGAGTGAGTAGTGAAAAGACCATCAATTTATCATAAATGAAGGTAAAAGGACAACATATTTAATTCATGTTTTTTTCCAATGTTGAGGAATATTTTTACATTAAATATAACTAACATGAATGAATTTTACATAAATGATTTCATAAGAAAAATTTAGTACCTTGGTTGTTCTTCTATAAGTTTTCATGTTATTTATTATTCCATGAAATGAATATTCAAGATGAAATTTTCATGACTGATGCAATAAAATTAACTTTTAATAGATTATTAGATCCATAAATGAATAAAGAGCCAATTATTAGTTATCTAAATTTTTAATAAAACAAATATGGTTATCACACGTTATCCTATACAGATAAATATAATACATTTATATGGAAAACATCATCAATAAATCCCAATGTTAAAATTAATCCATTCCATAAATTTTTATCCTTAATACTCCTGTAAAATATCTCTAACCAAATTCAATACAATAAAATAAGAAATATTTTAACCCATAATTTTGTTAATTAAATTTTAAATTTATCTCAAAGAGACATTAATTACTCATAAATTTATATACCCAAAATATATATCTCATATCATATAATCTAAAAAATAATTGATTATTTCCAATAAATAATCTAAAGCTCTATAAGGCCCTAATGAAATCATTTACTCTTCCGATAGATAACTCAAACTCTATTCTTAAAATTATTTTTTCTTTAATAATATAATATTACCAATATAGATTACTTAATAATAATCACATATATTTCAATTCACTATTCAATCTCATAGTTATTTATTGGTTATTTTCTAAAAATTTATTATCTCTTTTATCCCAAAGAACCCTATTTTCTTAAACAAAATTTATTATATTACCTATAAAGGTAATATGTATCATTAAATATATTTATAAAAAATTTGAAAACGAAATTACCTGAATAAAATCATATACTCTTGAATATATTACATAAATCATAAAATAAAATAATATTCATCAATGATGACTAAATTCACTATTCATTAAACCACTAACCAATTTAAAGGATAAAAATACAATCCCATTTATTACATCATCAAAATTAATCAACTATTTATGTAAATGAATATTGTTTCTTCTATGGTATTCATGAAACTCAATTTTATCTTATTAAGGAGTCAATAATTGCACCCAAGTTCATATTTTTAATTATATAATGATATATATGACAAGGCATGATTAGAAGGATTCACTTTCTAGGTCCTATTTCAATTATATTCTTGTGAAAATAATTGGATAATTTTACATCACATTCAAGGTTATTAAAATTAATTCTAGTTCTAGTCATTTACTATAATATAAATCATATTGTGTGAAACAATATTCATAGTGAGAAACCCTATGTTATCATTTCTAGCACTGATAAATCATTACACTGTTTTACTCTATGAAACTTTAGGTTTATTGTCTGAAATAATTGGTCATTATTTTTTTCAAATCCTACATATTGTTTTATAAATAAAAATTGAATTAAACCATGAACATCCAATGGAAATTTCAAACTAGGTGAGTTGTAAGGGCACACTACCCTTTCACTATAATTATTTCCCAAATATAATCATCCAAAAGTTTTCTGTGTTGTTTCCCTTAGATTTGAATGTGAAAATACTATGTCCACCTCTAATGTCTAAAATGGGATGTATATCTTGGAAAACCACATAATATATTCCTTTCCAAATCATTAGGAAGTTATCCTATATTTAGACTTATCTATAGGGTTTTCACCAATGTTCTCAAATAATAATATATAATGAATTACTAAAACCAGCTGTATTCCTAACTAGAGTGACCCATTCAAATCACACAAAAATGATACTTCTCAATGAATGAAAATTTAATACATAACATTGTGATCCAAACTATAAACATAATGTTTTAGTGTCCTTGAATACTAGATAATCAAAAGTAATATTTTTTAATGAACATTATCATCTACGAAAATGATTTTCTCACATGTAACTCATATTATACATACTCTATATAAAACATTTATTTATAACCTATGGAAAGAAAACATAATAATCAGAAAAATCATATTTTCAGTAAGGGTAAAAAAGGGAGACATTAATTATCACATAAGTGTAACCTATGAATAAGTCTATCAGACCAACATATTAATATTTCATAATCAGAACTCATCATATCATAGATAATTATATTTAACCTTGGAAGAAATATTTATATTTTATACTACATGAATCATAAGGATATAAAATAATGTAATCCATGAGAGAATAACAATAGTATTTGAAATAAGTTATTGGCATTCACATTAACATAGAAAATCATTTCATTTGAAAATTATATCCACTAAAACTATCATGGAGGATTTGTTTCACTCCCTATTCAATTATATCCGGTGTTATTTTTCAGTCCCAATACTATCAGAGTAGATTTGGTTCACTCTTCATTCCTTATTAATGTTCAATCCCAATTTTATCTTTTTAAGTAATTTCAGTTACAAAATGGGGTTCAATCCCTATTCTAGTTCTAATTATATCCTTAGATATTTATATATTCCCAATAAATTGGAGGATTGTTTATTTTTTTCCCAAACATCACGTAATAATTATCAATTCATATGTATTCGATGAGATCATAAAACATTCATGATATTAATATATCATAAACCTTGGCAAATAAATTGGCGTCACAAATATTCCAGCATTTAATGATATCATAACACATGGAAAAGAAATGGGATACATATAGTCATCCTTGAGTCAACATTATATACAGTCATCCAAAAACTTAATTTTAATGGTATATTTGGATCATATCTATAGTTAATAATGAATAATGACAAGGGATGTTATCATATATGAATAATACCAATAAGAAGTCACTAGAACATTTCAAAAATAATATACCCTCTACATTTTTAAATCAAATATTTAAAATAAAAAAATTAATATCACACTGACAGAAATTTCATTGAAATTGTCCCCCAAAAAATTTAAAGTAATCTTGAATTAATTTTTTCATCATTATTAATGAAACCCTTTGTCATGTTGTGTAGGATAAAAGATACATTACTTTTCATACCTTCAGTAAACAGTAAAAATTACCATATTCATAAAAATAAAAGAGGATTAATTTTAACCCATATTTATAAAAATTAAAATATTTATAAAAATTACATAAATTAAGAATAGGATAATATAAATAATTGAAATAATTTTTAGAAATTAGGGACATGGAAGTAAAATTATTTCCAAACAAAGAGTGATGAAATTTATTTTTTCCTTAAAAATTTATTTTGGTTTCTAATGTTTATAAAAAGAGGTAAAGAAATGGAAAACATGTATCCTAAATAAATAAAACAATTATAAGAAAATTGATTTTATTATTTTGGCATGTGTTATTAAATTACAAAAACATTAAATTAATCATAAACTTTTCCAATAAAAAAACTGATTGTGACATAAATCCCTGACAACATAAATAAATATTTAATAATAATCTACAAGAAAGAGTAACTTCAAACTAAACTTACAGTATCCTAAAAATAAGTATAATAATGATATAACATTTTAAACCATTCTATATACACCTTATTAACATAAATAGGTATATAGAATAATACATGTCTCCACAAAACAATATTCAGATGAAGAACCCTTATCGCTTTGGTAATTCATGATTCAAAAAACTATTATAAGAGATAAAATTATATTTATTCGTAAATAAATATATTTTTCATGAAATTAATTATAAATAATCATGGGAAGTATATACACAATATAATGGAAACATGTTATAAATATGGTATATTTATTATAGAAATAAATGTGAGATAAAAAAATCCCTTAAACATAACATCTTGTGGAATCAAAAGTTCTATAAAATATAAAATAATAAATTAAATTTAACTATAATTCAATCTCAGAATAATTTACATGATAATAATATCGTATATTATCCCCTTATTACATTTCATCACTCATTTAATAATTTTTTTTAATTAAAATCATCTTTCATAGTGTTAGTCATTTCATTTTTCATGGATTTTGTTAGTTCTTAATATTTTTTCATTGTAATTAAATTAGGGTTACATCAACTAATGAATTAATAATGTGATATTAATATCATATATATTAATTATATATATATATATATAGAGTTATCCATAAAAGGATGAAACATGAAAATGAATTACAATATTCATGGAGATGATAGGTCGTACATATGCAAGATCATTGTTTTTCCTTTTTGAAAGATAAAAAATGAAGGTAAATAACTATTAATCATTATAAATTATTAATTATATATATATCATATATATAACTGTTAAATTTATCCTTATTACCAACCATGTAATGAGGAAATGAAAAATGAAACATGTCTCTTCATAAGAGTGGTAGTCTCTATGTACGTAAGAGAGATGTTATCATTTTCTTATAAATTATAAGGTAAGAAGAAATATCTGATATTAAAATGCTGAAAGAACAATTATATAACAAATATCACATATATTTATTATTTTTATATTTATAACTATGTAACTAAATTGGAGATGAAAAATGAATTGCATTACTATTGGGAGACGGTAAATCGTATGTACCCAAGTGTGATGTTTTTTCTTTTGATAGGATAGGAAGAATATGTTAAATGGTTGTCTAATAATCATAACAATTTCTCAAATTATTTATGATTTTGGATTTATTTGGTTCGAAGAAATATATTTTAATAATAATAAGAAGAAATAAATTTTAAAAATTTGGTAACGACGATTACCTCATTTTGATTAGAATTTTATTAGATCAATTCATAAGGACCCTTGGCATTATCCATAAAAAATAAAAGAACCAATAATTAGTTTCATGGGATGAATTGAAGAGATATGGATAAGTTTTTGTATAACTATATGTCTCAATGTTTCTGAAGAAGAGATTTGAAGATGTTCCCTTTTATATATGAGGAGAGGGGCACTAAGTAAATTACATAATGTATTAAATTATTAAAAATAATTGTTATAATAAAGAGAATAAAAATTTGTATATGAATATTGTATTATTATAAGTCTAAATCCTCTAAAAACATATTATTTAGACATGTTTATGATATATTTTAACAATAATCTCTTAGTTTTAACCGCCATCACAGTTAATCATTTTGACCATTACTGTAATATCAATATTTTATACTCATTATGGTTTAGTAATGATATAATAATAGGATAAGTGTCCCATAAATATCCCATGGTTTTTATTTTCATAAATATCGTTTTTTTGGTCAAAGATTGGATTTTTATAAATGTTAAACAATTTAGTAAAAATATTATTTATTATAACATATGATTATTTTCATTTTCTAAAATATTAATTTTTATTAACATAAAATTCATCAACATAGCTGTGGAATTAGAATATAAACTTTTATAACATATTGAATATTTTATATTTATCTAAAAACAATCATCTATCATAATAATTCATCGAAATTTTATTTCTTCTAAAATTTTCAAATCACTTAATTTTATATTACATGGATACATACTATGTTGACCTAGGGTAAGAATTTAAGGTTATTATTAATTTACTATATATTTCTTATAAATTAAAGTGATAAATAATTTAAATTATCCTTAAAATAAAAAATTATTAATGAAATAATGCAACATTTATCTATTTGTAAAATTATTGAGATATTGAAGTCAAGAGAGTGATATATTTTATTTAAATTAATTTTAAACACTATGAAGATTATAAATATAGAAAAATAGAAACAATGGGAAATATATTAGGGTATTAGATATAAGTGACCAAAATAAATTCATCCAATAGTATGAATGAAGGATTTAGGTAACTTTTAAAGCCTTAAACCAAATTTTAATCCTATTTCACTTATTTTAACCTTAACAAGGGGAAATATATTTTCCAAGGATACTATTCATAATGTACCAAAATATAAGAGGCCAATTTACTAAATTTATTCATCATGATTCCAAATTTGGAATCCATTTTTCAATATTCATCTCATGAAATTGTAATAACTCGATTTAAATTTAAACAAAAAAAAACATAACGAAAAGAAGTTTTCCAGAAAAATTGATTTCTTAAGTATAAAACATATTTATAACAAAATATCATTTAAAATTAAATAAAATAACCATAATTGTGTTATTAAAAATATAAATTAACTAATTTTAGTTTAAAAAAATTTGAAACAAACTTTATATTATTAATTTTCTTAAATGAAAATTCTGTTTTCATTAAAAATCAATTTTTTCTCAATTTATGGAAAAAATCAACATTTTTATAATTTTATCAAATATTAACTCTAAAAGATTTTTAGAAATATATATTTAAAAATTTCAACTTTTTGTAAATAAATTTTTTATATTTGGTAAAAATCAAACAACTTATATTATCAATATTTGAAATAAGAACCTTTTTTGGAAGAAAATATATTTTTGAAGCATAAGTTGACTTCATTAATAATTGAGTGATTAATTTATAATCACTAATAAATAAATTTTAATAGATTAATAATATTAAAAATATACTTCATAATTAAATTACTCATATTCTTAACCTCCAATTCAATGGTGAGGTCACAATCAAATAAAAATAATTTTATAATGAATCTTTATTATTTAAAATCTCGATGTTCTATGTTAAAGTATATATCAAGATTATTTCTATTTTTAATTATTTTTACATGGTATTAAAATATTTCCACAAAAATTTATTTTACTGAAAAATATTTTCTCTCCAATTGAATCTCTTTAATTTTTACGGGTTCTTCTCTATTCCCAAAAAAAACATGACGTGTAGTTGACCCGCAACATCCCCCTTGTGTTTGTGACACATTGCATGGTGTTTCTCCTTGTACCACACCAAACACTAATTCTATAAACCAAATTCAAAATTTATCACCAATTAATCTCACCTTAATATTTTATATTAGGAACCCATAATCTTGGACAATTACCATTGGTAATGGGCTTCTTAGATTGATGGTTATTATTGGTATATACTTTTTTAAAATAACTAAATGAAAATTAATTAAAACTATATAAATAAAATATTATTAAGATAATATTAAAGCATGTATAATTATTCTTATCATATCAAACTCGACTTATTCATAAATCATCCAACTAATCTTCTTCATTCAAAATCATAAAATTATTATATTTTCGACTATCATTATACTAATCTCTAGGCTACCCTACATCCAATTCTTCAACACACTTCATAGTAATCATGTTTTAAACCATATATTATCTATATTTTATAATAAAATGTCATAATCATTAATTCCATATCTCTAAATATCTAAATTAAATCTATAAAAACTATTATACTGGAATGAATTTAGAATCTTATAAATTAAATGTGTTTTTATCTGTGGTTGCATTGAAAGAAACCAGCAAGATAAAATTTCAGATCCCTTATAGTGGGTGTTCCTCCCACAGGAAAGGTTCAAAAATATATTTAAGAAAATAATGATACATAAATGAGTACTATTAACAAATTTTCAATATTTGTATGTTACAGATCAAGGGAGTTGGATTGGAGGATTTTGATGCTCAAAATTTAAAATCCATCATTGTATTATATAAAAATAGGATGAAGATTTATTTTTCGAGTGATAAAAAAATATGATGATAAACATGAGGTTATTATGATGATGCATCCACATATTATTATATGTTTAATAACTAAGGATCAATTCACTTGGGCAGAAAAATAATGGAAATACTATTCTAATTAAAGCTCCAACCAACACATTTGACATGAGTTCTAAAGATGAGAGTATTATATGGAATATAAGACGCAGTCATCCTAGAAATATATGTCTTCTAAAAATTATTTATCATTATGTTTTAATATATCTTCCAATGAAAAAAACTTATCTTTTTAGTGTTTGTGTAACATTATAAAAATGAAAAATTACTCAAAAATATCAAATCAATATTCTAACCACATGAACATATTCATGCAGATTTATGTGTTCCCATGAGGCAAGTTCTATAAAATGTTATCATTATTTTATTATCTACATAAATTATTATAGTATAATAAAAAATTTATGTTCATTGGCTACATGTTCAAGGAACTATAGGTGTTTAAAATTTATTGAATACATGACAATAAATTGTTGGGACTCTTCATCAATAAACTGAGATCATATCACAGAAAAAAATTAAAATTTGATGAATTTAAATATTATCTGAAAGAATTTGGAAGAATGAATCTATTTGATACAATATTAACTTTACATCAAAATGGTATGCCAAAAATAATAAAAAGAAATAATTTTTAGATGGGAATGACCTTTCTTGATAAAATAAAACATCAAAATATTTCTATGGGGAATATGTACGTACAACTGTGCACATTCAGAATATATATATCTTGAAACCAGCGTAACAAAATTATCATCATAAAATGTGGAATTAGAAGAATATTACTATAAAATATTTCATGTTTTTGTAAACCCTTGTATATTAAAATTTAAAACCAGAGGCTTTGAATGTTTAATGAAAAAGACGATGAAAGAAATTTTATGGGATATTTTCCTGAGGGTTGTGGGTATAAATTCTAGAAAAAAGTGTACAAAAAATAACATTACATTTTTATGTTAAAATTAATATACAAAACTTCCATAATTATCCAACTATTAATGTCGGTTTTGAAAATTTTGTTTAACCCAATGAGCATGTTTTAGTTTGGAAGGTTGAGAAAATAACATATTTTAAACTGGATGATATTTGCATTGACTCATAACACACTAATATTAATTATGAGACTCCCATGACTAATATAAATTATTTTATATGTGTTAAATAATCATTTTAAACTGAAAACATTTGTTAGGAATCAAGTTAATCCTATAAAAATTCTAAGAAATCCACGAATATAATATTTGAAAACATGAATATCTCATGTAAAACCATGAATGGTGGATATATTGGATGAGAATGAAGAGTGGATACCAGATATGAATGACGAGATTATTCATATTGTGAAAAAATTAACTTGGGATGTTTTCCCATGGTAAAAATAATGTTATTTGGATGATGTTATTGTGTCAAAAGAAAAAGAATAAAAAATTATAGGTTATTAGAAGAAGTATAGGTTGGGATGAAAATGATATTCACTAATATAAGGAATATAAATTGAAGAAACATTCAAACTTGCTGCTAGACTTGTGATAATCATAATTTTCATAGTACTAGCTGCACAAAATCACTTTAAAGACTATCAAATGGATGTAAAATAAATATTTCAAAATGGTGAACTTGATGAAGAGGTGTTTATTAAGAATACTAATAGTTTTATTCATGGTCATGATATAAGAATTGTTTTTAAACTCATAATGGAATTATATAGGTTAAAATTGTCTCCAAAGGCCTGGTAATCATATCCTGATGGCTTCCATTATCAAATAATATTAACAAAGGGATAGCTTGATAAAAATTACAATAATACTAAGATTTCCATAGTTATATTCTTTATTATAGTATATGTTATATATATTATTTTATTTAGTGAAAAAAATAACATTTATGAGGTATTTATTTAGTAAATAAAAGGGCATGTGGATATACCAATGAAAAGAGAGTAGACATATTATTTGGGGTTACAAATTGAGAAAAACATAAGTTTTATATTTCTCTCATAGAAGAAGTATTTTTGGGGTCTACTTGAAAGATTCATGGATACATCTAGGGATGTTTCAACTCTTAAATTTTTTTCCATAATGCTAATCCAAGATAAAAATTATAGAAATGTTGAATATAAATGTCTTAAAATAACTATTAAAAGTTTTGTTTAAATTAAATCATCAATACCTAAAAAATTTTATGTTGTTACATTTATTCATGAGTTCACAAAGATATGATAGAATCCAATATGCTGGAAGTAATGATGGTTTATACTTATATTAAATCTATTGAGAAAAACAGGTTGTTGTAGAAAGACAGGGCTTATCTGGGGATAGACTAATATAGATTAGGATGGTTATTGTACTAATAAGAGGTCCAATTATTGTGTTATATTTTTATTGGTGTTGATTAATTGATCTAGTATTGATAGAATCATTATTCTATTACATTGAGAAAAATTGAATCTAAATATGTGGTAGCCACAAATGCATGTATATAGGTTTTTGTATATGATGATTATGTTAGTTGATATAAAGGTCAAGACTGAGAGACTCTTGTAAAGAATTTTTAACAAACAAAAATATATATATCTTAAAAAGAATCGATTATAGACTTCTAGATCCATGAATACTGATATCAGGTGATATTTCTCCCAATAAAAGTATTCTAATGGTGATATTAAAATTGGTAACATTTCTTATGAAAAACAACATGAATATTTATTCACTACAATTATCTACAGCAAGATATATGATGAACTATAGAAGAAAGTTCTTGTTCATAATAATTAAATAACTAGATATAGTTTGGTCCACCCCCCATACACCCATCTATTTGGACTATATTGAAAAAGGGTGAGATACAGTGTCACAACTCTTTTTCATTGGGGATATTTCATGAAAACATGGAGGGTGTATATTGGATTTGCGTATCTAAAACTATTTTTATTGTGATATTGGGAAATGTATATAATATATGAAATTTAGTTTTTGGAGGAGAATATGTATATCAATTTGGTAAAAACTACTTTTCACCAAGGCTGGAATTTTTATGGAAACGTTACATTATTTGGTTGTGTGCTGTAATATTTTTCTCTATTTAAAATAGTAGAGATTTTTTGTTTATCCCAATGAATATGATATTGAGAAAATTTGGATTTTTTTCATATATTTCACATAAATCCAAAATATAGAGAGTGGAGCACCATATCAACTTTCTTTTGGGTTTTTATTTGTTGAAAATTAATGTTGAGGATCACATGATAGTAGTGATATGTATTTGTACCTGTTTTGAATATTATTGAGGCATTTTAGATGATTTGGAAGAAAATTAAAGATCGTTTGATTTTAAATTTTGAAACATACCATACAATAAATTTGTTATCCTCACATTGAAAATATCTAAAAAAGAGGTTTTGACCGACAAATGGGAATTCATCATGCCTACAAAAATCACATTGGTGAATTATTTAATATATTAAAATTATTAAAACCATGAAAACCCATGTAAGGGAATTTAAATCATTTACATAAATTTGATAAAATATATTAAAATGTCACACGCATTAATTTTGGTTAACATATGTGAATGTCACATCATCAATGTTGAATTACTGGCCACATAGAAAAATTTCACATACCTCGTTTACATAAAACTATACCTCTTCTTGAATTGAACATTTAAAATTTTTTCTACAAAAAATATACAAATTTTGTACTTCAATGTTTGAAATATCACTTCTAAAATATGGTTCAAGTGGTTCAATGTGATAATTTGATATTGGTTTTTTATACTAATATCTGTTTCAGGTATTGATCTAGTTTATCTTAAATGGAATCTAATGTTCTTGTATCTTTTCTATTTGTGGATAATTTCCAGATATTATATCTATAATGTTATTAAGAGAATGTTTTCCACTTATATAGATCAAATATGAAAATTCATCTGATTATCCAATGTTTCATATTTAGTTTTAGAGAAATGATGATATGAGTTTTTGGGTTTGTATTCTGAATCATGATCTGCATGATTTCATTTTAAGAAGTATATACAATGAGATGGAGATGATGTATTTTATTTGAATTCCATAAATTACTAATTATGGATACTCTCGATATTAATCAATTTAGGCACATTTTTTAGTGTTTTTTTAATTAGATTCCATGAAATGAGAAGGGTAGAAGAATTATTCTACTATAAACATACCACTGTTTAATTTTTAATATATTATTTACATTTATTATCATTTAGTGCCAAAGGTGATTTGAAAATTAAGGAGAATTGTTGTGTATGAATCAATTAATAATAATTTGGGAATTTTGATTTGGATAAGTATTTTTGGAATTATATAAATTCTATTATTCAAAGTTTATATTACATTAAAATAATTTGAGGAAAAATATATGTGTCCTCCATTTATATCAAACCTCAAAAGAAAAGTAGAGGGATTTGTAGAGAGAGACAAAAGCTAATGTTTAGAATTCATCTTCTACATCTAGTGGAACTCTGGTATTTCATATTATCATTGGATTCTATAAATGAGAATGAATTATACACTAGATATTTATGAAGTAAAAAGTTATTTTTGAATATTTATGAAGACTCATAGTGAAATATCATAATATATTTTTTTATATAAAAACCAATGCATTAAGGTGATCTGTCACTTATTTTCATATATCATATTTGTATAAGCTCTTTGAAATTGATTCATTTAGTGAGACTCTAGTTAGGTGTAATAAGATACCACATTCATGCTCGTAACACTATGTTCACTTGTGATTATAGTGAGATAATCTATTTTTGGGGATATCTACCATTCTTGATTGGAGAATGAATCTAATAAGAAACCAAACTATTTTTAAAAACATATCATCAATGTTTTTTATCTTTCTTGCTAAAACCTAGTAGGTTATTCATATATTTTAATAGGATCCGACTCTAACAAGTTACATGGGATGATTTGATACATAATAAAAATCTTAAAAAAATATTCCATCAACAAACACACCCCATCCCCTTAAATTGTCATTTTATTTTACGGTACTAGGTATTTTGTAATGATTTTTTTAAGACTATGTGATGATTTAGATAATATATACTATAGTTTTAGAAAAATACTACTAGTCATAATACCTAGAAATACACAATATGGTGCATATGAGAATTATATTATTCCAAAATAAGCAAACTTATATACTTTATAAATCATTTTTAAATCCATTTACACAATATAAAGAATAAATATTTAACACATTGGGATTTTTTGTTATATTTCAAAACAAGTGAATTACAATTCATTAGTAAATTATGATACATGAAAACCTTAGTCTAAATGAACCATAATTAGTTATAAATAGATTTTAAATTGGATGAATAAATAGAAATAATAACATAATGAATATTTTTTAAAAATGATTTATAAAAACAAATTATACATATTAATATGTACACATGTTTTAGAAAAGTCATTAAATTCTTCACAAATACATTTTTCCCCAAAATGAATTTCAATTAATTTTTAAAAAAAATTAATATAACTAATATCTTAAAATTTTATTGAAATTATTTGTAAAAATTGAATTCATTTTTTAAATAAATATGTAAAAATTATCTAAGGGTAAATTTTTTAGAATTTTTTAAAAAGATGTATTTTTCAATTATTATTGAAAAATACTAATTTTCATTAAAAACTATATTTTTTAAATAATTCATTAATTTTAAATATTTTCAATATTAAAATGTATTATTAATTAATCTATATTTTTAAACACCAAATATAGGTCTTTAGAATTAATTTTATTTTTTATTTTTGTATAAAATCATTTTATGCTTTGGAAAACATTTTTCTTGAAAAATATTTGTCATCGCATTTTCAGGTTCAATTTTAAATAAACTTATTAGGTTTCTATTTACATAATCATTAAAAATGGATTCCATATTTGGAATAATGTTGTTAATATTTCGAATAAATGACACTTTTTGTTTTTTCATTATAAAAATTAACCCTGATAAATATTTTTCACATTGGTAAGTGTAAAAATGTAAAATATGATTAAATATTTTGATAAAAAATTAAAATTTATCTAACAAATGAATTTATCTTATTGAATTAGTTTATATTATAAGTTTTAATGAAATTATATAATATATGTCCACATGGTTCAATTTATATTTTCTTTTGACCTTTATATCATTTTAGGAAAATGGAAAATAAAAAAGGCCACTCCATTGACTTTGATAACTCTAATATTTCAACATAATGACAATGGGGGATAAGATTGGTTATAATTTTTTTTAATTTGATGAATTATTTTTTCATCATTCCTTTTTATTTTCAATTTTTAGTGATTGAATATTTACATTAAATTCTAATTCAATGACAATGAAATATTTATTAAAATAACAAAAAATAAAATAAATGAATATAAAAATATTAAAAGTAACAGAATTTTGATGAATTATTATGTTCCCAAAATTATTAAGATATATATAATATACTATGGATTTTTTAATGTTTTATATTAATGTTCAATAAAAAATTTGATAGCATTAATATCAAAGTAAATGTATTGTTTCAAAAATTACATTAATTATATTTTATATGGAAAAATATTTTATTAAATGATTTTAAATTTATAAAAATAATATATCTATACAAGTTAATGGTATATGGTTTAACATATCGACCATTTTCCATTTATGGGACACTTTTCATACTATGAATTCCTTTATGACCCTTAAATACTAGAAAATTGGGCTATTGTGGTAATTAACAAAATGGTTAATAAGGGTTTGAAACAAATTTAAAAGGACGAATACATCACATAAACATTGAAAACATTGAAAAATTATCCACCTATATAATGAAATACTACATTCATCCACCACACTATATATATAATAGTAAAAAATCTGCTCGCCCATATCTAGTGTTGAAATCATAAATATTACTTTTATGGATTTGATATCAATAATTTTGACCCAATTGTTTCCAATCCAAACCCTACAACATCAAAAGTAAAAATATGATCACTCAAATATTCACGTACCTTTTAGGTTTAGAGTTCTATACAATTGGGATAAACTCAAAAATATATAATTCCCAAGATGTTAAATGAGCATTTCGCCCCACATTAACCATCTTATCTTATTTCACATTAAGTCATCACCACCATCCATATGAAATATCATCAGGAAATTATTTGTTCAATAGAATTTCTTGATAACCTAGTGAAAATGAAACAAAATTGGGGTGATCTCTAATTCTTAATGAGGGTAACCATACCTAATAATATTCAAATTTCATCAATTAGCATAATAATTGGATAAGGGCATGGCGATATTATTAGAGTGCATGAGAAATCATAAAAGAGATCATACCCATCATTACAAGAATCATCAATCATGAGACATAGAATATGGATTTATCAAAGTAAATAGTCATAATAATTAATAATCATGATCCATGTGATATCAATATTAATCAAATGAAATATTATAAACCCATCGTATCAATAAATAAAATGTATTTGTATCATGGGACATCATCATCATATGATACTTACAAGACCCATACAGAACTCTTATATATAGAATAACCATATAGCTGACATATAATATAATTATTTAACGAAAAAATCATTAACCAATTAATTAGAGTATTATCTAGGTGCACCCCTCATATAAAATATAATGGGTTCTCTTAGTGATTTCCTGGATACCAATCGTATATGTTGTAATGGGATCATTTGGCGCTATCTGAACTACCCAATTATATAATTAATTTATAAAAAAACAACATGAATAAAGTAAAAATGTAATTTATATAACCATAAAACGCATGAAAAGATAATTATTCCATTCATAACATGTTTATCCAATGGAAGGTAAATAGATTCTAGGAAAATCTTTTTGAAACACGATTAACCAAGGGTAGATAAATGGTTTCCATATAAATACCTTTAAAATAATAATACTCAGTACAAAGATAGAATAAATATTGTATAAATAATAAATATACGCAATGCTGGATAAGTAAAAACAAGTGTTATTTATTTTAATGAAAGGAAATACCATTAAAAATTGTTTTAATAAATTTTTTAGGAAAATATCATTTTCATTTTGAAAATAACTTTTTAAAACATAATTTTTTTTAAAATTCGTTAATTTTTAAATCAACATAAATTAAAATAATATTAATAAATAATTTTATTTAAAAATAACCTTATATAACTGTAATGGTATTTTAAATGAATTTATAATAACGTCGGTAGGTAATTCTATACATTTCATAATTAATATTCCTTTCACAAGATAAAAATATTAGAAATGTTCCTTTTTGAAAAGTGAAAAGAATATTCCATTGAAATTTTTTAAAGTAAAGTGTGTATAAATTTAATTAATAAATCACTTTAAAAGGAAAAAAAACATTTTTTTGAAACATTTGAAGAATATATGTTTTTGAATGAAAACATATTTTTGACTGATGAGAAAAATATATTCAAATTATCTTAAAAACATTTTCTCAAATATTTATATGTGAAATAGTGGAATAAGTAAATATTACATTAACATAACATGTTTAACTATAGTAGAAGAAAATTTAAGTCCTTATTAAGAGATGGATTAATATTTCTCATTATTATAATCATTATCATAATCATTCTTGATAAATGATGATATTATAACATAAGACTCTTACCACATTGGTAAGGTTGTTTCATAATCCTCATGAAAGAGTATTATAAAATGAAAAATATATTATCATTAATCATAGTGTAATCATAATATAACATATATAAGGGTCTGTATATACACCTCATTAATAAAAATAGGTGTATTACATAACATAAGTCTCAAAGAATACAAATTAAGACAAAAATCCCACAAAATAATGATTACATTTAAACCATAAACCCAATTAAATGGAGAACCTAAAATGGTATATAAATCACCATCAACTTAATTATAATAATAATATAATACAGTCATGGCCATTACATTCACCACTGAAAAAAATAATTTTTGAATATATATATATCTAAAAAAAATAAAACTGATACCAGAAAACCCTTATCTCATGGTTCTGTTTGGTTGATCATAGAATAAACACATTTATAGTGGTTTTTGAAAATATATTAACTTATTATAGAACCATATTAATTTTAATAATATCTTATATTACCCTATAATAACATATTATCAACTTTTTGTTAATAGTTTGACTTTTTTTTCATTGTTTCAGGAGTTAATTACCTTTCCTTCTTTTAGAAGCATGTTTTGAATGTTCTAGTTCCTGTTAATATTTTATAGTAAAATAATATATATAATAATAACCATGAATAAATTATCATGTTTATTTTTAAATTATACCTTTAAAAACAACCATTAAAGATGGTTATGAAAAATTAACTACCATTACAATCATGGCGATAGTATGTTATCCATACACACAGGTAATATTTCCAATTTTCAATGATAATTAGGAATATAGGGTAAGTAATATTTTATATTTACATAATTATAACTATATCATAAATCCGATATTATATAATTACATATATATATATATATATCATTTTTGTGGGGTGGTGAAGAAAAGAGATTCACATCACTTCATGTAGGCGGTAATCCACAGGTACACAAATGACGTTATAACTTTTTCTGGGAGAGAAATAGTTAGAAATAAAATGAAGAATAATACTTAAAAATGAACAATATTTCATTAATATCATAATTATTTCTTGTATAAAAAATATATTAATTATCATTTCCATTTTTAAATCCAAAGAAATGCAATAGGGAAAAGCATATCACAATGCTCCCTGAGGTGGTAGTTTGCCGTACATGTGAGTGATGTTATCTTATCCCCAATTAAATGAAAAGTATAAAACATATATATATTATATAATTACTCAATAGGATTAATATTTTTATAAATATAATATATATATACTTCATATTCAACATCATATCCAACCCTGAAATGTGGTGATGGAAATGCGAACAAGAGCTTTTCGGAAAATAGTAATCTGTCGCACAGGGGAATGATGATTTCATAACCCATTTGATGGAAGTGGGAATTTTTGTAGGTTATAAAATTATTATGAAAAACTAATGTCATATATGTTAAACTTGTGTTATTATATGATAATGTTTTAATAATAATTTATGGTGGTGGATAACGAAATAAAATATAAATTATTTTTGAATAATGTTACCTCTTCTTCAGGTATACCTTATAGGTTTCCACCAAATTACATTCAAGGATATATTATTTCCTAAAACAATACTTGTAAGATTATTAGATTGTTTTTATTGTGTTATATGGGTATTTATTTTCCTAATCCAATACGTTTTAAGGTGTGAATATGGGATGTTGTTAGTAGCCATTTATAGGTGGGGGGACTGGCACTTTTGTAATGTTTTTGATAGAGTGAATTATACCGATTCAACTTTTATGTCAACAGGCCGGAATAATGTACTATTGTCTATAAAAGATGACATAGGGTCTAAATATCAACAAAATTAGGTATTTTACATGTTTATAGGTCATTCTTCCCTTCGTGATTAATGTTTAATATCATGGTAATGTAATTTTTTCCTTAATAACATGGATTGATTTTAACTATTTCTGAAAATCATTTTGGTAAAAATTAATTTGGGAATATAAGAAATTATAAATTATTTATATTCCAAAAAATTAATTAATTTTTCCAAATTCAAATTACCTAAGTGTAAAAATATACTTTAATATTAATCTGAGACACGTAGAGAGTCAATGGGTTTTTACGGAGATTACTTTTTAGAAAATGAAAGTTCTATATTCACGATTTGAAAAATATTAATAATTTTATGAAAATAAATTTATATTTAATGGAATATATACTTAAAATTTCATTTAAAACATTAATAATTAGTTATTAATTTATTTAATTAAAATATATACACATTATGTATTTAATTCAATTTTTAGAAAAATTCTTTTTTTAACACAAGAAATAACATATACTAAAAAAATATTGTGCAGATTAAAAAAAATTTAATTGGATTAATTATAAATAAAATTTACTTATATCACATTAAAACAACATTTTCCATTGAAATTACTTAATTGATGAAAAACAGAATATATTTTTACAAAAATCAGTTTTTTCACTATTTAAGGAAAAATGAATTTTTTCTGAAAAGCACCCATATTTATCCCCATAGTAAATTTTAATACATTGACCCCAAAAAGGGCATTTTTAAAAATAAGTATTATAAATGTCCCAAAAATAGATTATAATATATATTTTTAATGAATATAACTATAGAATAATTTTTTGTAGAAATTATATTTTTGAAGAATTAAATGACATTAAAAAATTGATTGATTTTTTATAAAAAATATTATATAATTTATATTGATTAAAAAATTTATATCTTTATATATTTCATAATGTATATAATTATTTTAATATCTTCCAATTTAATATCTAGGAAATAATTGTTATATATATGATGGGTTGTTTGAGATCAATGTTTATTGTTGAATATGCTATCGAGCAAACAAATTTTGTTGTTGTGCTCACCAAGAGCTATTGAAGAGATTAAATTTATTTAAAAAGATGTATATCATACTGTATCATGTAGTTACATTTTTTATGATTAATGTTACATGTCATTTATGCTATCTAATAGGTTTTTTTATCTCAAGGTGTTACATCCTCCACCTTTAATAAATTATGCCCTTGCAATTTGAACTTTATCTCGATAATCAAAGGATGGGAATTTTAAAATACTTTTTTTATAACCCAGAAATTTAAAAAAGGGTTAATAAAACTCCATCTTAATAATATAGAAGTGAAACTACAAAGGTTATATGGAATAACAGATAACTTAGTTTCAATATAAGATAAAATTGGTGGAATGTGAAGATATAAACATGGGGTAAAAGGGTGAATAATTATATAGAGTGATAAAGGTCATTAATCACAAGAAATTTAGTGATTAATTTAATGTTAATGTCTTAAAAACCATAAATCTATTATGATTGAAAATAACATTGGTTTATTATAAATGAATATACTAGGATAAAATTTTTGTTTTCAGTGAATTTTCTGAGGGTTTTATTATTCTTTCACCATATGGACATAAACATAGGGAAAATACTTACTTATAGAGATTAAATTAAAAATATATCCAATTTATACTAGACTATCGTATTTTCTCCTAATTATGAGTTTTGAAGAAGCTTTCTTCATGCCTGAAGAACTAAAAAATAAAATTTTAATGTGTCATATAACCAAAATAGGCATAAATTTTTATTCTACCTATATCACATGGTATGATAATTCCCATAATGAGTAAACCTCCAAATGATACATTAATCATCAAAAATAAAAAATATTACCAATCATTCAAACTAAACCACTCTTGAAAAAACCATAATATCATAGGGTGCTTTTACTTTAATTTTTATCTCATACCTTTTAGCTTACAATCTCAAAAATATAAAGATATATATTTTTTAAACTATCACTAATCACTTAGACACAAAACTTATCTTCAATATTTTTGTTATTTATATGATCAATTTATGTTCCCATAAATAACATAATATTCTAGAATATATGAACCCTAAAATATATCAATAACATAAAACATATTCCCAAAAAATGTAAAGGAATACATCAAATTAATCTAAAGCTATACATATAGAAAATAATTCATCTCATAAAGTGTCATAAATCACATTATGATCTCATATTATGAAAAATCATAGGGGTGTCTAATACTTTAAACTTTTGATCTACATAAATTTTATTGTCTTAAGATGATATCTATACATATTAAGACAATCTCACATGATAACATCTTATTCTCCGATGTTATGAAAACCATCCTCTCATTTCTACTATAGCTACCCAAAATTAACTATCTAGGATTGAATTATAAAATCATAAATAGTATATTTACTAATTTTATACTGATAATTGTTACCCAATTTTTTCCATTACATATCTTTAAACATCAAAAGGAAAAATAGGATCACTTACATCTTTAATGACCTACTGGGTTTATAGTTTCATAAAATTATGAAAATATAATAAATAAACAATACTCATTTTTTAAATTAATATTTCTCCCAAATTGACACATCTTTTCTTATTTCAGATTATGTCATCATCATTATCCATATGAAATCCTCTCTGGACATAATTTGTTAAGAATAATTTCATGATAACCTAGAAAAAGGAAACATAAGAATGGTGAGCTCAAAATCTGAGTAAGGTTAAACAAAAGAAATAACAAGATAATCTCATCAATGACTATAATAAGTGCATAATTTTATGATGTCATTGTTTTATTGAATGGTAAAATCATAAAAGAACACATACTAATCAATATCGGAATCATCACTCTTAAAACATAGAATAAGTTTTTAAAAAAGTAAACAGTTATAATAATGAATAATCATAAACCATGTAATATCAATCTTGATAAAATGAAACATTATAAACCCATGAAATGAATATATAAAATATGATGGAATTGTGGAACATCATCAACATAGATCACTTTTAAAACAAATCCATAACCCTTATAATTGAAATTATAATACGTCTGACTTCCAATATAATTCTTCAGATAACATAATCGTTACCCAATGCATTAAATCACTATTTGTGTGTGGCTATTTTATAATCTATAATATGATCACCAAGTTCTATCTAGGATATCTCATCATATAAACAACAATGAGATCACCCTGCTCAATTTGGGCCACCCCAACATATAGGTAATGTCCATTAACCAAAACATAGATAATGTACAAAGAACTTACATATTTTCATAAAACTCATAAAAACAATAATCATTTATTCCATAACATGGTTAACCCATGTAAAGGAAATGGGTTCCTTGATAGTCTTTTTGAAACCCAATTAACCAATGAAATTGAATTGGGTTTCATAACAATAACTTTGAAACAATATAATTCAACCCAAATTTATAATAAGGATGGTAACAATACCAAATATCACTAGTGGATTATATTTAACATCATTGTTTTTTACTATTGATGAATTAAAATTCCATCAAAATATCATTACAAATATTCTTATGTAAAATATCGTTTTCATTTTTAAATTCACATTCGAAGACATAAAATATATTTCAAATCCTTTTATTTGAAAATAACAATGAATTTCTAGAATATAATGATTAAATTTCCCTAAAAATAAAATTTTATACATTAAAAGGAATCTTCAATTAAATTATGTTCAAATTGATGGGTAATTCCATAAATTCCCAATGAATATTCATTTTCCATGGTAAAATGGTTATAAAAGTTTATTGTTTGGAAAGTGATAAAAAATTTACTTTGAATAATTATTGAAAGTCATAAACATGTCAAAAAGGGTATTTAATAAATTTCTTAAATTTTTAAAATAATTTTCGAACAAAATTTTAACAAAAAATGTTTTTGGAAGAAAATAGATTCCCGACCAAAGAGAGAAATGAGGTAATGTTTTTTAAAAAACATGTTCTCAATTATTCTATGTACAAAAGAGTGAAAATTGTACTATTACATAAAAATATCATGTTTAAACATTGGATAATAAAATTTAATGAGTTTCTAGAGAAAGGGATCATAATTTCACATCCCTAGAATCATAATCATAAATAATATCGTCAAATAATGAGATCGTAACATAAGACTCTTATAACATGTGTAACATTGAAAAATAATACACATGAAATATTATCATTAAATGAAACATATATTATCATTAAAATAACTATATTCATGACATAAATTGTCAATTTGTATTTATGTTTACCTCACTAAAGAAAATATATGTAAAACATAATAAACTTCTCCAAGAAGGAAAATTGAGATAAAAATACATCACCACTTTGGTAACATTAAAAAAATTAACCCCATAAAAGGGATGTACTAAAATGGATATGTAAATCCTAAAAACAATTAATTATAATAATCATAAAATATATTTGTTTGGTGTACATACACTACACAATAAAAATATGTGGTGAATATTGCATATAACTTATTAAAATGAAATCGAGATGAGAAAACCCTTACCCATGCTTCCTTTTGGTTGGTTGTAATTTTAAATCATGTATTGTGGTTTTAAAAAATTATTAACTTATTAAATAAAAATTTTAATATTTATAATATTTTATAGGATTATTTTATAACATCTTATGACTTTTTAATTAATAATATATCATTATTTTTATTATTTTGGGAGTAAATTGTCCTGTTTTCTTTTTCATGATTTTTATGATTTTTATGAATCTTACACATATTATATAGTTCTACAATATGTAAAATAATATTTAAGACATAATTATACAATTTACCGAGAAATTATTCCTTTTCATATAATCACAACTGATTGTTATGAAAAATTAACTAACTTTACGATCAAGGAAATGGTAGGATGTACTTACAAATGAGTAACAATTCCATTTTCAATTATTATTTCGGAAAGAAGGTAAGTAATATTAAACCTTTAAATGATAATAATTATATAATATATTAAATTTTACTTAATTATATATGTATATATATATATATCATTATTATAGTGTGGTGAATAAAATAGAATCACATCACTATTTGAAGGAGGTAATCCACACTTACATGAACGATGTAATCAATTTTTGAGTGAGTGAAATAGTAAGAAATAAAATGATATATTATATTTATAGAATGATAAATATTTAAATAATATCATAATAATGTAATTTATAACACATAAATTAATTATATTTACCCTTTTTAGTTTCCATGTAACGTGTTAGTGAAAATGAATCACATCGCTTCACGAGGCAGTAGTATGCCACACACACAATCGACATTATCATATCCTCGATGGAATGAAATGTAAAAAAGATATATATATGATATAATGACTCTATAGGTATAATTAAGTTATAAATTTAATATATATATATATATATATATTATAACTATCAAAATACCCATCCATGAATAGTGGTAATGAAAATAGGAACGACATCGGTTCGCGAGGTAGTAGTCCACTGTACACATGAACGATGGTTTCGTAACCCAACTAATATAATTTGAGATGGATTTAGGCCATTTAATTATTATAAAAACGTACTATTATATGGTATACAACAGATTTAATATATTATAATGTTTAATTATTAATTGAAAGAGGCGGGGAAAGAAATATATAAAACATTTTATTGACGAATGTTACCTCTTCATCAGGTATCCTCTTTAGGTTTCCACTAACAACCTTCATAGGATGGATTTCTACCCCCAATATGGATTCTATAATGAGAGGAGTTTATGATCCCAAACATTTAGGGACTTATCATGGTTTAATTTTTTGGTAATCGTTTTCCTTGTTTTCAATATTTTTAGTTTGGGTTTTACCTTGGGGAGTATTTTCAGTGAAATTTGAGAATTTTGGATGGAAAAGGCCAAATGCACCATTGGCGGATAATTTTCCAAAATCATGCGACCAACTAAAAAGTGATTATAATATAAATACATGGGATTCACATGGTTGACACATTGTTTTGATAAATATGATCCCTTTGAGTAGTAACTGTGTGACAACCCTATATGATGCACATGTTTAGAGAACATGGTTAGGGGACATCATGCACCCCATATAGAAAATTGTGCATATAGTATTGTAAACACACCAAAATTATTAAAAAAATCCTAAACCCCTATTTTATATCTTTAATCCTCCCAAATAGACCATAATCAGTATATCACAATTTTGGATGCTCCAAGATGAATTCTTATGGCGTCCGACATCCGTTTATCACGATATGAATCCTGGATAGAAGATATGTAACTTCCTCAGTAATATATTTTAATCTTGATTCATTTCTTATTGTATCTCTTCATTCCCTTATCCGTATAAGGGATATTTCCCTTTTTTGGATCTATATAATGTTTCTAATAGGTCTAGTCTCATTGATCATGGATCTTGGATTTGGATCTAGATTATGTTTTTCGACGCATTCCTAATCATTCTGCTTCAATTTTGGATTTCCATTGTTGAGAATTTATCATCAATCATTACTTAGTTGGTCTACTTTCAAATTCTATTGTAATAAATTTCAATTACATGTATGTGTTTTAAAATATTAATTTTCACAATTTAAAATTAAATTATGAATTGTGTACATTATTGACAAATTAATGTATGAAATCTTGGAATGGATTTGCAGTTATTTCTATCTATTTTTGAATTTGGTAAGATTCATGTCATTTTGGAATTGGTTAAATTAAATTATTAAATTATGTAATTAATTAATTCATATTTATTATTATTGAATTGAATGAATATGATTAATTAATTGGTAAATTAATTAATTGTACTAGTGTATTATCAAAATATAGAATTTTATTAATTAATTGGTTTATTAATTAATATAATGTTGTTATTATATGGTTGTTAAATTGGATTATTTAATTATTGAATTATTTAGGGGAACATTGTGTCTCAAAAATTATTTAATTGGATTAATTAATCAGTAAATTAATTAATGGAATGTAGTGGTTGTTTAATTGGATTAATTAATTGGGTATTTTATTATATAATTGCTCTGATTGTGAAATTATTTAATTTGATTAACTAATTTGTGAAATAATTAATGGATTTTTTAGACTGTGAAATGTTTTAGTTGGATTAATTAATTAGTGAGTTAATTAATGAAATTTTTTGATTGTGTGGTTATTAAATTGGATTTATTAATTAATTTGTTAATTACTGAGATATGTTTATACATGTGAAATTGTGATACATGTGATATTGTAGTACATGTGATATTATGAAACATGTGAAATTGTGAAACATGTCATTTTATGATATACATTTGTTGGAAATGGACTACTGCATCCAAAGCCTATAATGATAAATGTGTGTGGGGGCATAGTTTGTTGCATCAAAAGAACATAGTGATAATTGAGTGTGGGGAACATATCATTGCTTCAAAATAAAAATTTATTGATTCTTTGATATACAAGTTGTAGATCATTAACTAATAATTCACACACACATGGGGTCCTATGTATGGAGATTTAGGACAACATGTTGGCATGGGACCACGGTTCCAATTACCCATAATATGAATTGAAATGAAAAGTATAATGAAATCCCTTGTGTTATAATGAATTTGGAACAAATTATGTTGTATGGTTATGACTACAACACATGATGATATTGGTATTTAGGGTTTGGGTTTCCTCGGGAACCTAGTCATTTATGTGGTTAATTAAACAATAATGAGTGGTGAAAACTATTTACTTACGAATTGAATATTATTATCTATACAACTACATACATTGTTGGTCTTGATTCATCCCCCAGGGACAATTTCGTGACCACCCCACACCCACCTCTAATAGGCCAGAGGATAGTGACTAGCACAGAGTAGGCATATTCCACAAATAAGAGGCATTTTCCTAAGTAGCTTCACACACACTCCCATCTCCATGCCCAAAATGATGAAAATGAAAACACAATGTAAAGAAGTATACAGAAAACTAAGATACCAACAGTAGAGTAAAAAAGTACAAAACTGAAATGAAAAAAGGGATAGAATAAAAGACCAACCAAAAAAAGTACAATCTCATAGATCTCATCTGTAGAAAAACCTACCTGAATGGTTGGTATATAAACGTCTATCGGAAGTCACTAAAGCACACCTCTTCTATAAAGACTCTTTGAAATAACCAACTAGATCTGGTCCACCAAGGACTATGTCAAAGAACCAGTGTTCTGCCCAAGACATGACACGTGCGAGCATTAATAATTTAGGGGTGAGTAAAACAATAATAATTAGGGACCCCTAAATCATAAATTTACACCATAAAGAAATACATGATGTATACCTCAAATGAAAACATGAATTATACCACCAAAGAAACACAAAGAGTGGAACAAAATGAAAATACACCATGTATAACAAATATAGACATCTCACACAGGTATAAGTATAATTCATGAAGAGAATGATTTCTAGTTATATTCCATGGATCTTTAATTATATATTCTTGTAGATGTTTTGGCAGTGCACGGAGTGTCGATGGCACCATGAGATTTAGCGGAACACAGAGTGTCAGTGGTGCCTAAATTGTTGATGGTGTCTGATACATCGATGGTGCATATATTATTGATGGATCATGGAGTGTCAATGGAGCACAGAGTTTTGAGGGATAATGGAGCGTCGATGGTGCACAGAGTGTTGATGGTTCAAGCTTTCCCCCAAGTCACATAATCACAACCAGCAGCAGCATTCTGCTCGTAGCGTGATTTTTTTCTGGAGAACCTAAACCTCAACACATTATGTAGAAATCAAACATCCTCAAAAACTCACTTAGGATATCCCTAAACTTCTACCCCATTGTGAGGGTCCCAAACCCACATACGTCTCATCCATCCGACACATATAATGAAAGATACATAAAATTTAGTAAAAAGTTCCCAATCATGTCCATGTTTGACTGACTCAGTCTAATTCTCCAGACCTGGCCTAACCATGTAGGGATAGGTTGTCCCTAATCGGTTCACCACATGCGTTCCATGTTCTCTTGGCATCCCCGCCACTATGGGTTCCATGTGGACCCCAACCACGTGTCATTTACCACCCATGGCCTCCCCGCTTCTACAATATCCAGCCAACCAAACATCTATTCCATGTCCTACCACAACATCTATCACAGACTTTTACTGTGACTCATATCCCTTTCCCACAGCCTACGCCTCCAAGGGATCTTCATCAGGAGCATTCCCACTAGACCATAGCTATATGCCTGACCGGAACATGGCCTCCCTCCAGGTAGTGTGCTACGCTCGCTACTAGCCACCCTTTCAGTGGCCTACCATTTTTCGTGCCATCCACCTTTTATTTTACTTTCCTACTATGCTAACATCTCAAAATTTAAATGTCATTGAAGATAAAAACCTTTTGTCCCGGATCATTGCGCTTGGGATGTGGGGGAAATTATCGACCATTCATGTAGGATTTTAGAGGGTGAATAACACATGAAGACAATGATATATTTAGGGGGTATTAATCACATGAACTCCCAATGAATGTATCTTGTCCTTATTTGTTCAACCTTGGTCCATTCATGTTTTCGGGATCATGAAGACACCAACAAAAAAATAATCAACTTGATCTATTCTCTTCAATCTCGCAATAAATATCCTTGCTGCAAGAATGATCAAACCACATATCAACCTATTCACGTGTTGGTTTCTATTCACCATTTGATTCAATGAAGTGAGAAATAAATCACGATGAGATCGACACCCTACCTTATTTATTGGATCATTCATTGACGATCAATGGGGTTATGGGTCATCATCAATACTTGACACTCTAGCATTTATCATTGGGAGAGATCATACTTTTCCTTACCTCATGGGAATTATTGGGATATGGTGATAACCATGAATTACTCTATTATGACTTATGAGAAAAACCTACATTTCTTCCACATGTAACATCAAATAAAATATCTATATTGATAATTTCGATGATTTTCACATCCAAAAACTAACTTTCACCCTCAATATGTGTCAGTTGAGGATAGGGCCTACCTAAGGAAGACACCACCATACAAACTCAACGGTGGTCTTGTATTTTCAGTACGAGTTACCATTAAAGAGTTATTATGATTTCAATATAAAAACGATTTTATTTAGTTATTTTATATACGGTTTCAACCCTATTGATATTCTCTATACATGACTCGCACTGACAATTGTTGGGTCCCGCTATGGGTAATTCCACTAATCATGATCAATGGTTCCCTCTTATTTTTGTTCCAAGCACTTATTTAATATGTATTATTCATTTTTAGAAAAGTCTCTTACGCATTCTTTAAAAATCATTATATTTTCAAACAATCATTATGGGCACCCCAAGCCTTGAAATAACATGTCATCTCAATCCCTAATCTCATAATTTTTTAAAAAAAATTCTAAAAATAAAATCTTGAAAATTCTAGTCATTACACTTTTATTGACTAAATATCATTTTTGTCACCACTTAGGGTGGCTTACTAACTTGTACTCACACATATCTCTAGTTTCCTGATCGATTCCAAATAGAATTCATGTTTTTAGGACAAGATAAGGGAAATCCATATTTTAGATGGGTGAATGGGATATCATATATATGAGGGGACTAAACATGATTCAGGAACATATTTGGAGTTTTAAGTGTCATTATATAATTTTTTTTATGTTGACACTTAAAACATGTTTTTCATTACATATGTTTTATTTAAATTGTATATTGTATTTCTTATTTTGGTTATCAAGTGATACCGGTTTGGTTTGGTCATTGGTTATGTAATTTTGTAATTCGTATTGATTTACATTGTTTTTATACTTCGATAAAGATGATATAGTCTCCACATGATCTATATTTGACCCTTGATACTAATCAACCGTCATGGGTGTTTGAGGCGGCTCTCTAGAGGTCATGTGACCAATCATCTTAGGGAACCATTGTGTGGCATGTGAGCCAAGTCATTACAAAGTTGTATCAATCACTTAGTTTTCATTAGTTTTTTAGTTTTTTATTTTCAATTTTGGAAAGGTATACATGAGAATAATATGAGTAAATCCTTAGTTAAGAGCTTATGCATTAGAGTAGCTAACCCATGTGTGAGATTAAAATCCATATATGAAGGGTGAGATTGTTGATATTTATATTTGTTGTTACAGTTTGATGTTATTTCACCTTGAGTGATACCCTACATGTGGGATGTGAAAAATATTTTTGATATTTTATGATATTTGAGTCATGTCCCATTAATGAATAATAGCTGAGTATGCTTGCATCATTCATGGAAATAAAGATTATTTTTTAACATGCATAATTCTAAGAATGCATGGTTACATGGGTTGAGGGTATGTTGTCAAAATTGATTTGTTTTTCTTTCTTGTGTGATCTAATTGAAGAAAGTGCATAATATTAAATTGAAAGTGATAAAATGATGAAAAATTTGAATAGATGGGGGTCTAATTAGGAACATGAATAATGAGAATCTGATTACCTTTATTAACCATGACCTAGATATATAATGGATATGGGGTAGTGTTAGCATGTCGTTGTTGACTGTGTGGTGGATATTGGGGGAAATTATTTGTTGTAGATTTTGGTAAATACATCTAACATTGTTAATGTTTTTAATATCACTTAAGACAGGTGATTATAATTATTGATATATTATTCAATGAAGATTCATTTTGAGTGGATGATATAATGTTATATCCATAAATAATCCTTATGCAGTGGAACCTGAGGAACCAATAGTGCTGGGTGAGGAAGTTGGAGAGTAGTTTCAAGAGATCTTTTCTGTATTAATGATATTTATTGAATGAGACCCATTGATGGTCGAGATGAGTATGTCATGCATGATATGAGAGTTTTGGATACAAAATCCTCCAAATTTCACTAAATATGGTGGACTAGAGGTAGCTATGTTTTGGATTGGATCTATCCAGACCCTACATGAGAAATTAAAGACTCCTTTTAAGAAGGGTAAAAAAATTTATTCTAATATATTATGTGAGGTTCACTCATTAGAGTTTGTATGTTATGGAAAATGTGGGTCACTTTATAGATTTTTAGGGATTCATTCCTATATTGGAAGAAAATTAGTTGACTGCATCAAAGAGGTTTTAGGATGAGCTTAAATTTGAGATTATAACCCATGTGAATATCTTATTACTGAAGAATATTTAATAAGTGCTGTATTAGGATCTCATTTCTAAGTAGAACATGAAGTAGTATTCTAGTGTAGGATTGGTGATTTCTGATGGATGATTTGTAGATATGTATTTTGAGACAAGGAAATTTCATTTTGTGAATATTTTCTAAAGTAGCTGGAGGCATAGTGATCAAGGGGAAGGATTAGTTACAATGTACCATACCCGATTGATACGCCACAAGTGTGGTAGTTCGGTTCGCTTTCATTGACAAGGACCTTGACCACTAATAGAGTGCAGATCTTGTGGATGGGGGGAAAATATAGAGATGTTCTAATAGAAACCATGATACACCAGTAATGATGAAGAATATATATAGAACCCGAGTATGGTATGGGGATATTCTACAATGTATCGGTCTGGTGGTAATAGTTCCACTAGCCATGTTGTTAGAGGCATTGGATGTGATTCTTCTATGAAGTAGTTCTCATATTAGCAAAGCGGTTGATCTCAGGGTACTAAAACTGCATCACATCGAATTGGGGATGGAATTTTTCATGTTGTGCAGCCTACACTCCAAGATAATAAGGTTAGGCCATAAAAAATTAATGTTAGCATTATTATATATTCTACACAAAAAAGTTACTTATTTGATATGGCTGTCTCTCATTCATTTATATCATTCCAACTAGTGAATGGTTTGACCATGGTGGTGGATTTCATGAGTGGGGGTGACGATAGATACACCTTTGTGAGTACAGTATGGGAAAATGATTTCATGAAATATGTGATCTTTTATGGATGGTGGTATCATTTTTGTTGGAATCTGTACATCCTTGACAAGTTGAGCATTGACATAATCGTGGGTATAAAATTAATAGTAGCATAATGTGCCCATAGAAATTGTTACCATATGAGTGTGTCATTTACATATCTTCATGGCGATAAATATATTCCCCATGGAGAGTGAGATATCCAGGGTGGTTGAGCAAATCCAATTCATCGGCAAATGGGGGTGTCACCACCCTGTTTCCTAGTCTATTATTCGATGATTGAGGATTAATGTAGTATGTGTTTCCACCCATAATGGAAATTTTCTAGAAAATTCTTCATGTTTACATATAAGTGGTTCCACCAAAGAGATATGTGTAATTTATAATTGAGATCATGTTGGGGGATGATCCTGTTTCTATTCCACCATATAGTATAATATCAGTAGAGCTTCAAGAGATTCAGACTCATCTAGAAGAGTTTAAAGATAATTGGTTTTATCCATATGAGTAAATCACCTTAGGATTCAAAAGATTTGTTTTCAATGAAGGCTTCCAAGATTATACGCTTATGTGTTGATTAATATATGTTGAACCAGATGATTGTGAAGAACCAATATCATCTTCAATTTTATTGATGGTATATTTCAAAACATAAGGGGAGAATGTGCTTTCTCTAAAATTGATTTGAGATCATGATATCATCAGTAGAGAGTTTAGAATTTTGATATATCAAGGAATACTATTAGAATCTTGTATGGACATTATAAATTCTTCATAATGATATTTGGGTTTACAAAACACCAAAATTGTTTATGGACATGACTAAAAATCATCCACCCATACCTGGATTGGTGGTGTTAGTGATTGTGGATAACATCTAGGTTTACTCTAAGACTCATGAAGATCATTCCAAACATCATGAAATCTTCATGATTACATTTATAGTGCATTATATATATGCTAAGATACATAAATGTTATCTATGTATATATAATTTACATTTTATGGGTCACATCATCATTGAATAAGGATTATAAGTGAAACCAGAGAAGGTTTAGATAGTTTCATCATGGAAGGATCCCAATAAATTTTAAATATCTGTATTTTTATGATGTTATTGATTTATTATTAGATGTTTATTTAGGACTGTAATATCTTTTCAACATATATTTTTGATTTTGACGAATAAAGGGGGGGAATTTTTAATGGTATTGAGCATGTGATAATTCCTTCCAGTTGTTGAAGAAGAATTTGAAAATGGAACCAATCCTGATCCAATATCATCCAGTTAAGGAGTATTAGGTTTTTTGTGATGCTTCTGGAATTGGTCTTATAGTAATGTTGATGTACGAAGATAAATTTTTAGAATATGGGTCTCAAAAATTGAGTCCACACGAACAAAACTACCCTACAAATGACATTGAGTTAGCTACAATGGTTTATTCCTTGAAGTGTTGGCTTCCTTTTTTTTTGGAAAAAAAATTTTATAGTGTATACTAATGTCAAGATATTATGGTTAATCCTTTCACAATGATATTTTAATCTCCAACAATGGAGATAGGTTGAGTATATGAAGTCATTTTATTTCGAGCTAGAACATATCCCTAAAAAGGAAAAATGATTTATTGATTCCATACGAAGGAAAACACAGAAATATGAAGTTATGGATTATATTAATGACTGTAAGATGATGAAATTGCTAGCTGAGATACATTGCGTGGTTTAAGAGAGTCAAGAGAATATGACAATAGTATTAGTTTTAGTGGATATTATACATTTGAACTGGATTAGAGATATAATGTATGAGGAAGTAGAATGTTTATCCTTGAAGAAAATCATTAAAGGTTGGGAGTTACCTTCCAACTGCACAATAGATATAGAAGATAACTTCTATGTTAGGGATCAAGTTTATGTGCCAAAGAGAATGCGTGAGGAGCTAATGCATGAATTCCATGCATCGAAGTGGGTGGTTTATCTATATGTGACCAAAATTTATGGTGACTTATGATGAAATTTTGGGTTTTTGTCCATGAAGAATAAGATATAATGGTTTGTGACATGATGATACACCTTTCAATAAGTGAAGGTTGACTATAAATAGTTTAGAGTTCTACTACAGCCATCTCCCATTCATAAATGGTAGTAGGATGTGGTTACCTTAGAAATTGTAGTCCGTCTTCCTATGATTACTAGGAAGAAAGACATTATATTGGGGCTTGGAGACTGGATAAAAATGGTAGCACGTTTCTTACTAGTGTAGGAATCATTCTTGGGGGATTGGTTGGGAGACATGTACATTCGAGAGATTTTTCAACTGTATGGATTACAACATAGTATTGTTTCCGAAAAATAATCATGATTTACTTCAAACTAATGGTAGGGTTTTCATAAGTTACATATTACATGGGTTTTATTGAGTAAGAATTTCCACCCAATGATAAATGGGTAGTTAGAACATGCTAAATAGGTCCAAGATGAAATTATTCAAGCATCCGTCCAAGACTTTTTTGGGTATTGAAAAAATAATCTATATTTTATAGGAGTTTTACAACAAAAATAGTTATCTAGAAACTATACAGATGGTACTATACATGTCTATTTATGGTATACCATGAAAATAATATATATGTTGGAAGGAGGATGGTGAGTCAGAGATGTTGGGATCGAGTCTAATGCCGGAGATGATGGAGTAAGTTCTACTTATTCAGAAGAGTAGGAATATAAATCATAGTAGAAAAAATTTCTTTGATGATATAGGTCCATGAACCCTTGAATTTTAATTGGGTGATCATATATTCCTTCAGGTGTCTCTTAGATTGGGTAACTGTATGATACACCCAAAGTGAAATTTTGCACCCATGTTTCTTGGAACATTTGATCTTATGGAGAGAATAGATCTACCAGTGTACTGATTATCTCTTCCATAGATGTACATTATGATGCATGGTGTTTTTCATTTGTCAAAAAAAATTTGGTACCATCGCAAACATTTACATGTTCTTGGTGTGGATTATGTGGAGATTGATATTGATGCATCCATTATGTAACATCAGATACATGTGTTGGATTGCATAGAGAATGTGTTGTGGGGAATGAATCTGATGTTAGTTCAAGTAATATGGAAACATGGGAGGGTGAAGGAAGAAACGTGTGAGAGATACGTGGATTTGTGGGCTTATTGGGATGATCTTTTAGACACTAAATCATAGTGATGCTAGGGTGTACAGCTCAAGGATGATATGTTATTAACTAAGATGATTATAAGATCCTAACCATTTTAGGAGGTGGTCGAGCATATTTCATGAACTACTTTTCCATGTTTTTGAGTATATAATTTTGGGATTTACAATGGGGATTTTTTGGTAAAATTATACAATTTTGGAAGAGAAATGGGTATTTCATAGTTGGCACATGATTTCCCATACAATGCCCCTAGAACAGAAAAACGTGTGAACACAACTATAGAGGATTCACATGGTTATAAAAAAATTTAGAAAAATCTGCAACCTCTTGGTAGAATTTTTGAAACTCCCCTAGGAGAGGCAAACCGTTATGGTGAAAGGTTATGGTCTACTGTGTTCCCTATATATGAAACTATGTGTATTGGATTTTAAACTCCCTTAAATTATTAAAAAAATTTTGAATACCCATTTTATATACCTAAACACCCAAAATCAACCATAATTATTTTATCTAATATTTAGAGGATCATGGATGATTACCTAGAGTTTATAACCTATTTTATTCAATATTTAATACACTGATTATAGATAATTGCCTTTTTTAGTAAGAGGTTAATGTCACGACCCGTCCTCGGGGCCCCTTCCGTGACTACCCCAAGCCTGACTTCCATAGGCCAGGGGCTGGCGACTAGCACCAAGGCGTAAATCCAGATAAACAAGGAAGGAATTGCCTTTGTAAAGAAAACAAGCACCACAGAGTAAGCAAGCAGAAAAGTAAACACTAAGTAAAAAAACTGTAACAAGCTGTGATGAAAGTAAAAGGGGCCGGAAATACAAGCCCAACTGTAAAGTACAACTGAAAGGAAAAAATAGAAACTAAAAAGAAATGCCGCAGCGTCAAGCCGTCCTCTGGAAGTCCCACCTGAAGGGTGGGTACAGATAGTCTCCACAGCTCCTCGGCCCAGCCGTCTGCTCTGAGTACGTCTCGCCCAGTTGTCCACTTCCAGGTACCGTCCTACTCCGCAAGCCTTCACTACGTTCAGCGCTGTCCATCGTCTGCAACCAACACAACGAAGTGCGGGCATAGCCCGTGCATGGGTGAGTATAAGCTACTCAGTAGGGACCCCGAGACCGCCGAAGGTCTCCCAGAATCCAAAAAGGATAACCACAAAGGAAATATACAATCAAGAAGTAACAACCGACACTGTATAGGTATATGCCCATACATAAACCTAAGCCATAAATTCCCGTTCAACTCCATCATCCGAGCCCAAGCACAACCCAGGCCATACAGGAAAGAAAAACGTATACCCACAAAGGATATCACAACACGATCCACAAAGGAGAGTAAACAGTAAATCCACACAGGATAGTTCAACACAATTCACAAAGGAGAGTAACACAAGATTCAGCTCACACAGGTATACTTCTTCGGATGATGATAAAGATGATCACTGATCCATCTATGTCGTCGGACCCACAAAGGATCGATAGGTATTAAACCCCACAAAGACCCACAAAGGTTTAGGCCCACACAGGACCTGTAGGCGCTGGCTCACACAGAACCACTGTGCGGTGACCCACACAGGATCAGATCCACACAGGATCTGTAGCACTGATCCACGTAGGATCGCTGAGTGCAGTAGTCGTCGCAGTCCACTAAGGATCTTGGCACTGTCGTCGTCGCAGTCCACTGAGGATCTCCGCACAGTCTTCGTCGCGGTCCACTGAGGATCTCCGCACAGTCGTCCTCACGGTCCACTGAGGATCTCCGCACAGTCGTCGAGTCGCAGCCATCACTAGGGTTACCACACACAGCAAGCGCGTTCGGGAGGGTCCACCCCACGAGCTGAGAGTATGGTACATCAACAGACACAATGTCTGAGGTTGATGTATCCAAAAGTTCCGTTTCGTCAATAGGAACTCAACGTCGCAGACGGTGCGTCAATCGGACGCCCGGTCTGAGCGTTATTGGCTTTTTAGTCCCAGGGGCCCGATTGGTTTTTAAGGCAAAACCAACCCGACCGTACTCCACCTGCGTCCAAACCTCAGGCGGAGTGAGCCAAAAGATCCGTCTAACTTAGAGGAATTCAACAAAGTCGACGACACATCAATCGGACGTCCAGAGCTCAAGATATGAGCATTTCTGCTCCGAGGGCCCGGTTGGTTTTGTGTACGAACCAACCCGACCGAACCCAAATTATTCCGAAACCTTGAGTGAGATATATTGAAACGACCGTCTCGATCCAAGCATCGTGTTGCCTCTGACGGCGCATCGTTCGAAGGCCCGTAGCTCATGTTACGGGCAAAAGACTGAAAACGGTCCGAAGACAGGGGGTCCGGGCCCGGGGCGACCCGGCCCGACCCGAATGGCCCCGGTCCGGTCCGGCCAGGGTGCGGCCCGGCCGGTCGGACCGGCCTGGCTCGGCTCTGCCGAGGGGCCAAGCGCGGCAGCCGCGGGGCGCCGCCCCCGCGTGTTGAGGAAGTCGCCGCCCTCGAAGGGTCGCGCTGGAGTCAACGGATGCGTCATAGCCGCGTCCCGTGCATGAGGGTCGGACCCGCGCGGCCGCGACTTCAGCCGCGACGGCCCTGTCCGGCCGCGCAACGGGGCGCCGCTGGCGACCCGCGCTGCTGGCAGCTTCCGCGCCCACCGGAGTTGCTCTGGTGGTCCATTTTCCTTCCAGTCTGCGTCGTTAAACCTCCCAGGTTCCGTTCTTCACTACGGGGTCATCAAATTGCCCTTGTGTCACGTTTTTTCGTCGCCCTCCAAAACCGCACCACCACGAAGAACGGAAGAGGGTTGTCGGGCCGTGTTCGTTTTCCCTGCACCCTCTACATTATTTAATAACAACGGGGGAATTATTCAACACATGAAACAACAATTTTAATAAATTAAAATTGTTCATATGAATCCGGTTCATTAATTTTAAAGAAACGTTCACGGGAATATAAAATTTTCACAACAACCCCTACCTTGTCAAGTCATCGCACGCGGGTTCTTCACAGATTTGATCATCTCAGAAGGAGGGGATCATCGCGCCATCACAGTATCCGGCATTGCGTCGACGAACTCCGAGGTCCAAGAAACTACAGATTTAATTTTTAATAATTAAATCCTTCTTGAGTTAAAAACCACAAAGGAAATTTAAAAGAAATATGAAACTCCCACCTCAACGGATGATCGAAGGTTTTTTTTGTGGATTAAGGAACGTCGCCGAAGAACGTCGCGGGAGAGGAAACGTCGGCGTCGTGGCACACGGCGTCGTGTCGTCGATTTCTGCGGGTTTGGCATTCTTCGTCAGAGGCTGGCGTTTCTTCGCGTTCTTCACGTTCTTCACGTTCTTCGCGAAGAAGGGTGAAGGCATAAGAACTTCTGTTAAAAACCTCTCAACGTGTAATCCTCCAAAATTTGGTGTTGGTCTAATTTTTTTATTACGCCAACAAACGAATAAGAGGTAAGTAACGACCCATTAATTCGTAGAATTAATTCAATGAAAGAAACTGCACATTTAATTAAATGAATAAAACCACCCAATTAAATGGTGCGTTAAGAATTTTAGAAAACGCGTCAGTTGACTTTCATAATGATGGGTTTTCGCGGGTGCGTTACTTAGCAGAAAAGAAACGGTGGGGCTCGTTCGGGCCCCACCTCACAAATATCCTACCAAAAGGGTAGGATATTTTTGGATAGTACCCTATCCATTTCAACTTAGTTTATGTGGCATTCAAGTGGCTTCATGTGGCTTAAGTGAAATAAAATAAAGTTTGTCGAACAATTTATTTTATTTCTTAACTTTAAGCCCAAAAATTAAAAACCACACCCGAGCAAACACAACTCCGGAAGAGGTGTTTCTAAGAAAATACCGGCGCTGCGATTCCATCGGTGCCCTCAGAATTTTGATTCCGGGCATCGGTTCAAAAGTTAGAAAAACCCGCTCGTCCGTTCACTGAACGTACCTAAGCCAAACTTCGGAAAATGATTCCGGGCACACCGGGCCTCGGAATCAGGTGCCGTCAGAAACTACGTTCTTGTAAAATTACAAAGAAAATTTAGAAAAAAAAATTCCTTAAAATTTACTGGTCTTTACATTACTCCCACCTCAGGGCTTTACGTCCCCGTAAAGATACATCATAAACTAGGGAAACAAATGTGGGTACTGAGCACACATCTAATCCTCCTGCTCCCAGGTGCTCTTCTGGAGGTTCCCGTGCTGCCATCTGATTCGCACAAGAGGAATCAATCGCCCACATCGGACCCGCTCTTGTCGATCCTCTATCTCCACTAGGACCTCTGTAAAAGTCGCCCCATCATCCACGTCTAGCTCCCCATGGTCAATGATGAGCATCAGGTCGTGCACGTATCTCTTCAGCTAAGATACGTGGAAGACGTCGTGCACCCAGTGCAACTGAGGTGGTAGAGCCAGGCGATAAGACACCTCACCAATCCTACTGAGGACCTGGAAAGTTCCGATGAAGCGTGGAGACAACTTTCCGCCTCGGCCAAATCTCCGCAAACCACGTCGAGGTGAGACACGCAAGAAGACGTGGTCGTCATCCTCGAACTCTAGTGGCCTCCGCCTCCTTTCAGAATAAGACTTTTACCGGCTCTGAGATGTCCTCATCTGCTCTTGGATGACCTGGACCTTCTCTTTCATGGCCCGAACCATCTCTGGTCCCACGAGTGCTGACTCCCTAGGGTCTTTCCAACACAAAGGAGATCTGCAAGGTCTACCGTACAATGCCTCGTATGGTGCCATACCGATGGTGGAGTGGTAGTTGTTGTTGTATGCGAACCCCACCAAGGGTAGGTGGTCCTCCCAACTGCGACCAAAGTCGAGGACACATGTGCGGAGCATGTCCTCGAGATTCTGAATGGTCCTCTCTGTCTGACCATCCGTCTGCGGGTGAAAGGCAGTGCTCAGACGTAGCCACGTCCCGAACGCCTCCTGCAACACCTTCCAAAGCCGGGAAGTAAAGCGAGCGTCCCGAACAGAGACGATAGACGATGGCACACCGTGAAGCCGTAAAATCTCCTAAACATAGAGACGCCCCAAGCTCTCCACTGATCCCTGCTCTCTGATGGGCCAGAAGTGTGACGACTTGGTGAGTCGGTCATCAATCACCCAAGTGGAGTCGTGACCTCTGGAAGTGCGTGGAAGTCCAGTCACGAAGTCCATAGATATGCCATCCCACTTCCATTCCGGGACATCCAAGTGTTGTACCAAGCATGCTGGTACCTGATGCTCTGCCTTCACCTGCTGGCAGGTGAGGCACCGTGAAACGAACTCTGCCACAGCCTTCTTCATGCCCGGCCACCAGTGCTGTCGTTTGAGATCCTGGTACATCTTCTCCACCCCAGGATGTACCGCCAAAGGAGAAGTGTGAAACTCTCTTAGCACCTCCTCTCGTAAAGCGACTGGTACCAAGGTCCATCCTCTGAAAAGGACGTCATGCTCTGCTCCAAGGGAGAAACCATCAGCTGCCTATCCCGAGGATATCTGTGCACACCACGTCTCATAGTCAGCATCCCCATGCTGTGCCTCTTTGACCCCCTGTAGAATTGGAGGGGTGACTGTGAGAGACTGAAGGAAGGATGCTCCGTCCCTATCCATGAAGGATATCTGCAAGGTGGCTAGCTGCTCTGTCGCCTCCTCAAGTAGCTGAATGCCCGTCCTCCTGCTGAGGTGATCGGCTACTACGTTCCCCTTCCCAGGAGTATAGACTATCTCAATGTCAAAGTCCTGGAGGAACTCGAGCCATCACCTCTGTCTCAGGTTCAGATCCTTCTGAGAGAAGATGTACATGAGACTCTGGTGGTCAGAAAAGACTGTAAAACACTCGCCCATCAGATAGTGCCACCAAGTCTTCAGTGTGAAGACCACTGCTGCTAACTCCAGGTCATGGGTAGCGTAGTTCTTCTCATGCGGCCTCAACTGACGTGATCCATAGGAAATCACGGCCCGCTACTGCATCAGGACACATCCGAGTCTTATCCCTGATGCATCGTAGTAGACTACGTATCCAACTCCATCCTCAGGAAACCTCAAGATAGGTGCGCTGGTCAATCTATACGTCATCTCCTGAAAGCTCTGCTGACATCTGTCTGTCCACACAAAGGGTTTCCCCTTCTTTGTCAAAGCTGAGAGTGGCGCCACAACTCTAGAGAAGACCGACACAAATCTCTGATAGTATCCGGCTAGACCCAAGAAACTTCGCACCTCCGTCATGCTCCTGGGGGGATCCCAAGATGGCACTGCCTCGATCTTCACGGGATCCACTGCAACTCCCGCCCCAGAAATGACGTAACCCAAGAAGTGGACCTCACGTAACCAGAACTGGCACTTTGAGAGAATTCTGTAAAGATGGTGCTCTCGGAGTGTGTCTAGTACTACCCGCAAGTGGTAGGCGTGCTCCTCCTCTGTGGTCGAGTACACCAAAATGTCGTCGATGAAGACCACTACAAATCGATCGAGGTATGGCTGGAAGATCCTGTTCATGAGGCTCATGAACACTGCTGGAGTATTGGTTACGCCGAATGGCATAACCAAGAACTCATAGTGGCCATATCGACACCTGAAGGCCGTCTTCTGCACGTCCTCGTCTCGAACTCTGAGCTGATGCTAGCCTGACCTGAGGTCTATCTTCGAGAACCACCGTGCTCCCTTGAGCTGATCGAAGAGTTCATCAATCCTCGGTAGCGGATACTTGTTCCTCACTGTCACCTTTTTCAGGCGACAATAGTCGAAACACAGTCGCAAGCTCTCGTCCGCCTTCATGGAGAACAAAATCGGGAAAGCCCAGGGTGAAACACTGGGTCGGATGAACCCCTTGCCCTGCAAGTCCTCCAACTGTACCTGCAGCTCTCGAAGCTCAGCGGGGGCCATCCGATATGCTGGAGTGGATATAGGGGTTGTCCCGGGGTACAGATCAATATAAAAGTCTACCTCTCTGCGAGGAGGTAGTCATTGAACGTCGTCAGGGAAGACGTCCGCATACTGATCCACCATTGTAGGAAAACAAAGACTCTGCACATCCACTGCTCCTAGGATGAGACTAGCCAACTGATAAGTGATGGGTTGTCCCCTCCTCTGCTAGAGTCCCTCATGTGCTGTAAAAGCTCCCTTCTCGCCGGTGAAAATGAACCTGCTCCCATCGGTGCACACATATCGCACCTTGCGCCTAAACCAGTCAATCTGAGCATGGAATGTAGATAACCAATCCATGCCCAAGATGACGTCATAAGGCCTCGACACCGATACAAGAAGATCCTAGCCGAAGCTCTCGCCTCCTAGAGTGAGCTCACACTGTCGGAACCAATGCGTAATCGTCGAGTCTTCTCTCGTAGGGGTCTCTAGCCATAACGATCGAGCCAACGGCTCTGTAGGAATCTCAGAGCTCCGAACAAGGGCAGGGGCTATGAAAAAGTGACTCGCTCTTGTGTCTATAAGAACTGCAGCAAGGGTGGAATAGACACAGATCGTACCTCGAATCATCTCTGGCGCGCCGTGGTCATAGGCCTCCGCTGCCTGGAGTTGTGCCTGTCTCTGCGCGCCAGCTCCGTGTGGTCAGGGCGGGCCTCCTGGTGGTGGTGGTGGCAAAGACTCAAAGCGTCGCCCACCACCTGCTGCTCGGCCAGCTCCCCTGGCTTGTCCGCGTCCTCCCTGCGGACCGCCACGGTCGACCCTCTACCTCTGCCTGGGTGGCCCCTCCACCGTCTGCTGCTCCTCGGTACGGCGGGTCGGGCAGTCACGAACCATGTGGCCCTACCCGCCGCACGCGTAGCACTGCCATCCTCTCGAAAGACTGGCTCCGAGCTATACGCCCCGCACTGCTGAGCTAGTGTCCTGAGGTTGTCTACGAGAGGGTCTGGTCTACCTGGAACCCTGAGTCATCCGTCGGCTACCTGCTGCCGAAGACTCCGCTACCTTCTTCCCTGCGGTAGGTCTCGCTGCTGAAGTAGACTCAGCCATAATGCTCTCAATCAGAAGGGCTCACTCCAGTACTCCTGCCTGGGTAGAGATGTTGAGGGAGATCAGTGATGCGCTGATCTCGTGTCTCAAACCCTGCTCAAAGGTCCAGGCCCAGAAGAAGGGGTCCCGTACAATGTCGGTCGAGTAGCGAGAAAGATCAGTAAACCTCACCGCGTACTGGGAGACCGTCAAGCTTCCCTGCCGCAGCTGAAGAAGCTCCTGAATGCGCACTGCATGGAGGGTGGCCGGGACTTACTCTGAGCGGAAGAGGCTCTCAAAGTCCATCCAGATGAGAGAGGCCTCATCGTGCACCTGGAGCATCAAGCTCCACCATCGGCCCGCTGCTGCGGGCAGTAGGCTCGCCGTAAGGATCACCATGAGGTCTGCTGGTGTCCTCAGTAGCCTAAAAACTTGAACGACCGCCTCCATCCAGTCCTCGGCTGCCTGGGGGTCCGTATCCCCATGAAACCCGGGTGGTCGCTGGCGCTGGAACTTGTGCAGAGCTCCGAGGCGACGTGCATCGTCAGCGGTCGGTGCTGGAAGCATCGTGGGCTCGACGGGTAAAGGTACCGTCAGTGCCTCTACTGTCAACGAGCCCTGTACCGAGGCCTCGTTGCTCGGCAGGCTGTCGTCGCGTTCTACTCTCCGAACCCTAGCTGGCTACCATCGTGGGGACATCCTGAAAATTTAAAAAGTGTGCCACGGTCACAATAGTATACCTAGTGAGCTGATACAAAGTAATCACGAAGAAAACACGAAAACACACATGCAATCAATGTTTTCATGCATTAAGTCGGAAATCAGAAGTCAGGGTCCTGGTGTACGGATACGTCGGTCGCCGCACCAACACTAGACACTCTGAACTAATAACCACACCCTATACTATAAACACTATTGCTTTGACATAGAAAAGATCAGAGTCCATGGTAGAACCAAACTCCTCTAATACCCATTTGTCACGACCCGTCCTCAGGGCCCGTGCCGTGACTACCCCAAGCCCGCCTTCCATAGGCCAGGGGCTGAAGACTAGCACCAAGGCGTAAATCCCGATAAACAGGGAAGGCATTGCCTTTGTAATGAAAACAATCACCACTGAGTAAGAAACCAGAAAAGTAAACACTAATTTAAAAAACTGTAACAAGCTGTGCTGAAAGTAAAAGGGGCCGGAAATACAAGCACAACAGTAAAGTACAACTGAAAGGGAAAAAAAGCAACTGAAAAGAAAAGCTGCAGCATCGAGCTATCCTCTAGAAGTCCCACCTGAAGGGTGGGTACATATAGCCTCCACAGCTCCTCGGTCAAGCCGTCTGCTCCGAGAACGTCTCGCCCAGTGGTCCACCTCCAGGTACCGTCCTACTCCGCAAGCCTTCACTACTATCAGCGTTGTCCGTCGTTTGCAACCTACACAACGAAGTTCGGGCATAGCCCGTGCCAGGGTGAGTATAAGCTACTCAGTAGGGACCCCGAGACCCCCGAAGGACTCCCAGAATCCTCAAAGGATAATCACAAAGGATAGATACAATCACGAAGTAACAACCGACACTTCTTAGGTATATGCCCATACATATACCTAAGTCTTCAATTCTCATTCGGCTCCAACATCCGAGCCCAAGCACAACCCAGTCCACATAGGAAAGAAAAACGTATACCCACACAGGATAGCACAACACAATCCAAAAAGGAGATTAAACAGTAAATCCACACTGGATAGTTCAACACAATCCACAAAGGAGAGTGACACAAGATTCAGCTCACACAGGTATACTTTTTCGGATGACGATAAAGATGATCACTGATCCATCTAAGTCGTCGGACCCACAAAGGATCGATAGGTACTAACCCCCGCAAAGACCCACACAGGATCGGGCCCACACAGGACCTGTAGGCGCTGGCTCACACAGAACCGCTGAGCGCTGACCCACACAGGATCGGATCCACACAGGATCTGTAGCACTGATCCACGTAGGATCGCTGAGTGAAGTATTCATCGCAGTCCACTGAGGATCTCTGCACTGTCGTCGTCACAATCCACTGAGGATGTCGACACAGTCGTCATCGCGGTCCACTGAGGATCTCCGCACAGTCTTCATCTCGTTCCACTGAGGATCTCCGCATAGTCGTCGAGTCGCAGCCAGCACTAGGGTTCCCGCACAGAGCAAGCTCATTCGGGAGGGTCCGATCCACGAGCTGAGAGGCTGATACATCAACTGACACAGAGTCTGCGTTTGATGTATTCAAAAGTTCTGTATCATCCACAGGAACTCAACTTCGCAGACGGTGCGTCAATCGGACGCCCGGTCTGAGAGTGATTGGCTTTTTCTTCCTAGGGGCTCGGTTGGTTTTTAAAGAAAAACCAACCTGACCTTACTCCACCTGTGTCCAAACCTCGGGCGGAGTGAGTCAAAAGATCCGTCTCACTTAGAAGAATTCAACAATGTCGACGGCACGTCAATCGGATATCCGGAGCTCAGGATATGAGCGTTTCCGCTCCGAGGGCCCGATTGGTTTCGTGTACGAACCAACCCGGCCGAACCTAAAGTATTCAAAAGCTTGAGTGTGATATACCGAAACGAACGTCTCGATCCAAGGATCGTGTTTCCACTGACGGGGTGTCGTTCGGAGGCCCGTAGCTCATGTTACAGGCAAAAGACCGAAAATGGTCCGAAGACGGGGGGTCCGGGCCCGGGCCCGGGCCGACCCGGCCCGACCCCCCCTTGGTCAGCCGAAGCGGGTCGACCCGAACCGGTTCAACCCGACCCTGTCCAACATGGCTGGACCCAGTGCGGTCCGGCCAGGGCGCGGCCAGGCCGGTCGGACCGGCCTGGAGCGGCTCGGCAGAGCGGCCGAGCGCGGCAGCCGCCCCCGCGGGTTGAGGAAGCTGCGGTCGTCGAAGGAACACACTGGAGTCAACGGATGTGGTATAGCCACGTCCCATGCGTGAGGGCCGGACCCGTGCGAATGCGGGTCCTCCGGCCGCCACCGTCGCAGCTGAAGCTGCGGTGGCCTTGTCCGGCGGCGCACCGGGGCGCCGCCGCCTCCGCCCGCCGGCGGCTTCCCTGGGCCACCAGAGTTGCTCCGGTGGTCCGTTTTACTTCCTGTTTGCGCCGTTGTCCCTCCCGGGTTCTGTTCTTCACTGCGGGATCATCAAATTTCCCTTGCGTCACATTTTTTCATCGCCCGCAAAATCCGCACAACCACGAAGAACGGCGGAGGGTTGTCGGGCTGTGTTCGTTTGGCCCGCACCCTCCGCGTTAGTTAATAACAACGGGAGAATTATTCAACACATGAAACAACAATTTTAATAAATTAAAATTGTTCATATGAATCCGATTCTTTAATTTTAAAGAAACATTCATGGGAATATAAAATTTTCACAACAACCCCTACCTTGTCAAGTTGTCACACACAGGTTCTTCGCGGATTTGATCGTCGCGGAAGGAGGGGATTGTCGCGTCGTCGCGGTATCCGGCGTTGCGTCGATGAACTCCGAGGTCCAAGAAACTACAGATTTAATTATTAATAATTAAATCCTTCTTGAGATAAAAACCACAAAAGGAATTTAAAAGAAATATGAAACTCTCACCTCAATGGATGATCGAAGGTTTTTGTTGCGGAATAAGGAACATCGCCGAAGAACGTCGCGGGAGAGGAAATGTCAGCATCATGGAACATGGCGTCACGTCGTCGATTTCTGCGGGTTCGGCGTTCTTCATCGGAGGCCGGTGTTTCTTCGCGTTCTTCGCGTTCTTCGGGAAGAAGGGTGAAGGCACAAGAACTTCTGTCAAAATCCTTTCAACGTGTAATCCTCCAAAAGTTGGTGTTGGTCTTATTTTATTATTATGCCAACAAACGAATAAGAGGTAAGTAACAACCCATTAATTCGTAGAATTAATTCAACGAAAGAAACTGCCCATTTAATTCAACGAATAAAACCACCCAATTAAATGGTGCGTTAAGAATTTAAGAAAACGCGTCAGTTGACTTTCATAATGATGGGTTTTCGCGGGTGCGTTAGTTAGCGGAAAAGAAACGGTGGGGCTCGCGTGGGCCGCACCACACAAATATCCTACCAAGAGTGTAGGATATTTTTGGATAGTACCCTATCTGTTTCAACTCAGTTTAAGTGGCTTTCAAGTGGCTTCAAGTGGCTTAAGTGAAATAAAATAATGTTTGTCGAACAATTTATTTTATTTCTTAACATTAAGCCCAAAAATTAAAAACCACACCCCGAGCAAACGCAACTCCATAAGAGGCGTTTCTAAGCAAATACCGGTGCTGCGATTCCATCGGTGCCCTCGGAATTCGATTCCGGGCACCGGTTCAAAAATTAGAAAAACATGCTCGTCCGTTCACTGAACGTACCCAAGCCAAACATCGAAAAATGATTTCGGGCACACCAAGCCTCAGAATCAGGTGCCGTCAGAAAATACGTTCTTGTAAAATTCCAATGAAAATTAAGAAAAAAAAATTCCTTGAAATTTACGAGTCTTTACAGTTCAAATCCCAGTTAGTTTCCTATCATCTATTGTCATTCTCTCATCGTTGGGTGAGACATTTTCCTATGTTGTTGTTGATCTAAATTTATAGTTTAATATATGTAATACATTTGATTTTTGATCTAGGAATCATATCTATATATTGTTATCCAATGATTTATTTATCATTATTCTTCAATTTAGGAATTTTTTTGTGAGAACATGTCATCAATCATTAGGAAGGTTATGAAATTGTAAATCACATAGTCTTGAATTCCAATTTTGTGTATGTTTTGTGAAATTTCAATCGATATGATTGGAAATTGAATGTTTAATATCATTAATTAATTGATTATTTATTTTATGAAATCATTGAATTGACTTAATGTGATTACCCTGTATTTTTGAATTTGGTTAGATTAAATAAAAATTGAATTTTTTGAATTATATTAATTGATTTGAGAATTAACTAATGTATATTTTTGTGATTATGAAATTGGTGTAATTTGATTTAATGAAGGGTGAATTAATTAATGGAATATTGGAATTATAAAATTATTTAATCAGATCAATTAATTGGAAAATTAATTAATGGAATATTGTGATTATGAGGATGTTGAATTGGACAAATTAATTAGTTAATTAATCAGTGGAATGTTGTGATAGTGAAATTGTTGAATTGAATGAATTAATTGGAGAATTAATTAATGGAATATTGTGATTATGTGGTTTTTGATTTTGATTAGTTAAATTGTGGACTAATTAATTGAATGTTGTGACCTTGAGATTATTTAATAGGTTTAATTAACTCATGAATTGATGAATGGAATTTAGTAACTATTTAATTATTAAATTAGATTAATTAATAGGTAAATTATTTAATGGATGGTTTTGATTGTGTGGTTGTTAAATGTGACTAATTAATTAGTGAGTTCATAAATGTGATATTGTTGTACATGTGAATTTGGGATACATATGATATTTCGGTACTTGTGATATTGTGAAATGCGTGAAATGTTGATACATGTGATTTGTGATATATGTGTGTTGGAAATTGTCTAATGCATCAAAAACCCATAGTAATATATGAGTGTGGGACATGGTATTCTAAATCAAAATCCCATAGTGATAAATTAGTTTGGGACATGGGTTTCTACTTCAAAATCACACTATTGTGATTGTGAGGTAATGTAGTAGTGGGTCATTGAAAATTACTTCAAATACACATGGGATCCTAAGAATGGAGATCTAGGCACCAAATTTAAAATTGGACAATGGTTCCAATTAGATATAATATGAATTTAAATGAAATAGAATATGATATCCAATGTGTTATAATGAATTATGAATATATTTTGTGGTATGGTTTAGACTCTGATATGGGCCTATAAGGGTATTGAGTGTTTGGGTGTCCTCATGAACCTAGTAGTGTATGTGGTTAATAAAAGAATAATTAAATGTGATAACTATTCACTATTGCATTATAATTTATTCTTTATACAATTTCATACAGTATTATTGAACGGATTATGTTTTATATTTCATTGGTGGTGGCCTACATAGTAGTAGTCACACCCAACATGGGTTGCCTGATCGGTACCTGAATAGAATTTATTTTTATAGGACATGATAAGGACAGTAGTCCTATGTTAGTGAGACGATTAGGATCAAGAATGTATGAGGGAAATGTTTTTGATTCAAGACCCTCTTTGGGGTTTTTATTTTCACTATTTATTTTGGTTTTTTTTCATGTTAACACTTTACGCGTATTGGGCATGAAATATATAATGTTTAGTTTGAATATAGTATTTCTTATTGTGGATGTCATGTAATATTATTTTGTTTTTTTAATTGGTTAGGTAAATTCTTTATTCTTATATTATTTTTATTTTTTTATTTTATTAAGAGGGTATACTATCCTCATTATCGATAGGATACCCTAGCTACTAGTCGCCATCCTCAAGCATATTTTAAAGAGTGTCTATGGTCATTTCACACACCAGTTTGGGGAACCAGTATGTGGAACCCCCACTGGGTAATGATATAGAGGTAATTTGGGATTTTATTTGGGAATGGATTGGTTGAAACAATTTTATTATATGTTTTGATTAATTAGAGTGAGGTGGTGACCATTTATATGTGTGGTGATTGGCACGCATGTAATTTTTTTTAAAAGAGTGAATTCCACTCATGTTTCATTAATGTCCCAAGGCTCCAATTATGGTCTATTATAGATATTAGATCATATAAGGTCGAAATATGTCCATAAAATGGGTTTTAAAAATGTTTGTAGGTGATTTTTTCTTCATGTTTAAGGATAAATCAATCAGTTAACTCATTTTTACCTTAAACGATAGGATTAATTATAACTATTTTCAGTAATAATTATATAAAAAATTATATTGGCCTTATTAGACATTATAAACATTTTTGATTCCAAATATTTAATACATATTTTAAAATTTAATCCACAAAAGTGGAAAATTTATTTTCAAATTATTCCTGCAAATGTGGCCAGACAAAAGGTTTTTTAGAAGAATAATTTTAAGGAAAATATGGTCCTATAAATGACTAATAATAACCATTTTAACAAACTAATTTATATTTAAGTATAAATAATCTATAAATTTATTTTAATACATTCCCCAATAGGTATTAGTTAAATTAATAAAAATGTATAATTTGTTTTAAAATAGTTTTTAAAAAACACATTTTTAAAATGATGAATATTATTAGAATAAAAAATAATATAAAAATTAATAAAAAATTAGTTAATTGTATTAAAAATTACTATAGAATAAATATTTTACATTAAAACATTATATGAAATTTAAATTTCATAATTTATTGAAAAGAAGTGATATTTTAACAAAAAAATCATTGTTTTTCACTATTCAATAAAAATCAATATTTTCCAAAAAGTCTCAACATTTCATCAAAGATAAATCCCAATATTCTGATAAAAAATGAATTTATTTTAATCATATAAATTTTTTAAATTTTTAGAAAAATTAAAATATATATATATATTTAATTAAAATCAATGTAAATCATTTTGGAATGTAACATTTTTCTGATACAAAAAATCACTTTTATTCAATTTACTAAATATTTAACAAATAATTATTTTAAATTTATTTTTATTAGGATTCATATAATCTTCATTTTTATAAAAGATTTTACCCATTTGGAAAAGGCTCTTTCATGGAATCAAAAGGACCAAGGATCAAATCTATATAGGGGTGAAATTTTGGAGTTACTATAGTACTATTGTATTAGAAACTGTTGTGGGGACAATAGTAGTTTTGAAATGAGCATAAATATTCTTTCAATTTGGGCCTACAAGCTATAATATTTCTCCTTTGAGCCACAAGTCCTTTAGGCCAACAAATTCCATTGGGCCACAGGGCCTCCAGGCCACCACAGAGAAACCGGTGAGGCAAAAGGTGACCAGCCGACCGATAGAGTGTATCCGGTAGGTAGTACAACCTAGATTCATGAAACATCATCAGGTGCTAATCACGAAAGGGTTATAGGTGCATTGGAATATATCATCTAGACTCTTAACCACAAGATACATAGGCATGATCTTCTTTCTAAATTCAAAGTGCTGCATGATGTGATGGTTCTTGATAGAGGGGGTGATACATCGTGTTAATGGTAATGAAAAAATAGGTGAAGTGATGTATCTTGGAAGTACAATGGCATGTTGGAATGAATGCATTTCTCAGTGGGATGATCAAAACAATTATGGGTTATATGACACCCATCAAGTGGAACTCTACCTAGAGGTGTGTTTAAAGTGGGGTTCTTTATGATATTCCTCATGGAAGGGTAGTGCAATGCAGCGGCTGATAGTACAAGGTTCCATAGTGAGAAGACTAGGATCATGATGTGATTATTGGATTATTAATTTGAGAATTTGGGTCATAATTCCATCTATATATTATAAATTATAATGGGACACTGATCCATAAGGAACTTTGGTAATGTAAGCGTTAAATCTAAAACCTACTAAAACAAGGGATATCTTAACTTAATAAAAAGTTGGTGTTACATATACCTATTAAATATATATATATATATTTCATAAAGTAGGTAATATTATTCATACCTGAAAATAAAATATATTGGTTATAATGGTTATATAAGTCATTCGGTTTTTAAGATCCATGTTTCATATTTAATACTCTATCAAGCCTAAAAATAACAAGGTTTCACTCACCTCATGCTATTGAAGAGATTAAAATTATTTTAAACCAATAATATCATAATGTCTAAAGATGTAAAACTCTTTTCCATGATAAATGTTTCCTGCCATTTTCACTATATAATATAATTATATTCTTTTAAAATATCTGGTTCTTAAACTAGTGCTTCTAGCCTTTCAAAAAGTTCATCCCTTTAAGCCTTAAGGTGTATGCCGGAAGAGATTTATCAAAGAATAGTAGTAACACATAATCAACAGTTTTAATTTTATTTCATTTTATACTTCTTAAATATTCGTGTAACATATTTTAAAATAATTAACTATGTATATTAAACATGATTAATTTTTATTATGATAATAAAATTACAATTATATGTATTCCACCCTTTCATTCAAAAATGATAATAACTCACGCCAACCTGCGGTCTACCACCACCATGAAACGTTGTGATTAGTTTTCTATAATGAATAAAATGAATTATAATTAGATAATTTTAGTTATTAAATCTTTTAATTTAATATAATAATTATTCTATATATTAAAATTTTTAATTGATTTTGTTTTGTTCCATATGTAGAAAAATGAAAACTAAATTCATGGGTACGTACGACCTACCATCACCATGAATGATGTCATTCATTTTTATATCTACATATTTTAGGGATGAAAATAAATTCCCACACATATATATAATAAATATATATGATATTTTTATCCGGATTAACATTCTGGAGATAATGAAACCATACTCAATGTAAAATAACTAGAACTAACAAACCTAAATTCTCCTAAAAAGTGATATTGTTATCACAAGAAAACAATGATTTTTATAAGGAATTAATAAAAAATGGTTGTTGAAATGTTATAATTTGATTATATTTTATATTATATGTATGTACATTACATTTTTATATAATTATAACATTTTTAAAACTGTTATATTGGATGTTAAATCACTTTTGAGGAAAGTTCAATTCAAGGAAAGGGTTTTATGTTACAATCTAACTGTTTTCCATGACTGTTTATGATTGAGTTTTCGATGATCAAATTAAATGATAAACATATATTGAATCATATAAAATTATTTCTATATTTTTTTTTATATACATCACATTTTCTTATTTTATATTTTCCGATATAAAACTCATGACTTAGAAAGAATATTTTTAATTAGAACTAATTTTATTTCTCTCTTCGGTGCAAAATCATATATCTTATATTTCCATATTTTTATTAAAAAAAATCCATAACATTTTTAATACTCTCCTATAAAATATTAAATTTTTTTACACATGATGTGACTTTAAATAATATATTTTAAAATGAATTATCTTATCATTTAATGAAGGAGGTACTTTTAAATTTTATCGAAAATGTGAAAGGAATGTTTTTTAACATATTATAACTAAAGAGGATTTCACAAAATAGTGACTAATCAATTAATTCATAATTAAATTAAATGTTCACATGGTTATTCTCCAAAAAATTGTTTACATAAAATAAAAAAAACAGATTTTTACGAAGTGAATCCAAAATAATAAAGGTATTTTACTCATTAAATATTAAAAGAAATAATTTAAAGGAATTTTTAATTATGATATTATTTTTTATGTTACTTATAATTTTATATGGATTTTATTGATGGATATCATCTTTGTTATTTATATGAATGTTTTATTATTATGATGAAAACATGTTTATGAAACCTGTTTCTTTTACATGGGGTATGCTATTAGAAAATATTGACATTTTTAAACCCATTTTCCTTCCATGGGTAATGATATATGATGAATTATTTATGATATTATGGCACAAATACCGATATAATATGATTCTATGATGGATGTTACTAGATTTTTATGTCCCTATACTGTACTGACTAATGATGGATATCTATTGATGTAATTAGGATTCGAATGCAGAGTGAACCTGAATTAGTAACGGAATTTTTCGTCTATGATAATATTGGTAGTGGACCTTGACTAATAATACACTAGAATATGGAGTAAAATGAATCAACTATGATAGTATAGAGTCTGATTCACGGATAAGGAATTGATTTTCTAGGGCTATATGTATTCCAAAAACATATATCTTATTCAAGTGTTAAGCTCTAAGGGATTATGTTCTTTGATTCCTCTATGATTCGTTTGTTATGAAATTTCAAGACTTATTTATTGAATTGTGATTATGATATATGATTTATAGGGATGGTATTCAAATATTATGAGCATGTTATCATACCCTTACACTCATGTTATGATTAAGTGTCCAGTGTTATCTCCTTTGTTTACCCTGACTATAAATTTGAGTTCACCTATTCAAATATTCCCTTTTTTGATGAATGGTTTTAAGTATGATATGACTAAGAGGAGTGTAGTTTTCATTGAAAACAATATATCAATTGATATAACAAGTGGATGAGTTTTTGTAACATATGAATCTTGAGATAAAAACACTAAAAAAGATTTCATAAATTATATCTCAACCATCATTTGGTGAAAAATGAGTTTTCTCTTATTATGGACCTGGATTTACATAATTGAGCGATTTGTTTGGGTTAATTCACATTTCCTTTATAAACCATTATAAAATACATTAAAATATTATGATACTGAAAGAACAAGGTGGAATGTAAGGTGTTATAGATCCAAAAAAGAATGTGTCAAGATTTAAACATCCTATGAATGATTTTTCATGATAGATATCCTACAAATGATTGATGGTCATTCGAAGCGTTCTGGTTTTGGTAAGGCATTGAAGATAATATGATCAATTTGAGGTGGGGACAGGTATACTAATATATTTAAATTTATTATTTGATAGTTTCATGTTAATTTATTCATATCAATAAAAGTATACTAGAATGAGAATTTATATTATCAACTGTTAGATATTTATTTTGCTGTGAAACCTCTTAATGGTATGATGATCATGACTCAAGTTGGTGATTTTTCTTCAGTTAAATTTTATGTGTATGCACTTCCTGTACATAGTTTTTTTTCCTCGAGTTAGATTTTATGTTATATTATCCACGTATATGATTTATTTATATAAATCCCACATAAATTGTTAAGGAATGAATGTTACATTTGAAATTCAAAACCAACAAATTATTGTCAGTCATTGTGATGATAAATATGATGTTTCGATCGAAATTTCATCCATGGTATTACTGTAGATTAAAATTTAAAAAGGTATATATCTCATATGATTGAGTATAAACTCAACATTGATGATATTTCTATCATATTAAATTTTATTTTCATATTTTTTGAAGAGTTTTATAGTCTTCCACCAAATCATGATTTTGAGTTTTAAAAATAAATAATACATGGTGTTGTAAAAACTTTTAAACACTCAAAACATAATAGCCCGGATTGGGTTAAATAAATAAAAGATGAAACATAAGGATACTCTTGATAATAGATTCATTTGGTTCGATGCATCACCTTAGAGGGAACATGTTTTATTTTTTATGTACAAATATTGATCAATGAAACATTTCATTACTTATTAGAATCATAAAAACATCACAATAATGAAAAATAATTATATTCCCCATATAAATGTTTTTTATTTAATTATTCAGAGAAAAACTTTTTTAAGAATGATATTGGATCTGTATAATATCATTTTAGGGTAAACAATGAGGGTACACCCAATTCATACTTCCAAATGAGGTATGGAAACTATAAATGAATAGTTGTTACATTTGAAAAAATTAATGACCTAGTTATCATCATGGATTTAATGAATATAGTCTTTATATATTACCTTTATTATTTTTTGAAGGTAATTATAGATGATATTATAATATATTTAAAGTTTATGGAAGAAAATAACGATCATATTATTATTATACATAATACCCTAACATCGTAATGTTTTATGAAACATTTACCAAGTGTAAATTTCAATTATAAATATTTTGATTTTTAGTTCTTATAATCACAAGTGATGGTATATCAAAGGATCTATCAATGAAATAAATTATTGAACGTTGTCTTAAACCAACCACTATGAATAATTTCTATCTTAGTTTGTTTGGAAATTATATATTCTTTATGAGGAATTTCTCATGGCCTTTTAATAAGTCACTATGTTAACTTCGAAGAGATTCATGTTCCTTTTGATAAATAAATGTGAGTAAAATTTATAGGAAATAAAGAGAATTATATTTAGTGAACATGGGATTAGACTACCTAGTTGTGGTTATAGTTTTATTGAACTATAACGGTGCATCAATGAAGATAATAGGATGAATCATCATGAAAAACAAAATGGTGATTGCACATGGATGATGATAATTAAAGGTTCATAAGAAAAATTACCATAATTCAAATTTTTAGTTATCTTTAGTGATTTTTTGTTGATGATATAGAAGTATTACCTTTATGGATAAAGTATATATTAATAAAAAATGTTAATAGTGTATATTCACCCTTAATGAAAGGAATATAAACATTATAATATGGCTGGATTTGGTTAAATATTATGAAATCTAAATATATTACTACCATCGGAGAAGAAATTTGTTTGAAGATTATCTAGGATTAAAGGATCATTCAATATAATCAATGATAAGGATAACAAGATATCTATTATTTTAAAATTTTCAAAGGATGGATCAAGAAATAGTTTAGAAGGGGAGATGTCATATATTTCACAAATGTGTTCCCAAACATCTATCCAATTAGGATTCAGGAGGAATTAAAGGTAGATTTGGTGTTGAAAAAGATGGTGAGAAAGGTTCTAAAGTTCATCCATGAGTGTTATGGAATGATAATGTTTAGGAATAGTGAATATACATTGTATATACCAAATTAAAAAGATTCATTGGATTATACTCATTGTTCATCCATGTGTATTATACCAAGAATAATGAATATGTATATGGATAAAAAAGAGTATTTCTTGTCAAAAAACATCATGAAAGATATTGTAGATTATGTACCACATTTCATGGTTTGTAAAAAATTATGTTTGAGATATAAATGTATATATGTATGTTATAAGAACAACCCATACCATAATGGATGTGGGAAACGATGACCATGAAATTTTTCATTAGAATCCTCAAAATATATATAGTTTATAATACTATTTGAGTTGAAATAAATCTCCTATGTAAAATGACATTATTATTATCAGATTATATTACTCTCTCGATCATCTTTCATGGTTATAAATTAAGGGATTGATATTTTTTCAAGGAGTAGAATATTTTATTATATCTGACCGTGATTTGAATCCGGAATGTTCTAGAGGTCTTCCATTAAAATTTTATTTAGAGGCATGTTTTAGTAATTATTAATATCCCTATACAGATGGTTACTATAGAAGATCCAATAAACCCCTTGATTATATGCAGATATGTTTTTATATGGATTTAAAAAGTGGATGGGATCAAACCCATCATCAAGTAAATTTTGGATACAAGAATAGTTTTCTTTTACGAATTCATATGGTTCAATATGAATCCCTCTGTGGAAATAAGTATATATTTACAATGTATTGGGATACATTTGGTGAAAGATAACTATTGGAACCTGAACTGGATAAGGAAATGTAAATGAAAGTAATGGTTATTCATTATTACATCAAGGTATCTGAGGGTCGAATAAAAATTCATGTTGATAATTATTGGATAAATCTACATTTCAAGGACATTGAGAAGGTTTTTATGTCAATTTGTCAATCGAATATGTTTATGAGAATTAGAAATAAAAAAAATCAGATCCATGGGTATATTTTCCACTTCAATAATCTAGATCAAGTAGGGAAAATATCTTATCACATAGAAGATCCAGCAAAAATATTTGAGGTTCATGAGGTACTCCATGTATATCACCTAAATAAGTATATATTTTATCCTTCATATATAGGTACCGCAATGGTTTTACCTCTAGAACAATATTTTTATAATGAATAATAGCTGATAATAATCATTCATTGTTGAAATTAAGTGTTGTGAAACAAGACTACTCATCGAGTTAATGTTCTCTAAAGGATCGAAAAATTCTATGAAGATACATGGGAACATAGGGATGTGATGAAACATAGAAATCTTCATTTTTTTATATCTCAGTGATATATTTGTTATGGTTAAATTAATTTTAATTTTTTTATAATGTTACACTACAATATTTTAGGATATATTTCTCTTTAAATATATATATTTTCATTGATATCATGTGGTATACATTATCCTGAGTCTAAATAGACAGGAATATAATTTTAAACACTCCATTAAACTAAAGGATTGAATAGAAAAAACCGAATTTCGGAAAAAAAATTATAAAGGTTATAAATAAAGAATGCATTTTGATAAATAAGTACCCATTTTTATTAATATATTTCAATGATTCAAAAATATATTTTTCCTCAAAAATGATTTTTATTGATTTTTTTTGAACTGAAAGACAATTAATTTATACAATTTTTAGAATTTTATTCTAAAAAAATGAAATTAATATATTTAAATAATATTGTCTAAATAATATTAGATTTATATTTTTTAAATTTTCTATATTTTGTTTTATTTCGATAAATATTTAAAATAATAATTTTTATTGACAAATGTTTTTCATTTCAATAATTTATATAGATTAATTTTTTTTAAAATTGATTTAAAATAAAAATTAGTTTATTTTCATTATTTATAATCTAATTTTCGTCACTTAAAGTAATATTACTCAATATTTTTCAAAATGAATGATTATAATCAGGAAAACATTATTTTACAAAAATTGCATTTTGTCATGTTTTGAAGGTATAATTTCTATTTAAATTTATCCAATTTGGTGAATTAAATATTAAAAATTGGATTCAATATTTGGATGAAATTTGATCGAAATTAATAAATAGGATCATATCATTTTTTTATTATGAATACTAATCATTGTAAATCATTTTCTCCTCGGTAATCATAAAATGAGTAAAATAGGGTTGAAACATTAGGATAGGGAATTAAAATTTCATTAAAACATTTCATTACCCAATTTTATGAGTTAATTTAGGCAATTTATATATAATATCATAATATATAGCCACTGGGAACCATATTTATTTGCTTATGACCATTATATTATTTCACTAAAAGAAAAATAAAAACTATCACACTCTTGATTTTAATATATCTAAATTTTTTACATAATTAGTAAAATTAGATTTGTTCATTTATAATTTCATATAATAAAAATTAATTATTTTTTTATATTGGTAATTTTTATCTTAATTTTATGTTATCGATTAATTAACTTATCTTCTTATACATCACTAATAATGTATTTATTCAATTAATAGAATAATAAAATAACTGTATAAAAAAATATTTAAAGTAACACATTTCTGATTAATTATTATGTTCCTTGAATTTTTTAGATAAATATGAAATTAAATATATATATGAATGTTTTATATTTCCATTCAATAACTATCTCTATTAAATTAATTTCAATGTAAATAAATAGTTCCAAAATGACATTAATAATATTTTAAAATAAACAAAATGTTATGAAATGTTTTAAAATTCATTAAAATATTATAAGTAGAAACATGAATGGTATATGTTTTAAAAAATGAACCACGATCTATTCAATGGGAAATTTTCCAATTTTGGAATAATTATTGACCCTTAAAAAGTAGAAAAAATTGATATTGTGATAACTGTCAGGTGTTAACATGTGTTGAAACAAAAAGATAATTGTTAAAACATAAACTAAATCAAAAAAAATGTTCTTTTGTGTGAGTGTTTAGAAAAATACTCATAATATATTCCAATTTTATCAAATTTTATATATTTATATATGAAAAATAATTTATATTAATTTAATACTTTAAGTAATTCCAAGAGTGCCCCTCGTGTCTCTTATAATCGGGAACTTATTCTCCTCTCTTCCTCACAAATTTTAAGCCACAAATATATACCACTAATTATTATAACACGTTCCATGATTCCTTAAACATATCCCATAGATTATTTTATTTTTGGAATTACATCCCTTCAAGTCTTATGGTGTATGTCAAAAGAAGTTTTTCAACTAAGATGAATGACTCTTAACCGAGCATTTTCAATTTCACATCTTCATATACATCATATAAGTTCAAGGTATAAACTCTAATATAATGAATTAAATATAATAAATTTGATTAATTTTTGTTATTATAATGTTACATATATTATCTACCATCTTTCTAACTATTTTAAAATGATATTTTCGCTCTTGCATACGTGTGGACTACCACCTCCATGAAGCGATATGATTCATTTTTGACTTACACATTACATAAAAATAAAAAATTGATAGATTTAATTAATATATAAATTTAATATGATATAATTATGATTATGTAAATATGAATTAGTATTTAAATTTCATTCTATCGATTGAAAAATGAAAATAGTATCCATACATACGTATGACAGACCACCTTCATAAATGGTCTAATACGATTTTCTATCTATATATTTTTGGATGACTCTAAATATGTACATAATAAATATATATGATATTTCTACCATGATTAACTTTTTGTATTTTATTTAATACACATAAATGTATAAATACAAGAACTAAAAAATCGAAATTCCAATAAAAATTTAAACAGTTTACAAAACGAAATAATACATCTTTTTAAGGAATTTATATTAATTGAGTGACAGATTGTTGTATGTAGATCATAAATAACATTATTAGTATATAAATTAATCTATATAAAATTACAATAAAATTAAATTCATTATACATGAGCATAAAACCATTAAATGAAATTCAAACTCGATGGAAGGTTTTTCTGTTACAATCTATGTGTTTACCATATTGCTAATAATTAACTTTATAATCAGAAATTATCATGATCTAACACTAAATATTTAGATAGATTTTCTTCACAATTTTTTATTTCTAAATATCACATTTTTACTATTTATTTTTCTCTCCTTATGGACTCAAGATAACGAATGATATTTTTTTTTAATAAAAATAGATTTTATTTTTCTCCTTGATAGAGAATCATTTTTCCACAATGTGCATATATTCATTAAAATATTTTAAATAAATTTGTCGAATAAAATATCATTAATATTTAATATAATTTTTACACATGATTTAATTTTTAAATAATGGTTTCAAAAGAATCTTTATTTCATTTTATGCATAACATTCAATTTCAATATTATTGTAAATTTTAATGAAATAATTATTTTAATGTATAAGTCATGAACTAAAAATTTTCATTCATGACCACTCAATTATTTATGCATTACATTAAATGTATCAACAATTATTTTGAATGGAAATTAATTACATAATATTTGGAATTTTTTTATTTTATAGAACAAATTCTAAAATTAAAATGCTATGTTTCACAAGAAATATTACAAGTGATATTTAAAAAAAATTCAATTACAATTATTTACTTTTATGTTAATTATTTTTTATTAGGTCTATAATACTAGTATTCCATCCATATAGTTTTATGTATTTTTTATGATTAAGATGAAAATTTGTTTATGAAATCCATTTGTTTGCAATGGGATATGATATGATGAAATGTTGAAATGTCTATGATGCTTCTATTCATTCCACGAGTAATGGTATTTAATGAGTAATTTATGATCATATGGAACACATATGAATGCATTATAATTATGTGATGGGTGGGGCAGAAATTATATATTCATACAAGTAATTTGTTTGAAGTGGGTTTCTCAAGATATAATAATGACTATCTTTCTGTGGGATCTAGGTTGGGTTAGGGAAATTACCAACTAGGATAATATTAGGAGTAATCCTTACCTAATTATATTATGTAATGTAGACTTAACCCAATCAAATGTAATTGTATTTGAAATAATCCTCCACTATATAAAGGATTTTATTTGATTATTTTTATTCCACAAACATATGTCTTAAGCCAATGTTATTATCTCAATGATCTTGTTTTGTTATTACATTAGGATTCATTCAATATGAACTCCCAATAATTATTCCATTAATTAATATTATGATCATTCATTTCAAGTATTTATTTACAAATTTTTTTATCACATTCTCATACATTTATATTAATTTAATGTTTATGTGGTCCTATATTTCTCATTTATTTATCCATACTAGGAATCTTCACTCACCCACTCTTATTTTTCTATTCTCAGGGTTATAAAGAATGTTTTTTAGTATCATATGTCTCAGAAGAGTTCGAGTTCTGAAGAAACTAATGGGAAATGATGTAGATCTCTTATTAACCAGTTTTTTATTGTATCTGAGATTCCAGTGACATTAAGTCTGTTTGATCCTTATGCAGACTTTAATATTACGTAATATATGTTAATCTATTAAGTTGTAACATATATGTATAAAAATTGTGGGTCACTATAAAATTAGACTAAGGACACATGCTATTTTGATCGCATATTTTCATTTCAAAAGAAAACCCCAATAATATTTTATGGAGTCTCTAGACACAAACATGCAGATGAATGGATTAGAGAGTTGAATATGATTGTTGATTTCCATGGAACTCCATCTAAGATTAATTAAATTTTTACTATAAACATTTTTTAATATATTACATATTGATACACAAGAAAAGTATAGAGAAGGCATTGTGTTTATGGGATTTAGAGAGTTTATTAATAAAATGTTCTATTTTCATACCTTATGAATATCAATTAAAATAGATTTATTTGATCTTAATAAAGTAGGTATCTCTGTTATAGAATATGGATTTAGATTTACTTACCTTTCTCACTTTTTAAATGATGATTTAGTTTCTAAATCTATCAAATAATTTATTCTTAGTTTGGGTATATGACATGATATTATCTCTAAAGTTGGGATATTGTAGATTGACATATACATTGAGCTTGTAAACAAGAATATTGTGATCAAAATGTACTTTATAAGGAATATTAAGGGATGAACATTTTAATGACCCCATATCTTGTAGTCCATATACTATGGTTATAATATAAAATATTCACATGAAATTCGAGATCTCATACAAAAGCACCAAATTGTTGATTAGTATTGGTAAAATAGATAAATAATTATATATCCCATTAATTTTAAAACATAAAATTCAATACTATATTCTCTTTTAAAACATCATTTTTACCTCTATAATATCATTCATTATCAATCATAGTATAATTTTTTGAATCCTAAGTAAAGAAAATAAACTAATGGTGAGATGGTATTTTCAATATGTGTTATGTATAATGGAAGTAAATAAGGAATAAACACTATGGAATGGAAAATAACTGAGAACAACATCCATGTAGTCAATAACATGAGAATTTAGAATTATATATCTCAAATAAATAATGATCCAATAATTCCATATAAATAATCACATGATCTTGAAACAATCCATGGATATCATTTGCATTAAAATAAACTCAAGGACAATAATAAATGACTACATAATTATAGAATTCAAATTTTTAAACATCTTAAACATGAATTAAAGACCCCATGACAATGTATCATAAACATACTGTCAATGTATCATGCCAAAACATTTTATATAAATGTGTAAGGCCACAAAGAAATACCTAAACTAGTTTCTCTCATTAGACCCTCCAATGCATCGAGTTATATATATTTTCAGTCCTACCAACCACTTAATACATCCAACGATTTAATCATATTAGTAGATAATACAACATAATAAACACACATGAATAATCAATAACTTTTTTTATTGGAAGAACTAGAACATGAAATATTAATACATTACCTAGTTAAAGTTATCATACTCTATCAAGAAAAACATTTTGGATGGTATTATTAGATTATACACTCCATGTGAAATTAAATTCATCAATGTATTTTTTTCATAAATGAAAAAACATTTAAAATATCACTAAAATATTTCACGAGGAATGTAGCATTTTAATTTTAGAAATAATTTATTTAAAATAAAAAATTTTAAAAAAAATTATGAATACTATATTATTTGAAATGAACCAAGTAAAAAATTAAGAATTTGTATCAAAATTTTGAGTGATAAATATAGTGGTAAATTTTGTTCATGTCAAAATTGTTAAAAACAAATATTATTTTCACACATTGAGTAAAACATGCCTAGTTTTTAATATAAAAAGAAGAATGTTAAAAAATACTATAGAAATTACATCGTGTATACAAATTATTTTAATAGATAACTGGATAATATTAAATAAATTCATTTAAAAAATATATAAAATATATATGTTAAAGTTAAATATTTTCAGTGGAGTAGACCAACAATGTCGTCTTTTGCATAAAAATCATTTGGTATTTTTAAGAGGCCATGAAAAAAAATACTAATACATGAAATCCTAAAAAACTATATCTAAAGAAAAAATATTGGGTTTATGATATAAAAATCTTTTATTTCATCAAATTGAAACTTAAATAATAAAAATCTCGAATAAGGATGAGGTCATGAAATAAACCATTACCAAATGTCATATTTTCTCCCGAAGTGTTCAATCCAATTTTATAAGAAATATAGATTAATTATATATATAATACCCAAACACAACCATATATATCATACCACATATTATTTACATTCAATATCATATCATCCATTTTTTAATAATTCGTTATTTAAATCATTGTTCTGGGTGATAACTGCTTCATTTTTTCATATATGTTTCTGATCGGTAGTTCCAGTCCTTGTGTATTTATTATGGTTCTATAGTATCAAAAAAAATAATGATATAATAATATTATATATTAATTATATATATATTCATCCAAAAAAGGAAGAGATAGAAAAATAAATTGCATCATTCATGTAGATGACAGATTATACAGATTCATAAAGAATGATTCCATTTTTAAATGGATAGAATGACAAAATGTAAATAATAATACAACATTCCATAAGAATAAAAATAAAAAAATATTTATAATTATTAAATCTATTATTATTACCATCCAAGTAAGTTGGTTATGAAAACTGAATTACACCGCTAAATGGAGAAGATAAGTTGTACATATGCATGGGTGAGGTTTTCAAATTCCAAAGGATATAAATTTGGGATAATAATAACAAAAATTAAGAATATTAAATATATTTATGTAATTATTTTATGATAGATATCTTGGATTTAGTGGATGTATATGATAAAATAAAATGCAAGATTATTTGTTAATAGTTGTATGTCTTCATTGAGAGACCTCCTTTTTCATAGACATTATTCTTTAAAGGGGAGCTCTATTAGAGAAACCACACTCTCTATGATTTTTTTAATTAATATATAAAGGTATTATGGTATAGAATTACGTAGACATGAGGATCAAATTATTTGAGGAATAGAGGTGATGATGTTCACTTTTATATGTTATGGGAAAGGAAATCATGTAATTACTTAAGGTATTAAATTAATATTAATTAGATTTTATAATTATGTGACTAAAAATTGATATATATTGAATATATGTTGAATATAAATTAAAATAATCTCACAATATTAAATTACACAATTTTATGGGATGTTTTAACCTGTTTCACTTAGTTTTAACCCATGTTAATCATTTTGATAATTAGTATAATATCAATAGTTTAAACTATATAAAGTTTACCAATGTATCCATCAAATTAATATTGATTAATAAATGGTCCATAGGTTATATTTTCAACCATATCACATTTATGCGTATTGAGAGAGTATTTTTTATGAATTTTAAATCTTTGAATAAAATATTCATTATTAAAAATACCATTAATATCTTTTTTGAATTTATTCACTTACGTTGACAGTAAATTTATCCAAATATTTAAGAATTTTGTGTATAAACATTCCTCACAGCCCTAATATGATACATTTAATAAAAAAATCATATAATTCAATAATTCGTCAAAATTTTATTAATTATTTCATTTTTAAAATCATTAATTATATTTTTATACTAATTGAATAAATCATATGTATTTGTTGTGTAGGAATTTATGGTAATTATTTCATCACAAAAATAGAAAAAAATTATCATTATAAAAAAATTATTTTATCTATAAAATACCCATTTTTAATACAACTTATCCTCTTTTTATAATTATTAAAAATATGTGATATTAAAGTCAAGAGAGTGATGCTTTCAATTTATTATATTCATAAAATAATATAAAGCACATAATCAATGAAAAATTGCACAAGTGTACATATATTTGACACTTGGATTTTAATGGTTTAACTTTTCTAATCTAATGGGATAAATACAACTATTATATGAACATTAAATCCATATCTCAATTTTTTAACCATGATATACTTTTTTACCATTACCGAGGTGAAAAATAATTTACAAGACTATTATTCCTAATAACCAGAAATAAAAGTGACATGTTTACCGAATATGAAAATATATATTCCTAATATGTGGGAAATTTTTTAATATTAAATTCCTATTATTTAAATAAATTCATTTTCAATAAGTGTGTAAAACACAACAATATTGTTTTATGAAAATTGTTTTTTAAGCACGAAAATGGATTTATTATTATTCTATTCCAATTGAAAACTATAAAATGAATATAAAATTCTCTTTCTGAATATGTATTATATATGTGTAATTTAAATAATTATTATGTGGTGATTTTTTTAGTTAATTAATATGAAAACACATTTCACACATAAAACATGTTTCCCAAAAATGTGTTTTTAAGCCAAAAAAATACTTATAAAAAAATAATTGTTAATGATTATTACTATTTAAATAATTATATTACAAAAAAATAAAATATTCCAATTTAAGTTTAATATAAAATTAAAAACAAAATAGGTCCCTTAAAATAGAAATAAATGTTTATTTAAAAAAATCGAGAAATTTCCACTATTTTTCAAAAAAAACAATCTTTCATAAAGATCTCAATGTATACACTTAATATAATTTTTATATTATGTTTTCAAAAGTTCTATCTATATTAAAAAATTAATTTTTGAAAATTAGTATAAACTAATTACAATATTCTCATTCAAAATTTTAAAAAATGAATTTGTAAGGAAATGGTTTTTTTGAAACATAAACATACTTTACTAAATATGGATTATTTATATATTAGGAATTAACTAATACATTTTAATTAAGTAAAACTCACACACACACATACACTCATATATCATAATGTGGTAAATATTATTCATACCCTTCAAATTAAATTCTATGTTATAATTTATCACGGTAAAATTTCAGCTCGATGTTGCATGTCTATTAAACTATTAAAAAATTAATATTAATTAATGAAAAATATTTTATAAAATATTATTGTATAACATTATTTATGAAAAATAATTTTCACCCTAAAATTTTTTATCATGTAAATAAATTTTTTAGTATCTGAAAATACATTTTTGGAAAACATGTATCGTATAAAGGGATTATAAAATATCTTTTTAAAATAGAAAGCCTAAAATGTAAGGTTTACCAAAAATAACAAAAAATAGGGTTCCCATATAAGGACAACATTGAGGGGATGTTAAAATAAATACTTGGAAGATAAAAAATAAAATATGAGGAACAATAGAGTGTGGAATAAAATATGTTCATGAGAATGTTACAAACAACAAAACTATAAATTAGTGAAGGATGAAAACACCACCAATTAATCTAAATAAAATGTTAAAGAAAAACATTTTAATTACAAGATCCTTTTCATAACATTGAGGAATTATTTTACCATAAATATAGTGAACTTGATACAATTTAATTATTCATGTTCGTTCCATTTCTTAAACACAATTTCATTCTTGGGTTATTCATCTTTAAATTTTTAGTTTATCCATTACAAAATGAAAAGAATATTCATGATTAAATTTTCATGAATCAAGAAATAAACATAAATTGTGATGTATAAAATAATACCTAAAAGAATAATAATATATTCCTACTAACTTTAATAAAACCAAAATTGTTTTCTCAATGGTAGATAATAACAAAAAATAATAAACCTTGATAAGACGAACTAATACATTAACATACTAAATACAATGATTAGAGCAAAGGTTTAGCATAGATCATTGAATAAATAAATAAACCTATATCCCAATACCCTAAATAATCTAAAAATAAAAATTTATTAATCTAAAAGTTTATCCCATACCAATTATCTTACAGCTCCAAAATCCTAAAACAATTATTCATAAATAGTCTATCACGTTAAACCAAATATATATAAACCTAATGAAATGTCTCGAGAAATATCATTAATCTCCTGAAAATCCAAATAATTATAAATTATTTGAACCTAAAATATTATTCCCAAAATAAACATAATCATTATCCATTTAATATTTTATGGAATAAAATGTCATACAAATTATAACATTAAGTAGGCCAGTGGTGGGAATTTCCCCCTTTTCACCCATCATCTGTGGGTTAAATCCCTACGGCCTTATGGATGTGATGGTTTATTACTCTATTTTTAGGTTGTCAATTATATAAATATATATTAATAAAATTCCATTATATTTTTAAAAAATATGATAAAAAGCCTTAAAAATAGCATAATCCTCAAATCACATTTTAACCACTAAAATTTTCTATAAATATATATTTTTTTAAAATGAATAATTTTTATTGGCTATAATTAACCTAACATCTATGATCATATTAACTCTGAATAATATCAATAAAATTAAAATTATGTCCCAAAAATATGAAATCATTATTCTTTAAATAACTATTCCACTTAAACATATAATAAATCGAGGGGTTGTATTCTCATAAATGTATCCTAAAATAACCTTAATCATGTTAAAATCTAATCACATGAATCTTATTTATTGGTGTATATTATTTTAAAATTATTATCAATCATAGACATATAAACCATTGATACTTTAGTTTTAACCCATATCATTATGAAATATCATAGGTTTCGAAAGGTTTCTATTATCAAATTCATAATAATGGACTATAATTTTTTTGAATTAACACAATAATAATCCCTACCTATGTCAAACCTTATGTTTAGTATCGAAACACTCAATTTTTTTTCAAAATTAAAGATAAAATATATTTGACCAACTATTTACAAAGTCATTACACCATACATGTATTTGTGACTAAACCACATTCACTTATAGTTTCATGACTAGGAACAATTTATATAGAAAACCAAATAATCTATACCTTACCAATAATGTTTTAAAATTTACTTCACTTATAAAAACTATAAAAGTCTATTATAAGTTTATGATCACAAATATTGGTTAATTTATATCTAGTTACCTTGGATTGGACAAAACATCCTATTATAACAACTATAAAGACCCCAACTCTCTTAGTCTAGAGTTGGTCATAACATTATCACATTGAAAATTGATACATGTGATCACATCCCAAATTACCAGATAGTCTTGTAGTATTGTAAAAATAAATACATACATTAATATAACCTTAATTTTAAAAAATAAAAAATGTTTAAAAAATAATAATTATTCAATCTAGAATATTCTCACATATCCATAATAGTACACCAAAAAGAATCCAAGGAAAATTAAAAAAGTATGTGTCGGTTAAAATGACTAGTAATCATTATGTACAATAGAAGATATCTTTAGAAAACAATACCTATAAATTTAGAAAGCTAAAAAACAGAAAACACATTTCATTTAAACAATAACTTATGAATAATGACAAATATTTCAACAATAAATGTTGATCAAATAATTGAAAATTTATAAATAAATGGAAATAAAAATTATTCGTGGATATCATAACTATTAAAATAATCAAACGAACATGAATAGAAGATTTCATAATGATAAAATACATAATTTTAGGGATCTTAAACAGACTATTGAGGCCTCATGAACAGACATCATAAAAATAATATCATGGCCTCATACTAATACATATTATATAAATGGGTATGGAATGAGTTATATACCTAAACTAGTTTGTATCATGAAACTAACCAACAGATCGAGGGGCTATGTAATTCTATGACCCACCCATTACATAAAAAGATTAATTCATTCATCATAAGAATAAATAATACAAGTTAATCAACATTCCTTAATTATAAATAACTATACACATTAATAGACATAACTAATATGGTTTCAATACATTACCCCTACCAAAATAATCTAATGAAATCTATAAAAATATGAAAGACAATATCACTAGAGAATATCCTCCTAAAATAATAAGATTCATCAAAGGATACTGATATAAAAAAATATTTTTTAAAATGTTTTTGAATCATTTACAGAGAGATAACCATTTTCATTATGAAATACCTTCTTATAATTTTTTTATTTGTATACTTGATCAAATATTTTAAATATACATGTTCTTAACCTTTAAATATTATATTGAATTTTGTGATTTTTGAGTAACATTCATGTATCTTAATGAAGTTGTTCACCAATTAAAAGGTTAATGGGATAATGATTATTATTTAAATACTTATGTAAAAAGGGTAGGAAGCATCTCTCATTAGTCTAAAATAGAAACAGTAGGTGTTATTGATGCAATCAATAATAGATACCTTAGTGACATAGTTAATCAATACCATAATATTAGAAAAATGAAATATAACATTTGCTATTTTTTAGTTCTAATGTTAGATTTCATTTAATGTAAATGCCACTGACATTGTAAGTGACACTATAAATTTATGTATATATAAATCGACATTATAATAAAATTTTGGAATCTATTATAATGATAATTGGAAATAAAAATTTCCATCATCACTATCGATTTCAATTATTTTGATAACAGAAATAAAAAACATCCATTCAGGTTGGTTATCATAATAAAAGGTGTGAAAATGATTATATTTTTATAAAATAATACTATGTAAATTACATCATTGGAAGATGTTGAACACGATGATAAAAAAATTAAAAAATGAAATAGAATAAAAGATAAATAATCCTACAGCTTCAAATTAATTTCCCTTCTAGTTTTAGTGTCTTTGGAATTTTTATTTTTTTTATTTCAATTTATTAATAGTATATTCCTCATCTAAATAAATTAAATTTTATCATGATGTCATTTTATTCTCTAGGAGGAACATCTAATGCAAAGGCTTAATCTTTTCGATGTGTAAAGTGGAAGTCTTCTTGGACAATGAAAAAAATATTTATACATTATAACGGTGAATATAAGTAATCATAAAATAAATGGTATATTATAAAGATAAATACCATATTGAAATCATTTAATGAGTAACCAATAGAATGAAAAAGAAAATCAAAGAATATGTACATAAAAATTTAAGGAATTAAAGGACTCCGAAGTCATATAAGGATCACAAAAATCATTATCCACGACCTAAATAATATTATCTTGGATATTAACATGTTTAGGTACACTCTAATTAATTTAAATCCTGACATTATGGAATGGGGTTCGACATAAGGATTTTGATAATGACATTGAATAAGAACTTTTCAAGTTGTTTTCCCACAAAACTGATTTCCAAACATATCCATGTGGGTTTATAAATAAACAAATAAAAAGCTCCCCCATCACAAGAAACTAGTTTTCACGTTTTCTTTGTGAAACCCTTACATGATAATATTTCTAATGTCATTTTTAAGAAAATAGAGGTTAAAACCTTGAAATGAATACTATTTTTAAAAATTCCATGATTTCATTCTTAATGATTTCATAATTCTACAACCTACAAAGGAATTGATTATATATATATAAGAGAAATTTGAATTTATCTTCGATCATATTGAATGGAAATATTCAATTTATTAGAATTGATGATCCAAATATATGTATTTGAAATTATAGAGTTTGTTAAAAAAACTATATCTCCCAATGTTTTACTAGTTTTAGTTTTAAATAAGGTAGATGATATTATCTAATGTTGGGTTTATTATCATATACTGAATCATGTTATGATCAAAAATTGACTTCCTCTTCCTAGAAGTAAGGATTTTTTAATCTATTTATAGCCATTTTATTCACCAAAACAGATCTATAATCATGATATCATAAACTCGATTTGATGAAGTACTATATTTTTAATGATATAATTTAACATCAATTATTTTTTCTATGAATACATATTCATTTCATTAAATATTAATGTAGTACAAGTATAAATCACAGAATTAAATAATTGTTTCATTTATGGGTACAATTTCTCTATTTTTTGGTATGTTTTTATGAAATTATAGTGTGCACTTTCACTATGAGTGATCATGAAATTCAATTCGAAATTTTGTTGAGCACATTACCAGATCATTGAATCAAGGAATTTTTTTCTTTTTTTTCTGTTAAATATATTAAATTTGATTCCTTGGGAATTTATTTTATGAATAATGAATATTTTTCATCCCTGAGGACATAGTTGGATTTATATCTTGGGACCCCATAAGAATGTTTTATCATGTATGAATGTTTTAGTATAAGTAAGTTATTATCATTTCATTTTGTATTATTTTTACATCATTTTTTTCTATAACATCTTTAATAATTAAGGGTATTTCATTTTATTATATTAATTAATTTTTTGAAATCATGGAATGGATTCAAGAATGTAGTAAATCATCATCATTAATTTTCATGCCAAAAACATATGTGGGAATAATGAATATTAACTTGTGTCTTGATCTACATTATCTTGCGTTCACAATAAACGATGCTATATCAAAAATTATTGATCTTGAAAGTTATGTGAACATGAAAATAACAATTTGATTCATTATTAGGAATTTACTATGGTGGTCCATACATTAATAATAAAGTGCCATTAGCCTATCGGTGAGAATTTACTTATGATTAATATTTATAAATGATTGAATTATATCTTCTTACTATGAGTAATGAACCTCAGTTAGAGATATTGTATTAAGTACCATTAAATTTTCATCTTTGATTTCATTCATACTCCCTAGAAAAGAAATTCATTAGACAATGGCATAGGTTGTAAGTCTTATAATAAAGTGGTCAATGAACCCTTGGATTAATGGAAACTAATTCTAGTCATCGTTGTCTACAATTATGATTTTATATAACAAATTTTTTTATTTCATTTAATTCACCCTTATTAATGATATAATTAGACAATTTAAAGAGTTTGAATTTTAAAACCCTTATTTACATACCACTAGAGAAAACATCAATGATGGGGAGAGAGTTTATGTATATAAGGTGGATAAAAATTGTATATTTCATTTTTGATATCGAATAGTAGGTTCTCCATCCTTCCATTGATAACTCCTTAATAGTTATTATCATTATAAGGGAACTGTGCATCTATGTATTTAGTTAATGTGTAATGAAATGATGAACCATTTTGGTGTTTGAGAATAATGAAATGGTTAGTGGAATATATATTTTAATGTGTATCACCCTTAAATATGTGAATTATATTCCCCAATGACCATATCTCATGCTATAATCATTCCACATACATATATAGAATTAGTAAAAAATTCTAGGGACATTGCAAATAGTTTATTTCGACAATTTGGAAGCATGATTCCATCTAGGTGGTTGTTAATATTTTCCCCCAGTTATCACACTTTATTCTAATATGAGCGTCTAATTCATCAGGTATGTCTGTAACCCTATATTGCTATGATGTGATGAATTTTAATGAGGTATCATTTCCTATTATATATGATCATGACCTTAGACTTTCCTTGTGTTTTTTCTTTCATTTCAACAATTGGTTAAAACCTAATTGACCATGAGTCTGGAATTACATCCCCAAATAGACTTTTAGTCATAGATTAAAATATAGGCACATTAATGTATTCTATGAGTTTTTGTGGTGAGATTTGGTGGTTCATTGAATGATCTTTTTTACTTTAGTGATGTTTTCAGATAACAATAGAAACTAGACCATAATATATATATATGTTTTATGAAGAAATATATGAACACCAATGTTTCACTCTTCTTTGTTAGATTTTCACATGTCTCACTAGATCACTCGATAATAGCACCTATACAAGAGATCATATAGACTCAAGTATGTCTCCCCTTATGATATAAGCTTATGACTAGAAGTGAGTATTTTTAATAGTTCGGTGGGGAGACTATACCCTCATGTAATGAGTGTGGATCATTAGTAACCTAATAGAAATAAACACAAGTAGTATAAAAAATAAATAAATATAATAATAATAATTAAATCATCATACTAAAATAAATAAAATGATGGAAACCATATCCAATATCATATTCAAAATAATGTCATGTTTGTATAGTATAAAAAATAAATACATGGAAAATATAGAATTGGTAAGGTGAAACATGCTATACAGGAATTGAAAAAAATATCAAAAGATATATACAATATAATAACAAGAATATGATATATCATTTTCTCCTATACTTCACACTAGCATATCATTAGGAATCCAATGTTTAACCTTTCCCTTTGCCCATACCTATAAACTAGAAGGATGCTCGGGTAACAATTGGTGTTCTGAACAGTGTGTGAGATATCCTCAATAGGCCACCAAAAACAATTTATAATTCTATCCAATAAGTGAATATATAAAAAATTATCTTGTATGTAAAAGAATTAAAATTTAATAAAAAATAGAAATCACATCTCAGACTATGTTATGAAAAACACACTTTTCAGATACCACATTACATGTCCGATGTCAGAATGTCTGTAAATGATTACACATTTTTAATTTTTTGATAAGAATGGATCATGACCTAGTTTATAGCCATGACATCCCCCAAATATCATATCACTGTAATGGATGAAAACATCCCATAGAATATACACTTTTAAAAGGAAATATAACAAGGTCTTAATGTATATTAGTTATTGACTGAATAAGTTCTTTAACATGGAAGAAATGTCTTTTATATAATTTAATTAATTAATTATTGGAAACCTAATCCTACCTAAGGCGTTCGACATGATAAAGCCAAGTATCTCTCTTGGTGAATTATGAACCCACAACCATACCAGAATATCTACAGAATTTCATATTGGATCCCAGGTATCACTATAGTCATTGTATGAATTAATTATCCACTGACTCTTTCCTTGGTGTACCATGTAGAAAACTCAAGTGTCTCTTTTGGAGTAATATAATTCACTTACCACTATTTCTGACCTTAGACTTCCTTGTATTGAACCCAGTACTAATTATAGATTAAATGGAATACATTTACCCATGTGTTTCACTATATAGTGTTCTTATGAGAACCTCTGTATCAACCATGGTGTGATATAATATAGATATTAAATCATTTAAATTAAACATGTCTGATGATTCCATCCAAGGAATTCTAAGTCAGAACCCATGTATCATACTCATCATAACATAAAAAATGGACTTGGGACCAAAATATAGCCATACCATTTAAAAATATAATTATATCATGATGGTATTTTCAATTAAATGTAAACAACTGGCCTCATAGGGTGGTTTAAATACATAGAATATAAATTTGAGGCCTAGAATGAAATCAAATCATTCATCTTGTCAAATTAATCCATTTCCTCTAATTCATTAGAGCCACTCAATTACAATTTTAAATAACACACATCTTAGGGTGAACTAACATTTATATTCAAATCATGGCCTTTTATGATAGTTTAGCAACACCCCCAAAGGGGTGGTTCTACTTGGGGTTCTCAACTATAGTCAATGATTAGGAGTCATATAGGTCAAATAAACATATGGCCATGCATTTAATTTAAAAACATCATATTAGTGGTGAATCATATGACATCTATTGTGTGGTATAATGGCACAATATATAAGTGAAGTAGACTTTAAGGTAAACCCAGGAGACCACATAACGTAGATAAGTACTACTCTCCCCATCCGTTATCTGCTATTAAAATCATATATAATTGGATAAATTGAATGAAAAAGTAAAATTCTATAGAAACAGTGAATATTAGTTCTCCTATAAATATAATTCATGATAGGGTGATAAATGAATAATTAATGCAAGATTATCCATGATTTTATCAGTGCCTATCCCACAGAACCAATGGCGAGAGATTCCTGATTGATATGAAGAGGCTTTCTCAAGGGCTAACGTAGTATTCCAAGGTAGTTCTCAAGTAGTGTGGGAGGATTTGTTTAAGAAGGGTGATGAAAATAGGTTTAAGAGTAATAATTGATGTAAGAAAAAAAATTAATTTATCCTATTTTTAAAAGGTTCCCATTTTTTAAGCATAGTTTAGCCCCAACCATGGGATACATAAGTGCGGCGACTGCCTATGTGGAACTATGTATATGGAATAGGCACACTATTAAAAAAAATAATGTTTAGAACGTATGTATTCCCCTATAAATTCCTCTATAGTTTTTCATATGAACGTGAGGCCTACTAATGAAGGTTTGACTAACCATGCTCCGTCTCATTCCTGGTCATACAGTTGAGTTTTATGGTTACTAATAACCACTCTCCAACTGTTCTCCTCAGACTGTATCTCCCAATAATTGAGTTATGAGATCTGAAGAAGAATTGGAAACTCCCAACTCCTTCTGTAATCCTTTATGTTCATCCAACAGAAGAATAATATATTAATTCTAAAATTTCAATGGTTTATTTCATCATTTTAAAAATTAGGATCTTACCTGGATATTGGTGGTGAAATCATTAATCATTGAACAATTTATTATGAATGAGACTACCAATATAATGGAAATAATCTACAAAAAAATAAAAATAGAAAATATCAATCAGAAATATTATATATATCATCATCGTTGTATTCAATATTTTAAAGTGAGAGATCATATATTCTTCTACATATCTCCAAGGATAGGGATCCCGTAACTATTTAATCAGTTGAAACTAGATCCTTGATATGTTAAACCACATTAAATTCTCAATAATAGTAGAAAAGATTATTATCTTAAAAAATGTCCACAAATATTTATCCCAGTTCAAAATGATTTCCACATATCATAGCTACTGAAATATTATCCCGATAATGATCATGTGATTTGTTGTGACCATGTTACTATTGACCTGAATATTGCATTAATTCAAAAATAGATTCAGATTCTGGATATTACATGTAAATTTATTGTTTGTAATTTATAACTCATTAGACTGAGTATTATGGATGCATGTCCAATTATATAAATATACATTGAAACATAAAAGGATTATATAATATTAGTATCCCATTATTATTTATGAAACACCAATATCCATCTTTTTTATGATGGAATGCTTTGTGGTGACGAGAATGGAACTTTGGTGGTTTAGAGAAATTAATTGATTTTTTATCATATAAAGAGGATGGGTATGGTTTTTGGTTGTTTGGGAGTTATTTTTGTAGTTTTGGGGGGTATTTATGGGTTCCCATTACATGAATATTTCAGAGAAACCATGTCAATACATAGGGTCTTTGGTTATCCACATGGTTGGCTTATAGTTTTGATAAACCATGAATCCAAACCATGAATCCCCAAAGAATATTGGGTAATGGGGTTTTATATTTATAACATTTTTTCATCTATATATTTAAATACACTAGTATTTTGGTAATATACAATAGAAACTACACAATCGTTGCAATATTATCTAGAAAAGGTATGTAAAACATGTATGAATTTTAAAAAAACATGAAAATTCGTTATTTAACATAGTTTTCCCCTTAAATATTCATTTATTCCATCTTTTATAAGTCCCTCATCCCTAGGGGTTCTGTCGGTGACTTTTGGAGTTCTTGTCATTTTCAATCTCATTATCCTCAAAACATGGAACATTTAGCCGAAGAATCAAAATAAAAAATCTCTTATCTCATTATTCTCTTAATTATTCTCATTTTCCTTCAAGGGAATCCTTAAAAAATGGATTTAATTCACATATTGTTATTTTATTGTGTTTTTAGAAATAAATTCTGGTTTTATTCATCATTAGTGTATTATGATTGATCGGATCCTTATGTTTGAGGCATGTTACTTGCAGATGATATTTTGTGGGGATGATGGATTCTCTCTAAATTTACCATGTACATAAACATTAAATATTAGATTTATTGAAATTAAATTATCATTCATATTAATATATAGTCAATGGTAATATCACTTCAGAATATTATCATCATGGTTTTTTGTTTTGGGAATTAAGGTTGTGGTCAATACCCATAATGGGTTTAGAATAATACCTATGTATTGATCCATTATTATAAATAAATAAATTTTCCTATATGTTGTATTGAAATGTGTTAGTGTGGATTAATACTGAATATGGACATGAAATTATTGATTTATATATGGATACTACAACAATTGAGTTGGGAACATAGGGATTACCATCATGTGTCAACCTGTTCAAAGAGGTAAGGGGTAATGGCAATGAATTTAGTTTTTATAGTGATTCTTTCTTAAATAAGAAATGGATTAGGATAGTTTCATCGATCACAAATGGTAGGGGGTTAGTGTATTACTTGTGTTTGTGAATTCATAGTGTGGGTGTTTTATATGGGGTTGGAGTTTATTTTAGTATCTATTTTTATTTATTTATCTACTTTCATATTAACTCTAATTTAATATAAAATGTGATCTAGATTTTATTATGTGACATGTGAGATAATTCATTAGGGAACCACCTACCGGGATTATTTAATCATAGTTCATATTAAGACATTGTTTAACATTACATTTTAAGGGGAATTCAACTATAGTGTCTTATAAAACATCTCGATGTAGTAGTATTTATAAGTGGAGGTATGGGATGGAGGTTACAATGATGTGTATCTTTGTTTATTTCCATGATCGGCTCCTTATTTTATGTTTTTATTATTTTACTCTTATAGACTTATTTAGTTGTGTTTTTAGGTATTGTGACTCTAATTATTGTTATTTAATATTATTGTAATATTTTATTTTATTTTGTCATGAAACATAACTAAATATATCCATTGATGTTTTTCTACTTTATGTTGTCTAAAATTAAATTTTAAATAACCCCCCATTGATATTTTGAAACACTATGAATTTATTTATAACCATTGTTGTCTAAGGAATGCACATAAGGATAGTTGAATTATGATTTTTCCTAAGGTGATGTATTATTTTAAGGATTTTACACATATTTGATTCCATACCGAATCAAATATGTTTATTTTAAATAGTTAATTCATAGGAAAATGTGAATTATTAGATTTTAATTGCTCGTTGTGGTTATTATCTATGGTGGGATGTTCTGTAAGGTCTGGCATGGGATAACCATTGGTTTATAAGGATAATGGGGTGTGTATATTCACCATTTATCCTTAGTATTATATATAAAATTTGAGTCTTTAGGTGATCAATATTATGTTCTAAGGTAATTCATGGAGGAATTATGACATAAAAATACTGATGATGTGATAGTTACCATAGCTATATTTTAAAGAATGTCAATAAGTGGATAACATGGACTTCTACAATCAGGTTTTTATGGATATGGGGTGGAAAAGATGTAATAATTTTTTTATTTGTAATCATGTTCCAATATTGAATGATGGAATATAAAATTTCATGATTTATAGGAAAATTATATGACAATCATCATTGGGATGAGAATCATTATGATAGGCGGACTATAATTACATGATACTCTATTTTTTGGTATACTGGATTTAATGTCAAATAACCATTGTTTTTTGGGAGGGTTAATTTAAATATTTTAAAATTTTATTCATGGGAGGATGGATTGGATATGTTATTTGTTTTTAAATATATTGTTTTTAGTTACAAATATTGGTGTAAATACCTTGAAGTATTTTTCAAGTGATTTCTAGTTAAATAATTATGAGGTTAACAAAAATAAACACCACATGCCCAGATTAGATAATAATGTACCCATTGGAATAAATAATGGGTCTATCGCTCATGGTTGGATACTAAGTGGGTGGTGGTATTCCATAGGGTGAGAATTGATGCACTAGTTAGTTAATCGATTTCCACCAAGATGTTAAATGTTCTTATGGAGGGTTTTTAAAAAAAATAGAAAAGGGTAAATTTTCCACCATTTATAAAACCCTCACTTATGGGGAATGTCTTCTTATATTCATAGAAGATGGGGGATACAACCCTTGAGATATCACTTTCTACCATTTTAACATGATCTTAATTTTTGGGTTGTTTTTATTCATACATATTTAACGAAATTATTGACCTAATTTTCACATCATTCTTCTCATCTCTTCCTCACTAAATTGGACAGATTTATTGAGGTATTAGATGTATAATTTTTTCATTTCATGATGGATCACAATAAATAAAATGTTTTTTACATAATTTTTCATATAATAGGCTCAATAATGGTAGTTTCTCAACATTACATATTTTTTTGGTTTCACTATATAGCTCAATAATTATTCCATTGGACTATTATTAATGAAGGTAAAGATTAAAATAAAATAATGTTTAATATTTACTAATTCTTTGTATTGTAGGCTATGGTGTAAATCATGGGTTGATAAGAAATCATTTATCATGGGTTTGGTACCATATCATTGAACTTTGTGTTCTGAATAAAATATGTCAATTATTGTTTTTTTTTATAATTGGTTTATTAAATTGTGACGGTGATTGTTGAGTTAAGAGAATGTGGGAGTCTAATGAAGCCATTATGAGATCAAAATTTTCAAATAGAAAGTTTTATGAATTCTGTGTCTGTCATACCTTGACAATATTAACCATTATTACTTGAATGTTGTTATCAAAAGGTTTAATATTCTTGTGTCATATTAGTATTATATTTTTATTGATAGTGTGAAATTACATTACTCTATAATTTATATGGGATCATGTCAGCCAAAATTTCTATAAGGTCTATATATCATAATAAAAGGTTCATTTTTTATTCCATTATTAAATGGGTGTTGGTGGATAGCCATATTGATTACTTAATGTATTGATTTTGATTTTAAAATGGGTTTCTAATAGAGAATAAACTAACCATTAAAATGAAATATTAAAATGATATTATTTTTGAATGTTATTTTATAATGAAGAAAATGTTATGGATTTGGGAAGGTATTGTAAATTAGATTTAAAAAATGTTCGTTTTTAATAATTAAATTGGTTAATTCCATGGAGGATTTCTATATAAGTAGGGATGAGGGATGTTTGTGGGTAATATCAATAATGTGGTATCATTTTGAATTTTTCCGGGCAATTGAATCATATCTAATGGAAAGAAAATAATGTTTGTTTCGAGAATATTTTTATTATGATTACCCACTTTAGAGATATTTATTGTATTTAATCCAATTGTTTTCTTATTTCAGATTATTAAATTTTATTTACTTTTATGGTGTTTAAATGGGGAAATACATTTTCAAATTAATGAAAAATAATCCAACACAAATTAATACCATATTGTATTCTAATTGTTTTTAATTGTATATAATAAAAAGATAAATTATTTGTTTTATTTTATTGAACTGATTTTTCCAAGCTCCAATAAATTTTCATTATATAAATCACAATGAGTTAAATGAATGTTCTTTTTAACATATAGGAAATGAAAATAATTAACCGCCATATGACCATCATTTCATTACAACCTCATTATCATGATTATAACATTAATTTTAATAAAAATATTTTTACTAATATTATAAAAATTTTTATTTTTTAAAATATATTTTCAATGAAAATGATTTAGAATTTATTTTATGAATTTTAATGTTTTAAAATAAAAATGATGATTTTCAGAAAGGCATTGTTCCTCAAGGAATGTTCCATGTCATATATAAATTTAATTTCCCATATAAGACGACATTATTTTATGTTCAAGTTATTTAAGTGGGATATAATCCAATTATACCGTCCATAATATTTGTCTGTATAGTTTATGATTAGTTTCACTGGGGTTGTCTAATTTTGAAAACATTCAATTTACATTAGATGTTTTATGTTTATGTTTCATGAATGGGGACTATAATTAAATTTCGTATTCTAATTTATAAATGAATGTTAAAGTGAATTATATTTCAACGCTTTCAGATGAGGAATGAATTTTGCATAATAACCAATGAGTGGGGTTTATTATAGCCCTTAAATGAATCAGTAGGTCTTATGAGACAAACTATATTGGTTTTTGGAGGAGGCCTTACCGTTTTATATAGATGTCCTAGAAAAGGGTCTCGATGGTATTATAGGTCTTCTCACAATGCCTCAATGATATGTTTTGGATGTCTAGAATTATGTATTCTATCATTATGATTTCATTTATTTATAGTCTATGGAATTATTCAATTAGTTATAATATCCATGTTTAAGATTCATTTTCATGATATAATTTATATGGCATTATTGATCATCATTTATTCGTCCCATATAATTCTCATGTTATTGATTAAATAAAATGTGTTTTAGTTATTTAACTTTCCATATTTGTTATTCCATATATATTAATTGCTTCGATTGTATGATCACTCTTACTAAACATCTAATCCAACCACTTTCTTATGTTTGTTTTTTCATAAGATACATGGAAGTGTTTTGTGATTTACATACAACGACAGAAAAAAGTTAATAATGTAATTATCAATGAAATTTATTTGTTCATTTTATGTTTTAAAATCTAATTTTAATTTCATGTAAGAATTTAGTTTTCTAATACTACTAAACTATTTGGTCCTTCAGGATGGAATTTATTGTATCTCATTCTACTGTTATAATGTAGACAATTACTTAGGGATACAAGGGTCATGGTCGATAATGTTGTCATCATAGGACATTTAGTAGAATCATTGGGAACTAGAATTTAAAATACATACATCAGTTAATATAATCTTATGATATAATTTGGGGATAAGAATAGAAGAACATACTAATGATTATGTAAGGAAGCAATAATGTGGTTTTTCTTGTTACATAAATCCCTTTCTGGATAATTGTAACATCCTGACATGGTTGCCACATGTTGTTGAGCCAAGCCAGTTTTGTTATGAGACATCGAGTGTGAAACTCCATATTCCATTGGATGTAGACTAACATAGAGGGTCTAATATGAAATGTGTGGATATCATACCTTCTTTATTATAATAGAATAATTGTAGAAATAAATAACCGATATCCAAAAAGTAATAAACAACAACAAAGATAATACCTTAATATATAATCACTAAAAAACACATTATAATTAAAAAATGGGAATAAATTACCATAACCCTAAATAGTAGACTTGTCATTCCTTACAAGTTTCATGTATAAAGTGAAAACCGGAAATAAAGGCCCACTAAAAACTCCCCATGTAGGTCCTAAAATAATTTTTTGTTCCCTCTTCCATGCTCTATCCCATATCCCAACTCATCCATTTAACATGGGAATTTTTCCATTATAATTCCCTATAGAAATGATGTCTATTAAGGTACATATCAAGCAGAACAAGTGGGGTGAGAGTATAACTCAGCAGACCACCACCAACAACATCTAATACAATATCTGGTCTCTTAAAATGTATTTAGTTGTATGATGAATAATGTTAAATTATTATATAAAGTGACATCATATGAAATTATTATTTAATTAACAACATTGCTCCATGGGTTCATGGGGAAACCCAAAACAAAAATACATGTTTTGGCATTCCCCATAGTCTGAACAAACACCAAAGGGATATCACAATTTATTCAATCAATGGATTCCATTAATCATTTAATCCCTAGTTTAACATTAGAACATTGGGGGCCTAGAGAATAAGTCTGGAACCCCCTTGGTATTTGGATCAGTAGTCCCTATCCCAGAACTCAATTTTCATATGATATATATATATATATATATATATATATATATATATCATGGGGGCCTAGAGTAGTAGTCTAGAACCCCATGGGTATTTGGAGTAGCTGTCCATGTCCCACAAATCATTCCTCGTTTAATTATTATATATCACATAATATAGTTTCACAATCACAATACATTTATCATATATATTTATAATCTATTATTTAATTGATTTCATAATCCCATTTTTCCTCAAATTCATAATCCATTTATTCAACCTATTTCCTAATCACAAGTGTGAAATCAATGAATTTATTCAATTTAAAAGAAATGAAATTTCCCAAAGTGGTAATTACAAATGAAAATTTTAATACACCCAATTATAATATAGACTATAAGAATTGATAATTAGACCACCTACCTAATGAACATTTATGATCATTCCCCGAACTAAAACCCACAAATTCGTGTTGAACGATGAAAACCAAAATGAGAGATTAGGATTATGATCAAAGACTAGGACCAAGATCCAATGAAACACACCCATCAAAAACTATTTCTAAACTCATTTCCAGTATGGGTAATCATACCTCCAATATAGTAGATAAATATGAGAGGGATAAAATAAACTTATGATAATATAACACATACTAAAAGAGGGATAAAATCATTATAATTAATCATCGATTCACACGAGAAGTGGTTTCAGTAGCCTTGGAATCCATTAAAGAGAATACTAAATCATAGGAAATCATTAAGGGCCAAGATGGGGTGATTTAGGGTAAAACCTGGGGTTCATGAATTTTTTTGAAAAGATTACTAGGTTTCAAACCCACATTCATGATTACCTAGTAAGAGGTTCATTGTTTTTCAAGCCATGCACCATAACCATGCGTCCCTACATAGGTGGTTCATAGTTACTCTTAGATGGGTACCTCGTTTGAAAAATCATGAACAAACTATGTTAAAACCCCTTTTTTATGGTTCATGGTTTGGGAAGGGAGGTTTTGTGGTTTTTCCAAACAATGCACCAATCAAGTTCCACCTCATGTTGCTCCATATAGGGGTGCACAATTTCTTTAGGAAAACATCAAGGTTTACCGTAATCATTATTCAATCATGTACAACCCCATGGGCTTCCAAATTTCAGGAAATTCACCAAAAAAAAACTCCCAATGTAAAACCCAGCCATGATATAACAAAACAAGTGTAAAATAATACTTGAAAATGAGCACCTTGAATCTATAGAATGGTTAGCAGCATAAAATCTCCCCACATTATAACAACTTATCCTTGATCTGCACTCCCAAGAATCTCTATGATTCCTAGGTAAAAATGTCAGGCAACTAAGGCCACATTTATATTTTCCTACCCTATATTTCATCCTCAATATGGCCATTTTACCAAAACACTCAGACTATTAGCATAGTATTTCCTTGAAACATTTTCTCACAACTATCCATAACTCAAATCAGAGCCTCCTAGATGGATGAATTATCCTCAATCTCAACATCATCAACATTGATATAATGAGATGGATTATGGTGATATTGTTGATGTAATGACACATGAAAAATATCTTTCATACCATTGTACCACTATGTAACATCCAATCAATATTCCACCGATATGACCATATTTGTAATGTCTAAAAGACCCAATAAACCTGAGACACCAAATTTCCAGCCCATTGAATCCTATAGTGACCCAATATTGGTAGAAATTGAAGGAAAAATAAATCAGCCACTATAAAATCATGGGGTCATCAATATTTTTCACAATACAACCAATTCCTACTTTGAGTCACAACCATATGTTAACAAATTAACTGAACCTAATAAAATTTCCCCTACATGAGACTCGGTACCAAAAAATCTGATTCGCCTTCCACCATCCAACATATAGGTGATTTGAATGGCCTACTATAAAGTTCCTTATATTGTGCCATATGAATTTTATCAAGATACATATTTTTATAGGAGAACTCAATGTGTTAAAATTGCTTCTCCCATGACCCACCAAAGACTTTCATTCATGCTCACATCATGTCCTGTAGCACATAAATTTTATGTTCTGACTCCCCGTTAGTTTGGGGGTGAAAATTCATACATAGAAACACCAGGGGTACCAAATTCCATCTGTATGCCCTACCAAAAAAAATTGGAAAATCACGGATTAGAGTCAAAAGAAAATTCTCTATGGTACATCATGGAAATGTACTATTTCACAAAAATTCATGTCTCCTAAAAGGTCAAATATGAAAGTCTTAGGAATAGTGCAGAAATGGGATAATTTCACCAATATGTCCATAATCACCCATATAAATCATTATTCTACGGATTCCTCTGAATAACCACCATTTATTTCATGGTAACATCATCCCACTTTTATTCTGGAATAAGAAAAAACTATAGTAATCCCATAGATCATTGATTCTCAACCATCACCTTCGGATTGGTATAGCATCATGTCATGTGCCCTGAAATCTCCCATATCATGCATAGTGCCCAAAACTACTGACATAAGACACCATATATTTGTCTAAAACTAGGATGAGCCTCCCACTTCAAGGTATAAAACTCATATATACATATAGTCAAAAAAACTATGTTCTATACATATATGATCTCATCACCGTCTATAGTTCTATCGGACGATGTCTCATCGCCTTCAAGAACATACCTCAAGGACAAAAACTCTGGATCCTCACACTATTACCCACAAATATGAATTATAAGTGTAGAGCATGAAAATATGGTTATGAGGGACATTCTATCATGGTCCTCATGAACCCCAATATGCATCTCAACCAGCATGGTCATCATCTTACACCTATAACTAGAATTTGGAATTTACTAAGTCTATGTCCTCCATCTCAAAGCATCAACAACATTTTTTACATTACTTGGAGTATATCTAGATAAAAATAAAATGAAAACATAAACCTAACAAATCATTGAAACTGTATATTCACATATCACATTGAAAAGATATACATTATGGTCTTGTGATTAGTATACATAGTAAACAATTCACCCAACTGAAAACGTCACCAAGACTTTAATTAAAAAACCAACATACATATATAAATATCATTGTTAAAGTAATTACATTCATGTGGACCCAATTATTATTACTCACATGCCACAAATCAATATTCCTACATCAACACATCTCCATGTCTGAATCCAAATGCATCATAAAGCACAGTATACTCATCACCGATATCTAGTAGTATCAAAATCGATGTTGTAATCAAACACTTATTCAAATCCTGGAAATAATTCTCACATAATATAGACCATTCAAAATTGATCCCTTTTATTGGTCAAGCTAGAAGGATGTGCTATTAAATAGTATAATTCCTAGATAAACCTATAATAATAACTCTCCAACCACCAAAAAATACATATATCAAAAACATTATTATGTTTCTCCTAGGAAAAAACTACTTGATTATTTTCTTTCTCCACTGACACACCTTCTTGAAAGTGATGTGACCCATGAAATAAAGAATTTTGATCTGTTATTGAAACATAGATAGCATGGAATATAGTTGATTATCTCTCTTACTGTACATAAAACGATGTCATGATGTTGGGCATGACCATCATGAATTTATAAGTACACTGTGATGTCATCCCCAAGAATAATAAAAAAATTATCCAAGTACATGTGAATGATTCATTTCATCAAGGTAATAAACATGGTTGGAGAATTCATCATCCTTAATGGTATCATGATGAACTCATACAGGCTATACATTCTATGTGAATAAATTTTGTGTATATGAAAAGGTCTAACTATAATATAATGATACCCTAACCTCAATTTGATATTGGACAAAACAGAATCTCCTTTAAAGTGGTCAAAGAGATCATTGAATGGATGAAATTGGTGAGAATTGCTGGTATAGGAAAATGTCTAACTTTAAACTAATGACACCCTAACCTCAATTTGTTGATATCAGTTCTTTATTTTCATCTTATTCAAATTTTGTTAATCAACAAACAAACTAATTTTCCCATCATTCTTCTTAGGAAAAAAAACTATACTACCCCAGTGAGATGTACAAGAATGTATAAATCCATTATCGTTAAACAATTCTAAATGATTCTTAATATCTTGGAGCTTTGATGGTTTCATTATATAATGTGGAATAGAAATTGGTTCATCTCCTAACATTTGATCAATTGTAATGTCATTATCCCTCTGAGGAGGAATCTGTGAAAATTGTTTTGGAATCACATTAAGGAACTTCTCCACTATGGGATGAAAGACATCTTACATCACATCCCTATTATCCAAAAAAATACATGAAACCATGTCAATGATCTACCCCAATTGCAGATGAACTGTCCCTTCACGTCCTTTCTGTATATCCCTCTCTCCATGATGAAAATAAATATTACCCTCTATATATGTAATGTTTAGGTACCAACCTCAACCCCAGCAGCCAAAAGGCAATGCCTTACGTTATTACATTGGCATGTATTAATGATTCAAATCTCAATGGACTGATTAGTTATGCAAGTTTTGGAACCCATATTACGTATATGTTACCCATATTACATTGGGAGCATAAAATGAAAAACAATACATAATAACATTGATTTATAACCATAATTGAAAACTCTTTTAATGGATTCCACTATATAACCTATGGAAATGGAAAACATAAGTGTGATATCAAATGAACAGTAGCTATTAAGTACATTGGAATCAATCATAAATAGATAAGGAATAATTAAAAGGGAAAAGTAAATAACTAAATACATATTCCTTTTAATCAATAACTGGGAATGAAATGCTTCCATATATTTTATCACTGTGAAAAAATAATTGACAATAATAATAACTAAATATTGAATGAGGTAAATGCTTATTTATTGAATTTCATGTTTTCTAAGAACATGAATCCTTTACCATCATGATCTATCTTCATGATAGTTTAAAGAATATTGGGTAGAAACACATCTAATTTGGACATTCATATCATGACATTATCAATTCATTGAGGGGCTAACATTAAATTGTTCCCAACCCATGTCTTCCATGTCCAAATAATTCCTCATATATTGAATAAATTATTTAATTGCTGCACAATATTCCTTATCAAATATCTGTACTGAGTAATGAATACAGATATATTAATATTTAAATAGTTAATAAAATAACATTAAATGTAAATCCCATATGTAAAATAAGAGGGTGAATTAGTCAATCTAAACGAGATTATTTTAATCTCGTAATTTACATACCTAATTTCAAAAAATGTCTTCGGAATGTATCCATTATTTAATTGCAATTGGTGATACCCAGAACTAATATAAATCTTTGAAAGATATTGGGTTCCATGATTTTGGATTAATAATTCATCAATGAAGGTTACAAGATACTAGTTCTTTATTGTAACAACATATATTTCCCTATAATCAATGCATAGATTTAAAGATCTATGTTTCTTCTTACAAATGGGTGCATGGGTTCTCCAAGGAGAAACACAAGAGAGAATACATCTCTTGTCACCCAATGCCTATAGCTATTTAATTTCCTCCACTAATTCAATAGTGGTCATTCTATAGGGTGTCTCTGATATGGTCCTTACATCAGGGATTAAATCAATGGAAAACTAAACTTCACAATCTATGGGTGGTAAGGTAATTCCTCATATAATACAATAATGTTTTCCTTTACAGTATGTACATCCTTGATTTTAATATTAAATTCTACATCCCTAGATGTGGTTTTCTCCTAATCATTATGGATCTCATTTAATAGATCTACTTGGGGAGGATTTATGTATAAAATTGGTGATGAAGTCTCCTCTATAAAGATATATAATTCTTCATATTCCTCATAAACATTGATTTACTTCTTCATACCAAAATTGTATTAATAATATTTTTAAACCCAGTCTATACAAAGGATTATGTCAAAGTTAATCATTGGTATAATGACAATTTCAGAAAATAAATCATGTTTATTTGTCATAATGGGGATAGAACAACACAACTCTGTTGAAATGATACTTCCCTATGTATATTTTTACTAACAAATTGATTATCAAATAAAAAGTTAATTGTATAATATTCATATAAAATTATGTAGATATAAATTTTTATGATGATAAAGAATCAAATAAGGAACTGTATAAATTTTAAGATAGGATTATTGTACTTGACACCACATCATTGAGTGCTTCTACCTAAACTATATTGATCTCATAAGATTGGTCATCTCCTCTAGACCTATTCTATAATAGATTTCCTTGATGCATTGGGAATTTATTTGCATAGATCCCCATATGCCTTTATATCAAACTTTAAATAGTAGTGATTTCATTCACCCCATTCATTATTTTATTTGATTACCATTTTACCTATAGTTATAAAAAACTCCTAATCTAATAAATCATTTCCTATGGTGATTTTTTCCACAGTTCTCATAACGTGGGAATTTTATCAATCCATTCGTCTTATAGAACACATTCTATTTTTCATGGTGTTTTGAAGACCACAAATTCTCTTAGTTTCCAATGAATATATATGTTATGGAGAATTTGTTCCTTAATTTTATTGAATATGAAAATATTTATTCATATGATAAAGAAGTTTGGGAATATAGTTCCCTTTACAGACATGGATTATGATATTCAAAGAAGTGGTAAATCATACACTCTATTTTTTATATGTAATATATAGTAGACCATGATAACCCTATAATGGTATCTTCATATTATGTGAAAATTTCTTTTTCCTTTTTCTTTAAGATAATTAATGTTCTCTTCAAATCAATTTGTTGCTAATGTTGAAAATATTAATTGAATGATATCTCCAAAAAATAGTTATATTAAATGATATCTATTTCCTCTTCCTCTCTACTATTCATGATCAACAATCTCCATTGATAAACATTTATTTTGAGACAATACACATGAAGTGTAACATTTTCTTTTTAACTCCATACCAAGGCCCTAAATATCATATTCATAGACTTAATCCACTACTCGACTACAATTAGACTAGTAGTACCACTAAATGATTGAGGATTATATTATATAAAGTGGTCCGACATAGAATTATATCTACGTGTAGTAACTTTATCTATTTGAGTAAGGATATTTGTCATAACCTTATAAATCATCCCTAATATAGCCATTATTATCTCTATTATAATACGAAATGTATTTTTTTACTCAATAGGAATACATATACATTATCCATGACTATTGATTCCATTCTCCCTTCCATTGTCAATTTATAAAAAATTGAATATACTATATTATCTTATAAAATAATAACATTTAAATAATAATGAATAATTATAAATATGGTGTAACACAGAACACAAATTAACAATTTATGGATTTTTAATCTCAGATTCATAAATTTAATTTCTAGGGGAATATCGTTTATTTAAAATATTTCATAATTGTTTGTAAAGAAAATGGTAATTATCCTAACCATTTCCCACAGAAATGTCGAACAAGTTGTGTAGTAAGGAATGTTATCATGTATGAGGTTACGATGGAGTATATCCAAAAATTCCATTTTCATCGGTAATAACCCTAAGTACATCTATTTGAGAAACATGCCCACATATACTGTCTATAATGGTTTATATTTCAAAGAATACCCGCATAATATCTACATTACAAAATCATTAGTATTTTCTTATATACTTATCCTCAAAGTTTATATATGGGTTGGGTTCCCTAATATATATTTTTTAATATCTAAATCTCAAGGTTTCATCTAAATATCCTTTAATACAAACTATAATGACCCCGACCCCCATATCCCAGATCTGGTGCATTACTTTTTTAAATTAGCTTTAAATCTCAAAAGACCAATCGGTTTAGAAGTTTTGGAAACTAGATTACATACATGATACCTATTTTACAGTGGGAAACGAAAATAAAACATAATATATAACCAGATAAAATTGGAATCATCCTTGTAAACTCATTCAAAGGATTCCTCTTCATAACCAAGGGAAGGAATCCTATGTAATGGTGGTATCAAAATCTCAGAAATGTTTATGTACAATAGAAGCTATAATTAATAGATAATTCATAACTAATATGAAAATTTGAATAACTAAATACACATAAAATTAAACCAACAACTAAGAATGAAGTGAATCCATAGATTTAGTAATAGTAAAAAACACATGTCTAATAATAATAACTAAAAAGTGAATGAAAGATATTATTAATTATCAGATATCAATATTCTTAGGAACATGATTCCTTTACCATCAAGACATATCCTAAAGAGAGTTTAAAACATACATCACAAAAATCTATCATATTTAGCAAAATAATTCATCTCATGAGATTAATGATGCTACGATGGGATTGAATTAACATTACCCCATACCATCACTGGAATGTCAAAATCATTCATCATATATGTAATAATCGATTGATTTACGAACAATGTGCCTAATCAAATTTTAGTATTGAGTAAAGGAAATGGATTTATCAATACTTGCTTAGTTAATCTAATAACATTAAATTTAAACCCCACATGTTAATGTGGTATAAAATTTAAAAAATTTATATATACATATATTACATAAGAATATGGATATTTAAGAAAAATTTCATTTCTAATGTAAAATAATTAAAATAAAGTGATTCTATAAATAGAAATTTAACAATAACAAAACAATGTAAGATTGCATAATAACTTTTACGATTGAGTAAATTTAATGTCAACCCCTATTGGATGAAATAATTCATATTGGAATAGAAAATATAATAAATATTAAAGTATTCATAATATCACATATCAAAGTGGTTGTATACAAACCATATAAAAGTAGATGTTCCATAATAAAAAATTATTCACAATGGAATATAAATTGAGACAATAGAAATAACATTGAACTTATTTTTGGTGTCACATTATTTTATTGCAGTATAATAGTCATACAAATCTTAATAACATATAATTGATCATTATTAATATTTATATTATCCTATATGATATTTCTATAACATATTATCACAAATTTGATAATGTTATTTCATTAATTTCACTATTTTTAATTGACTTGTTTTTAATGTATGTTTTGACTTGTTGTTTCATGATATTACTACTAAAACGATTAGTTTAGAATATGTTAAATATAAAAAATGTTGTAAACATAATACATAATTAGTATAAATTTATTTATATTAATCCAAAAAATTAGTGATATTAAATGAAATACAACATTCTTGGAGACCTAATGCCTTACGTGTTCTTAAATGTTGTTTCCATTTTCATTTCATATAGAAAGAAATAATAGTACATTATATAAATATTTATTATATTTTAATTTTAATTTTTATTTCATATATATCATATATTTTTATTGAACCCATCCTTAACACATTCCCCGTAATGCATGAACGAATCACATCACTTCGTGAGATGGTAGTTTTTCGTTCACATGAGTGACGTTATCATATTCCCACACAATGAAAAATATGACGGTATAAGAGATATAATTTTTAAATAACGATAATAAAGTATTAAATATCATATATATCATATATGAACTATAAATCTATCATTATTATAAATGATGAATAGTGGTAATATAATAATGACCGACATTGGTTCGTGTTTTTTTAGTCTGTTGTACACACAAATGATGATTTTGTAGCACATTTGAAGGAAGTCTATGGAGTTTTGTGAAGCAAACTTAACTTAAAAAAATATATTTATATTTAATATTATTATTTTTTCATATAATCATGGTGTAATAATAATTTAAGGAGGTGGAGAAGGAAATAAAATGAAAATTCTTTTTGAAGAGAAATGCATCTTCTTCGGGTATCCACCTTAGGTTTTCACTAATTCTTTCCTTTGATGGAACTATTCTCAAGATAATGCTTAAAAAATTAGGTTAGTGGATTTTTGGAGTGATTTTTGGTTTTTTATGAAGAAAAGTGTTATTAGGTAATGAGTATGTTAGGATAGGTGGATGAATTTTATAATTGGGGTTGGGACACACTTGACATTTTTGAAAAGTATTGAGTGACCTCACATTTGTTTCAAGTCAATTGGATACAATAACAGAGAATTATATATAATTGAATATATATGGTTGAAATATGTCCATATAACTGGGGTTTGATATATTTCATGGTCATTTGGACCCTTAATATAAATGTTTGGTTCAATGTAAAACTCATTTTTCTCTTGCATACTGTAAATAATATTAAAAAAATTCACTAATCACATAGGTATGAAATTATGTTTAAATTATTATAAATTATAAACTTGGATTATTACCAATATAAAATCAATTTTTATAAATTAAATTCCTTGATGGTGAAAACTTTAATTAGAAATTAATGTCATGGAGAATATGAGAATGATGGGGTTTTAAGTAAAATTATTCAAAAGTTTACTATGTTTTTATATCAACATTGAATGTAAAAAATGTTTAAAAATGATTTAATTGAATACATATATTTATAATTAAAATAATTTTATTTTAAACGAATTGAAAATTTTGTTTAACACACTAAACAATTTATTTTAAAATATAGTTTTCAATTAAAATTTAGTATTTTTCACTATTCATCAAAAAAATAAAACATCTCAGCAAAATAACAATAATGAAAAATATGATAAACTATAGATTATTCATTGAAAATTGATTTTAATTTTTTATATAATTTCTATAAAAGTGTAAAAATTTAACATTAAAATAATATTTATGTTAAAAGGTTGTTGACTTATATTAGAAAAATATGTTTTTGGTATAAAATTATAATTTTTTCTATCTTGTTCCTATCAAATATATTGGATGAATTTGAAAAATTTTATTGTATATATAATATGAAAATTTAATTAATATCATCTTATAATAGTAATTTATTTATTTTTTTGAGATAAAATTCCATTGTCACCTTAACATTTGTTTCTTATAAAAATATTACTTTTATAATCAATTGGTTTTTATATTCATTTATAATTAATTGCTAACCAATGAACTCCACCATATATTTTTATAGGTTTTTTAATTATATTTATAACTTAATATTTAATTACAAGTAGATAATTTTCATTTTAAATAAAAATATTAATAGTATTCGTTAAAATTATGTTATAAAAGTAACACAAGCCATAGAACAATGTCATTATTGCATGTAATGAAAGATAATTAATTATTGTGTTCATTAAAAGATATAAATGAAATTAAACTTATCCTAAAAAGAATATATTTTATTTTCATAAGGTTTAAAATGTTACTCTCCTATGGTAACAGACGATTTAGGATCAATATGATACAAGACAATCCAAACCAAAAATCAAGTTAAAACATGACATATTAATGACATAAGGATCCCCGAGATTCTTTTACTCGCTAACCCCAAGATAACCCCTATTTCAATAATATACATATACCAACTGTATCCCCTGAAGAGGTTTCAATTTTCATAACCCCAATCATAGACTCAACCCTCAGACTCAATCCATTCAAAATTTGAGCTAATAAAAAGTATGAGAGGCTTCTAAATCAAAAAAAAAGAACGAGAAATTTTAGAAGCTATAAGAATTGTAACTCTAACTGTAGAAGGTTCATCATTGCTATCCCTATGTGTATTCTAAAATATATGAAACTATATTATCCTTATTCCCTAGGCTATATTTTGAGTCCACTGACCTATACTACTCTTCTAATACATGCTCTCTTTCTTAAAAGTACCACATCCATTTCCTCAACCGCCATGTCCTGATTAACTCCAACTACAAGACTGATATGGGTAGAATACCCACTACCTATGGTATAACTCTACATAGATCCTCTTTAATTACTGATAAGTTTAGGTTTTTAAAAATTCCTCTATTAGTGACCCATATTTTGGCAGACATAGCACTCCAGTAGTGGTTAGGGACACAAGTTGCGATAGTGACCCAAACTATAACACTGGTGGTAGTACACTCTATTAGTGCATTGAGTAACTAATCATTTTCCATACAAACTCTATTTTACATCTTTCTGGTTGTAATTTTACTATTTTTTCTTCTGACTATTTGAAGACATACTATCTAGTCATCCAACAGAAACCACTTTCATTACACTAGATGCCTCCTTCAAGATTCCCTCATAAATGATATCCCGATTCACCTCTATATAAAATTTCATTAGCTTAATGATATTAACATGGAAATTAATCACATATTTAATCTCATATTGAATATTTTTATCTATAGTGTCTTAATCTCCTTCCATTTCTTGAAAAAATTGACTGAAATTAGTAATGCTTGTAGTATATTCCCTCACAGACATTCTCTAATTGATCATCAATATAAACGATGCAGTCTACTCCTACATCAGTGTCTTAGGGTAAAAGTGTTCTTGGGAATTATCGTTAAGTTACATACATACCATTTTCTCTACATACTCATACCAAGTATGAATAACCCACCAACACTTTTGATGTCCACATAAAATATAAAACACCAAATTCACCCTCTTCTTAATAGGAGTCTCTTAACGGCCAAATATAATCTAGACATATACAAACCAGAACTCATCATCCATAGGTCCACCATATCTAGTGAAGGTCGGGGTGCAAAAAATGAAACTAATATTTGAGATTAGATATATTTTTCAAAAAATTCACTGGGTCACTTTCCATAAAGTTCATAATATAAGAAAAGTTCATATTAAACTGTTGTCTTAGTCATTCACCAAAAACTATCATGGCCTATGGATCAACTTATAGAGGCACATTTCTAACCATATTCTCATGTCATCATATACAAAAGAATCATCATGGAGTCATATCTATATAATTACAAACATTATTCTTAGGTCACATAATATAACCTTAACATTTTTATATTAGATATATTCAAATGATGTTATAAAAGGCCATCTAACAAATTCCCCCACATAGTCAAAACCAAAGCACTGTCACTAACCTCAACCATCCCTCGCCTGGGTCAAGGATAACACAGGGTAAAAACATTATTATTTCCAGGATTATAATTATAAATATTATTTATCAATTTTAAATTACAATAGTAAGATACAATTTAATTATTTAATTTCATTATTACACACCATTTATCTTAAAATTTCTTGAAAAAATAAAATTATTTTATTTCCAAGAACCCACCCAAAAACAGTTTAACCATGCATACCTGGGATTATGCATGTCACCTAAAAATATTATGTATCTTGGATGATTCATGTATACACAACTCTAATGTCATATCAGGCGATGATGAAAAATCTTAAAAAAAGTAAAATCACAAAAAATTTGTTTTACTCATGTTGAAATAACATTCAACTATAATAGAAAACATCAAGAACAATAATCACAACCAAGGTACTTTTGGTTTCCCATGTAAATGAATTAGATACTCCCATGTATATGCTGATAACTATGTCCTAACTCATCATAGTATCCATCCTACCTTTCCCAAAAAACAAAATAATGGAAAATAAAATAAATCTACATTTAATACAATAGTGTAACATCCCATCTCGGGTGTGACATGTCAGTTATCTAAGATGGTTATGTTAAAAGGCATCAATGGTGCATCCCTATGTGTAAGAGGATCCCAATGAGATGTGAGGGTATAATACATAATGCGTGGAGACTATACCCCCTTTATCAAATCAACACAAGAACAAAAGTAAATAAAAAATAGCCAATTGATAATAAACAACAACCCAGATTATACAATAATAATTAATCAATAAACATCAAATAATGATTCAATAAAATTAATAAATAACAATAACCCAAAATATTTGATAATTCATTCCTTATTATTTTTATGTGTAAAACGAAAACACAAAACAAATACACACTGACAAGTCCCCTAGAGTGTCCCGATATCTTATCTGGTTCCCTCATCGGTGATCCAGCCCACATCTCAAAATATCTCTAAATCATAGGTATATTCCTTTATCATGTCCTAATAACATGATATATTTTTGTATAATGATAGGTTTCATGAGTATGGTGGGAATATAACCTAGAAGGAACCCACCAACAACATCTAAAACAATATCCAATCTATAATAGTGTATGTTTTTGTATAATGAATAAAGTAAAATGATAATGTAAATTTTTTTTCACCTTATATTATTAATCAATAAACCACTTAGTTCCCCTGGTTCATAGTGAAACCTGAGAAAAATGTTTTGTTTATCCAATGTTGGAGTCTGAACCACCCACAAATGGGATATCCAATTTCATTCAATATTTGGATTCTATTATTCATTTAATTCCTAGTTTCTCTTTAAACATTGGGTAGTGAGAGTAGCAGTCTGGCACCCCATAGGTATTTTTAGTAGTAGTCCGTGTTTCCTAACTTAGTGATCACATGAAATATATATATATATATATATATATATATATATATATATTTGGGGTTTACAGTTGTAGTCTGGCACCTCATGGGTATTTTGAGTAGATGTGACTATCCCATACCTCATTTTTACCACCATTCATATATTTAACATAACATGGTTCCACATTAATGATATATTTATCAAATATTTCTATAAAACATTATTCAATAAATTTAATAATATTGTTATTTATCATATTTATAATACATTTATTCATCCAATTTGATAATCATTTTGGGAAAATCAATCAATTTATTCAATATAAAATAAATTAAATTTCACAACATCATAATTTCAATTTTACAATTACATAAACCCAATTATAAATATGACTATGTTTATTAGAACATAGGCCATCTACTTTAATATTATTGATGAATTTCCACAAAACCAAAATCCCCAATTTGATGTTGGATAGTAAAAAATACATTGAGGAAGAGAACTAAGAAAAAACCTATGACCAATATCCAATGATTCAAACCCATTAAGACCAATATATAAACCCATTTTCAATGGGGAATATCATCCATCTAAAAAAAGATATAATGGTGGGTGTGATAAAGTAAACTAATAAGAAGAGATCATATACCAGAATAGGGGTCAAATTATTCAATATGATCTTCAATTTGAACTGGAAGGGGTTTGAAAATCCATATAATCAAAACTACAAAATCATCAATTTATAGCAGTAGAAAAGTCCTTTATCAATGCTAAAAAACATTGATAATCAATTCATGGTTTAAATCTTGAATCATTTAACACCTCTAAGAAATGCGGATAAATGCTTCACTAATAGAGGGTGTATAAACAAGTTTCTCCTATAGCTCGACCCAAACCCATTTATCAGTGCATCCCAACCAAAACATTTTATCTACGTTTTATATAATCCCACCCTCCCACATGCCCCTAACCACATGTGAGTTTCGAACCATAGTCCTCCAGTATAAAGATTAGCACCTTTACCGCTCCACTAAACTGTTTTGTTTTACATTTGATGATATATCTATATATATGAATAAATTTTGTCATAATTTTTTATCAATTTATTTATATATAAGTTTATATTTTAATAAAAACATATTATATGTAAATTTTCTTAATTTTTTAATTATAAATTTAATTTTTATATGTGAATATATAAAAAGTATGTATATATTATTTTATATTTGAATAAAAATAAATATTTTTTATGAAAAAATATAAAGTATATAATCCAATAAATCAATATGAATGTAATCTCTGTGAATAAATTCAGTCCCCAATGAAAAACTAAAAAACCCCTATAAATGGAACTTAAAACCCTTCTATTATTTAAAAATTGGGGTACTTCGACTAAAAACCTAGTTTTTTGAGGACTTGTATGCCTTTTTTCATAGGGAAACTAGTATATATGGACCCCCAATTGCGAAGTGATATATCAAATTTCATGATTTGATTTGATATGTGGTAGATCCCAAACAGACACTCGAATCAATAGTTACGGTTGTTTGATATTTGAGACATGTTTTCAACTTATTTGAGATATTTTACTATTTTTTGGATTTTTTTATCTTCAAATTGATATTAAATGACTATTACTCTGTAGTAAAAATCAAATTAATAATTGAAAATATTTTATTAGTTATTTTCAAATCCATTTTCACTAAATATCTTATATTTTATGTGAAATTCCCATTTTCCTTCTCTAAAAAAATTTCAAAAAAGAAATATTATATTAATATCTATAAAAATCTATTAATATCAATAATATATTTTTAATGAAATAATTATTGAAGTATACTTTTATCTGTGTTTTTTAAAAATCATTGATAAAGGGGGTTATTTATCAGAAGTTCTAAAAAAGTGCTGGTAAACCCATTCCCCCCTTTAACTGTTCTTTTATACAAGTGCTGATAAATGAACTCATTTATCAGTTCTTTAATGAATGGCTGATAAAAGACCCCCTTTATCAACACTTTTTTGAGCAGTGACAAAGGGGGCTTCCAAAATCATGTTTAAATACAACTTTGAAACCCCTAGTGATGGATCATCCCAATTTGGTAGTACTGAATCCACTTTAGAGCTTCATAATCGTGGGAAATTATTTAGGACGGATCTTGGTGGATTAGGAGTAAATACTAAAGTGTTCAGAAATGTTAATAATTTTTTTCAGTGGGGGTTTACAACCCACGTGCATGGTATCTTTGGTGGAGGCACATGGTTTTCAAAGTTGTGTTCCTTAATGGTGCATCCCTACATAGGGGGTGCATAGTTACTCCAATGTGGGTGCACAATTTGAAAGACCATGCAACAAAAATGAAAACCCCCCACTATAAGGATTCTTGATTTAGGGTTCGAGTCTGAATGGCTTGTCCAAATAATGTTCTAACCACGATCCACCTCTTATATCTCCAAAAATGTGTGCACAATAAACTAAGTTAAACCAAATGGTTTTTATTGACCATGCACCAACCATGAACAACTCAATGGGGATCCAAATTCGTCTATATTCTCCTGAAAAACCCCCAAACTAAAACCCTGCCATGATATAAAAAAACATTGATAAATGAATACTAGAAAATGAGCACTAAGAATCTACAGAAAGTTTAGGATCTTATAATCATACAAGTGTACGTGCTTGTGGCATAGATGTACCTAGGGGTAATAATTAAAAATAAGTTCATTGGTCCAGACCTGATCACCACCTAGTTCACAACAGTTTTATTTACTACACACCTGATTAGACACCCCCACAATATATTCTTAGTATAATTAATTTTTCATTACCAATTACTATAAAGGATTTAAAAATAAAAATATTTCCAATGAAACCATTTTTATTATTATGAAAATAGTTATGAATAATTTCTTTTACTTTATGATTAATATTTTACTACTTCTGAGATTATATATTATGTTTATTAATTATGTGTTCTAATATAATGTATTTAATCATTTATAAATGGTTTTTAGAAGAATGAATTGGAACTAAATAAACGTATATAATATAAAAAGTAATAAGGATCCTTTCTTTTATGAGATTATGAAAATATTTCAAAGAGAACTAGTATCCCAAAAATTCTCAATATGTGAGTACATAATATCATGTGATAATATGATAGATAATTAATTATTTACATATCATAGATTTTGAGGGATAAAAGAGAATAAAAGGGTAGTTGAGAAAAATATGGATATGGGGAACTGTTGAATGAAGTCTTTTCCCACATGAGATAATTGTGAAAATTAACAACCTCATACTATCTTAAAGGTAATTGGATTTTAATATACATTTGGATAGAAATTTTTTCACAATCCTAATTTTAAGGAAAATAAAATGTTTTCCAATGTTCAATGCTTTAAATATAAGGATATGGGGCACTATACAAAGAATCTCCCAATAGTAAAATTAATTCAACTCAAACGTAGTTAATGGATCATTGTCAAGATTAAGAAATTACAACAGAAGCAATGGGATTATTAATTTTTTTATGTTTGGATTCATGAATTAGGTCATTTTATTATATTATAATTAATAACCAGGTTTATAGAATTTTGAAATAAATAAGGACTATACTACAAAAATTTATTATTTTTTATTTGAAAAAATATTTTGAATGGAGCCAATAACCAAGAAAAATGATTTAATTTCCAGTTTATACTCTTGGAAAACTCATGATTTAAGGAAATATAACACTTAATATGTTATTTATGATGAGATAATGATGCTGGTATGAAGAGATGATTTATATGGATAATGTTAATTGGAGAATACTGATGACCTTATAACAGAATAATTGTTTGTTCAAAATGCTTTGATTGAAATTGTTGATGGATTTAAAATCAATTTTGAAATTAAGGAATAAAGAACCATTATTAATTTTAATATGGTATTATTATAATTTAAGTTATTACTAAGTTACAAGAGATTACATGATGAGGGTATTCACATTATTGGTATATGATGATTAAGAGTTACATTATGTTGTTTAGGGGATTAATAATAAGTTCTTTTTTGGAAATTTAGTAAACTTTTTGATAAATTTTTTTATCATAATCTTTCTGAAAGAATCAAAAGGTTAACCATTTCTGAAATGGATAATGTTTATATTCGGATGAGGTTTTAGAGATTAATATATTACTTCACCGTATAATGATTTATGCATATTGGATAACCCGTAGTAACTAGTTTGTTATAATAATAACTAGATATCTACGGAATGACTTATCATTATACTATAAATAATATGATCTACTAAATTTAATTTTTTTCACCATGTATAAAAAATAATTTTTGGGTATTAATTTATTATAGTAAGAAATGAAGTGGAAAATAATTGAAGAAAATAAAAAATAAAAAATTGTTATTATGAATCATATATATATATATCAAGTAATTATGATTTCATATATTCTCATTCTATATGGTAAATGAATTTCTCATCTTTAAGATAAGGATATTCAAACAAATTTCTATCACAATACCTTATTTTACGTTAAATAAATGGTATTTTAAATAATCATAGATTTATGGCCTTGAGGTCTTTAACATTCCATTGGTAATTCACTTTCTTGTGATCAATGTCCTCTATCACTCTATAATTATTTACACATTTCTCATATGACCATATCATCACATTCCACCAATATTCTCCTATGTAGAAACCTAGTTACCTATTCTTTCTAATGCCCCGTGTATTTCACTTATCTATTGTGAAGTTGATGTTTTATTACACTTTGTCATAATATGGGACTTCAAGAATGGAATTTTTTAATGACAATAGCATGATTTCTAAGATCAAGATTAAATTTTGAGGACACAATTTATTTAAGTTGGGTATAATTTAATACCTCAAAATTTTAAAATATGAACATAATAATCTATAGAATATATGGAATAAAAACCCAAGCACAGAAAGAAATATAACATCATAATATATTATGATATATTTATTTTAAAATAAATGCAATATATTCCATAGCATTGAATGCATGAAACAAATTTGTTGAACAAAACATTATCCTATATTAAAATAATATTATTTTAACATTACCATTATAACGAAGCAATTAGATTGGTGGGTATGAATATTAATAAATAAATTATTAAATTATATTTTTAAACATTTATTAAACAAATAAAAATGATATATATTTTTTATAGATACAATTATAAACATTTTAAATAAAAATAATGGTTTTTTAAGAACTACATTTTTTAGCATGAATAGTGAAAATAGGGAAATTTAATGGAAAAATTTCTTTTGTTTAAATTATTCATAAAGTTAACATATATTTAAATATGTATTTAAATTAAAACTTCTTCAATAATATATCTATTAATCCACTTTAGGTCATTGAAATAAATTTAATATTTAATGTTCATATAAAATCATTGCATACATTTGATCATTTTGTGCTCTGAGAGACCAATTTCTCAGTGTTTCTGTGAGATTTATTTAAAAAAATACACTTATGTGAGTTAAAATTTAAATAAAATAATAGATATTTGAAATATACCTAATTTATAATATCTAATAATTTCATCTTAATTTTTTCCCATAATTAATACTAAATGTAGTATAGATTATTTATTGTGGTTAAGGTAAAGACCAATTTATGGGTAGTAAAAATAAAATGTTATGGGTTAATATGTCCAAAAAATTCTCTAAATTATAATTTTGGACTTATTTTGACTATATCATTTATTAGACTCTATAACAATCATTTTTCGACCGTTTTTATAGTGAAATTTGTGGGTAAACTCTTTTCTTTGCAAAATTTGAAGTTTTCTGCTCACCTAACTTATAAAATCTACCCACTCTCCTATCCTATTCAAACAATAAAATATTATTTTTCACAAAAAATCATCTCAAATAAATTCCCCAAGTACATTATATCATCATAGAATAATTATTTGTTTTCATAAATGCATCATTGGATGGATTTTTGTGAAAACCAATTAAGGTTACCCAAGAAACAGTTAACATTATTTGTTGAGAGTTTTTATTTTATTTCTTCTTCCACCTCATTAAATTCTTATTAAAAAATTATATTATAATAAAATTATCATAATAATTGAAATTATATGATTTTATGTTATTCTAATTACCTAAAACAAAACCCACTTCAATCAAATTGGTTATGAAATCTTCATTCAAGTGTACTGCGGACTACCACCTTACGAACCGATGTCATTCTTTTTTCCATTACCAACTCCCATGGTTCAGTATGATAATGTATAATATATATATATATGTTATTTATATCATATTTATACCTAAGGATTCATTATATAATATATTCGTTTTAACTTTTTTTGTAGTGGATATGATATCTTTGCTTGTGTGTACGACAGACTATGGCCTCATGAAGCAATCAAAATCATCCTTCACTAATGATTTATATGTAAGGAATAAGGATAATGTTTATTAATATACATGATATAAATGAAATTATAATTATTTAAATGTAATATTAATCATTTTAAATGTTAATTCATCATTTTATTTATATACCTTATCACTCACTAAAAGATTATAATGTCGTTTGTGTATGTGTGGACTACCACGTTCACAAAGAAATGTGACTCAGTTTTAATCCCCATATGTATGATATATATAATTATATATAAATAAATAATATTTTATTTATTATATAATGAACATTAAATAAGGATAAAATAGTAATTACACCATTTCCATGATGATCATCGAAAAATGGAAATGTTACTCATGCATATGGGTGACCTACCATGTTTATGATCATAATGTACATCATTACTCTTAACCATAAATCTTGATTGGTTTCAGAAATTAATTTGTGAATAAATATGATAATTATTTCATTATTATCATTCTATACATGTTTTAATAATTTCCAATTTGACCATATTCAACCTATTAATGTGATTTTTACACAGAAGCCAAATATAATAAAAACATCTAATATAAGGTGAATTGCTTAAGTAATAATGTATAACATGTTAATTAGTGAAATAAAATTAATAAAAAACCTTAAATAGTTTACTACTAATGTAAATAGTTAATAGAAGTTTATTGTTCAGGAATATAAAGAATGTGTCAGATGTGTTAGACTCAGGGTAAGGGTTTCTCATCTCACTTTTACATCCATGAGGCATACTCCATATTCACCGTTTATTTCATTTATGTGATTTATATAATTCCCTTTATGAATTTTATATCCTAAATTAAATTATCTTCATGTTTCTTAATGTTTAATTTATATTCATTTATTTATTGGGGCTTATGATACAAATTTTACCAAAGTAGGAATTGTTTATTTCACAATTACTTTATTTTTTGGGATTGTATTATTTATGTCTCCCTTATAAGAATTATTGGATATTTAATTCCTAATGTTCATAAATTTATTCCTAGTCTGGTTATTTATTATATTTTTATATAATAGTAAAAAAATTTCCTCCCTTTGATACTTCATGGTTTATAAAATGTTTTTATGGAAATATGACTTTCATTATATATTCAATCGGAACAGATTTTTCATACAAAACCATGTTTTCTAAAAATATTTTCAAAAATTGTTTAACATTATACAAATTATTTATTAAAAATATATTTATCAATTTTATTATTTTTTTAAAATTTGATTAAGAATAATATTTTCATCATTTTCTAAACATGGTTGTTTTTTAACCTTTTACAGTACTTGAGGAATGTCAATTTTAACTTATGTGGCATGTATGGAACTACCATTTATCATGACCATCATTAATTTAAATCATCATTTTCTGGTTTATAATTTTGTTCTTAAATAATTTTTTTAATAATATTCTATAAATTCCTATATTATAAAATTGATTTTTAAAGAGAATTATTTTGATAATATTTTAATAATTTTTTTTAAATAAAAATTTGTGATTTATAAAGAATATTGGTTTTCCATAAGGAATGTTCCATGTTATATTTCAAAATCATTTCCCATAAAAGAATAAATACATTTATGTTACTAATTCCAAATAAGGGATATACTATAATGATAATATTCTTTTTTATTTATCTGGATGTGTTATGATTAGTTTGAATAATTATGTACTATTATGATGCCATTCACATTACTCTATATGGTTTATGAATATGTTTATTAATTGGGGAATATATTTAAATTTTCATATTGTCGTTTAAATATATATGTTTATTTGAATTATGTATCAACTCTTTTATATGAAGAGTGTATGGGACATAGTATGTGATGGGCGAGGCCCACTATAGTCCCTCGATGAATCGTTAGGTCTCATGAAGAAAACTATATTGGGGTTTCACTAAGGCCTCTCCCATTTATATTGATTTTATGTTAAAAGTGCATGACAATATTAGTTTACTTGTAATAAGGCCTTGATTAAATGTTTTAGATGCCCAGGATTATGAATTGAATCATTATGAATTCAATATTTTATATTTCATTTGATTATTTGATTATTTAGAATATGAATTGTTATGATTCATGGTCATGTTATTATTTATATGGAATAATTTCACCATCATTTATTCTGGATACATTAGCCTCGTGTTTTTGACAAAACGACAAGTGATTCAGTTATTTAACTTTTGATATTGATTTGTATGATTACCCTTAATGAGCATATACGCTTACACATTTTCTTATGTTAAATGTTTACAATGATTCAAAGAAGTGTTTCATGAATGATATGCAGGGATAAACTAATCATAATAATCAAATTTGAAAAGATAATTCCTTTTGTATTTTATGTTCTTAAATTTAAGGTGAATTTGATTTATGTATCTATATTATCAATAGCAATAAAATGTTTGGTCCTTCAGGATGTAGATCCATATATCTTATTATGATGTAATAAATTTGTCATGGGTTCCAGGATATTCGGGTTGAGGCCACCTCACATTACATCTATATGTAATTACTACAACATCTCTATGTGGTAATTTGATAATATCTTCCAAAAAAACACTAACTACAAGAAATATATATATTGAATTCATGTCTTATAATGGTAATATAGGATTCATAATCCTAATCATCAAATCCTTCAACATATTATAAAAAAGTATAAAAATCACAAAAAAAAATTAACAATATTAATAGAATTGTTTAGAATTGAAAACTATTTATAATAATTGTCATTATAATAGTATCTTTACATTTGAACATTTATTATATAATGTTTGTTAAAAGAATTAAATATAAAACTTCAGAATAATATTATTCTCTAAGAATAATCCATAAACAATATTTTGATATAATGTGATATTAAATTTTAGTTAGAATGATGTTATATTAAATTATTACACCTTACACTTCTCATGTATAAACATACTCCTATTTCCCCTTAAAGACAATATTTAAAAAAAATTAGTAATGGGACACAAAATCTATTATGTACAATTCTAATTTACTTGGTATAAATATTTATCAAATAAACTATTTACAATCATATGTTATATGGTATGTAATGGGGTTCAGTAATATTTTGAGAATATGTAAAATCAAATAATTCACTGAAGGGAAGAGGGATCCCTTTCAATTATATTTTAATAACTATTTAGGAAAAAATATTATATCCTATATAGAACTCCACTTATCCATCTCTTATTTTAAATAATGTAATAGAATCAAGTGAATCATAATAAAAGTGTATCAAATACACCATGTTATTTAATTAATAATAATCATTGTGTATAAATATCAATTCTTATCACCAAATAACACTCCACTATTAAAGAATATTCAAACTATTAATTTATTCATTTATATTCAAAACATTGATTAAATAACATTTTACATCATAACATGAATGAAAAATATAATATTCATCAATAAATCTATAAATCATCAATTCATCTATATTTATAGTAACTATACGATATATATTCATTATTTTATGAAAATCAAAATTAATGAATTGTTATCTGTATCAGGAATACCTTAAATATACCCACCACACTATTTTTCAAATCCTTTTAGGAATTCTATTAACTTCCATCTCTAATTGGATTGTTCAAAAAACCAACATTAGGTTTAAATTACCTATAAAAAAGTGTACTATATAGTCTCATTTTTCTGTCACAATATATGACCATCTATACAATTATTATTGAAATATACAAAAAATGTTTCATTTATAGTTTTATTATCTATAATACATAGAGATTATTGGTAAAAAATTCATAAAACTCATTTATAATTTTAGATACTCCCATGAAATTCTTATAGGTAAAATATTACGTCAAAACAAAGGAGAAAATAAAACTCTGATATCTATAAATTATAAATCTACCTAATCAAATTGTGTCGATGAATTGAAAATAAGGTTATTTTGACAATATTACACTTAAAAAATACCTTTAAAATCAAAATTTAGGATTTTTATGTTTCTCAGAAGCTTTTGGATCCACTTCATGAACAAAATATTCAATTTTATACTCATGAGAGAATTATTCTATCAAACAAAATATTCTTATAAAACATTTGAAATACCTAAGAGTTATCAATGAAATTGATTCAGTTAACCTATTTAATTTAAAAAATGATCTAAAAGTAAATTTTAATAAATGCAGTGCCATTTTATTTGTAAAAAAACTTTTATTTGATGAGTATCATATTTTATAATCATTTTATATGGAATGTTATAATATTTTCTCCCATGAAAATGATAATGAATTTTAAATTACATTATTTATATATGTAAAAAAATATCCCTATTTCATCATGAAAAATCATTTTTACTCATATAACAAAATCCATTGCCATATTTGGTAGACAATAATTGGAATCATATTGCAAATTATTCTTATATAGTTGACCAAAAAACACATTTTCATATCTATCATGTATATTTGTCTCAAAGATGTTAAAATATATACTTAACCATTATAATCTTCTAACTATGTGTAACCCAAGAACATAATGTGAATAAGAACCTAACTATTACGTTAACTGATATCGTACTTTCAATATATTATATAATATATGGGAACCTATCTTTGGTATATCATGACTATTTTGATGATCAATACACTATAATTTATTATCATTTAAAGGAATCTATAATTTAATATTCTTAATGGGTTTTAAAATTTCACTATATTGTCTCATTTGTTCCACTTATTTGTGAGTTCTTATAATAATATCATGCAATCTCTCCCTCCCCAAGTATCATATTTCTTAGTAATCAATGATAATTTATCATGTCCCTCCCCCATTTGTTGGTGACACAGTTGGTTCCCCAATGGATCTCTCTCATTCCATCATTATATCCGTGGATCCCAATTTCCTAATATTTTTATCATGATTTTATCTATTATAAAACGTTCAATTTTTTGAATATCTCTTCCCAAACAAGATTTTTTATTCATTATAGTCCACATAAAAGATTACCATTATCAAAAAATACTCATAGTCTCATTATACTAGGAACCATAATTCGGTTAATTTCATTGATAAGTTCAACTTTAATACCATGGTTTTTCGAAAAATCAATATCATTGGGATTCTAGGCCCTTAAAAATTCTAATTTATTTCAAAATTCTTGCCAATTTCGTTTAATCTTGAACTTTTTCTCATGATCCTTTATAAGGTTTTTTATATACTACTTCTGAGGTCCTGTGAGTTCCATGTGATACTTGAACCCACTACATCATCAATTAAGGTTATCATTCCTAGGTTAACCATTTATTTCTAAAACCATCCGATCCTCAATTATATCAAGAATATAGTGAGGAATATTCAATGTTTGAATAGTTGGTCTACTCCCATTTTCACTTGATATCCCCTCTTAATTTTTTAAAGATGTATGAATCGAATCCCTTAGGGGATAATGTCTTGAGATGTATTTTTAATGAATAATTGTTAAAATAAGCTATGAATTTTGAGTCTTTGGATAGTAATACGATAGAACTTCTTCAAAATGTCTATTGGTGTTGGTTTACTAATTCCATGGTTGGATCCTAATGTAACACTCAAAACCTTATCACTATGAGCTGGTGGGTCATTTATTACATTGAAATCAAATTTCAATGGATTTTATTCCAGTGATTAATGTTCTTTAGTACTTATGATACTAGACATATAAAAATTTCACCAAAACATGAAATATTTCATTATTATATTAAATCAAATTATTTTATCATATTATACATATAACTGATCATATATAGTATTCCACTTCCATACCTATGGAAATGGGAAAAATTAGGGATGATATTAGATTTTCAATCAGGGATATTGAACAGTTGAAGTTAACATAGCCTCATAATGTATAAATAAATAAAAATGGAATAGATAAAGAATTATTCCATTTCAAAGAATACATAAAAATTATAAAAAATGAATTTACAAAATTAAATTATATCATAATGATGGAAATTATGGGAATGCATAATAATAGACATCAATAAAATATTATGGAGGCCTTTTCTCGATTCATTATATATAAAAGTCTTATGTTATAAAATAACACTATCTTAGTTATCTCATGAGACCTACAGGTTGAATAAGGGGATATATAATTCTAGACCCCAATCATAATTATTAAATCAAATTAATTACATTAGATACTAAATAGTTTTAGGTTAAACATTGAATATTGTTCATGAATGAACGTCTTAGAAGTACAAGGAAAAATTTCTCAATGAATCATGTTTTACCTAATTCTCCAATATGGAATAGTTGATGATATGGGAATGTTAGTATATTTACCTAGTTAATTATGTAATAAGGTAATAATGATTATTTTCTTGAAACATATTTTGTAAAATTGGGGATTAAAAAATTGTTAAATCACGAGTCTTCTTTCAACACTATTGAAATACAGTTTCAAAAATCAAACCACACTAACTTAAATTAATTATTTTACTAAATTTATATTTTCTAGGTTTTCAGAATTAATTTGTTGGAAATTAACTTTACTAGAAATAGAATAAAATATTTATCATATGGAGGAATTCTTTTATTGTACATTGATATATTTTACATTATAAAGATTATTAAAAACATTATAAGATGTAGATTTATAAAATTCAAGAATTTAATGTCTAAGGTAGTATGTAAAATAATATTATACCAACAATACTTGAAAAAATTCACCGGATAGATGAAAACATTATTATAGAGGAAGATATATAAAATTAATCTTACAAATAATTTCATTCCACTGGATTAATTAATCTCATTTTACAAGATTCAAATCAAAATATTTTAATGGTTCTACCAAGGAGACCACCAGATTTAGCTATGATGAATGTTTCAAAAGAATATATATTTTTTCTAAAGTAAATATAACCATATACAATGAATTCTGAGAATGAACTATGTAAATTTGCCTATAAATAATTTTTTTTTCAAGGATGAGTTATTTATTAAAAAATATAATCTATTAAATGTTTTGATGTATTATTTTTAACATCTTGTTACTTCGAGAGTATATCACTGTAATCTTTTGAGAGTTTTATCTTGAGGAATTTGGTTTTGATAGTTTGTATAAATTCGATAATAAAAATAATATTTTTTATTATTCTGATCACATGTGATTATATGACTACCTGCTTTATGAAGATAGAGGTTTATCTGATCTTGATGATTGAGGGTATCATCGGCTAAGGAAATAGAAGCTCATCTGATCTTAGTATCGAGCCTTCGTTGATTATGGAAGATATACCTTTATGGTTTGTCTAAAAATATGGATACCCTAATTATTGGTTATTATCATCCTCAATAAATTAGTTGAATGTGTGTATCTTATGATAATATTTTATATTATTGCTCTCATACAAACATTCTATAATATTGATATAACATGGTTTTATAAGTTACTATTTTATATCATTCATGTTGTAATGAAAGTTTACATTGTTATAAACTTTTTATAACATTTACTATTTAAATTATTTGATAGAAAATATTTCTAAAATAATTTCTTTGAGAAATTATAGAATATTTAACTTTAACATTATATATTACAATTCACCGCACCATAATAATAAACATTTACTCTTTCCATAATACATTTTTATCGACACAATATCAACAACATTATTTAAAAATTTACATTTGTTACAAAAAACAATGATTAATATAGAATAATGGTTCTATTTGTAATAAATTCTTACATTAAAAGGTTTTATATAAAATAATTTCTTTTTCTAAGTTGGTTTGTTTTTTTATCATAAAATTAGAAAATATGGATCAAATCATAAAACCAATATTTGATGGTGTTTATTACGAGTAGTTGAGATAACATTTGAAAAAATTTAATTGTCAACAATATATTTGATAATTTTTTTATTATGATAGGGGAATAAATGATTCTAGTTATCCTCATTTGAATAATAAATATAAGAAATAATGATTTGAAAGAATGTTCTTTAAGTGTAAGGGAAATAAAATTATAAATTTCAATGACAGTTAGTGTTCATGTTGTGGAGATGGTTATTGTAATAGTACATCATTTAATAGTAGTTATAATCATATAAATATTGTTTTCTATGAAAATTTTAAAAAGATACAAAACAATTAGGTGTATGTTATATAATAAGTCATTAACCAATTTGTATTTGAATACATATTATCTTGATTCTGATAATGAATATTTTACCTCTTTTGATGATGAAAAATAATGTATATCTAATGATGAGGAAATATTACTTATTTTTGATGAACTGTATATGATTGATACAATATTGGAATGAAAAAATAATAATGTTTGAAAAAGATATGAAAATGATAATTAAGACATTTACAAATATAATTTTATAATTTCATAATAGTATAAAGTGATTTATGATAATACAAAAGAGTTGGTAACGAAATATAATTCTACCCCATCTGGTGATAATAAGGAATTGGTTGTTAATCAAAACTATGGAATTTATTGGTTGACAACTTTACTAAAAAAATTTACTTTTAAGAAGGAATGATTTTATAACATGTAAAAATATATTAGAACACATAGCAATTTATATGGGACTAGTTTCAAAAACACCAAACCTCATTTCCATAATAACTACATTTTTCATAAAAGATCCCACTTTTGAAAAAATTTAAATGATGTGGAAACTCAAAGAAAAAATGATAATTAAATAAATTATAATATTTTTGTTTTCACAAAACTACATTTATAAGGATTTTCCATTGTAATTAATAATAATGATAGATAGATGTGGATCACTAAAGTCTTATCATCTAATAATGTAGGACCTAAAAACAGTTTGGTTAAAAAATTTAAATTTTTTTTGAAAAATAATAATTTTACAAAATGATATATTATTTAATATTTCAATAGTCTATGTTCCTAGAATATTTCTAGAAACAAGAAATTATTTTAGAAGATTATCAATATGAATAGTGGTAAATTCACCTTTATTGATAATGATCAAGGATAAATTTATGATGGAGGTGATTTTGTTCTTCTAGGAAAAGGATGAAAATAAAAAACATTATCTTTTGTAGGCCTTCAGAACAACCTCATTAGAATAAGTAAATTATGTAATGAAGGATAACAGATGATATTTTTGAATGATAAATTAAAAATTCACTGTTCTAGATTTAAATTTATATTTCTTGTTGATATGCATGATAATTTTTACCCTATTAATATAAAATTACTTAGGTTCCATGATATAACATCCCTCATTGTAGTGGAAAATAATTATTGGATGTGGAATAGATGTTTTGGATGTTGTAATGTTATAACATCATCTATAATTTCTATTAAAATATTGGATAGTGATGTACCTGATCATTGGTTAAATTATTCTAAATTTTTTTATCCTTAACAATTTGGGAAGAATCATTTTCCATGATTTAAATATACTAGTGATTTTTTAACTTCTATTTATTTATAGTTAGTGCACATGGATTTACTAGTTCCTAAAATATAGTATTTTTTGAGGAAAAGTACAATTTATATGACTGGTTTGATGATGAAACATGATATAAGTGTGCAATATCTCTAAATGAAATTTTATAAGACTTCTTCTATTTCAAAAACATTACATACCACATAAAAAATGAGTAAAATATACGTTTTCAGACTATTAATAGTGATCATAGTGGATTTTTTGAGATTTCATTTTTTGATGCTTTTTCTTGTAAAAAATATATAATAGATAACTTTTCAACTCTTATAAATCACCAATAAAATGGTGAAATTGAATAAAAAAATAGATTACATTAGGATACTATTAGAGACATATTGAGTGAATACTCTAGAGTTAAATATTAATTGAATAAATTTTCTAGTAATTATTTATATACTTTAAATAGAAAATTTAATATAAACTATTTATAACTATAGGAATGGTATAAAGAAAAAAATCATACTTTAGAGTTTTTGGGTGAAAAATATTCATCCTGAATATTAAATATAATTTAAAAAAATTAAATCGAAAGGATAATGAATAAATTTTCATTATCATTTTTAAAAATAGTAGGAATTGTAAATTTTTTAATAAAAGAACATGTATGGAGGATAAAATGGTTCATTTTAAATTTAATGGAACTGAGCCTTTGGTCTTTAAGAAACCTGAAACCACAGGTTTTGATGATTTTCCATAAACTCATTTTCAATTAATGTTTTAATATTCTTCTTATGAGAGAAAAATTTAAAAATAATTTTCTAATTTTATAATAAAAAAGAAATTGAGCTTGTTATTAGTGAAAAAAATATTACAATCTTATGGAATCATCCGACTGAAAAATCACTAGTAATTTAGGCTAATATAACAAAACGTGAAGTTTATTAAGAAATGAAAGTAAAAATTGTTATTTTTAATCATAACATAAAACAATGACTCGAGATGGGGATTTATATAATGAATATGGGATAAAATAAATACATAATGAACAAAAATAAATTTGAAAGTAATTATGTTTGGACTTCGGTTGAATGACCTAAATACTTTTCTATAATTGGATTGAAATGGTTTTTTTGTAACAAACATGATGTAAATGGAATTATAGTTAAAAATAAATCTGGACATTTTTCAAAGGTATGTATTCAACGAGTGGAAATTTTATATGTAGAATCATTTCCCACAGTATCTAAACTAGAATCATTCAATATTCTTTATTCCAATGTAGTATTATGAAGTTTTAATCATTATCAAAATTATTTGTAGGGTTTTTTCATAAAGTATATGAGCAGGAAGAAATTTTTGGAAAACAAACACCTAGTTTAAAAAAAATGTGTTTAGACATAAAAGGCCCTCTGTGGACATAAAAATTCCCCATGATCATAGTTTAACATGCATTATATATTTTTATTACTAAATATTTTTTATTGTAACTACATGACCAACAATTTTTATTAAATATGTTTTTTGGGAGACCATCATTGTTTAAATTAATTTCCATAAAATTTTATTTGGATCAAATAATAATAAATTTTATATTCCTTCTCACATATAATGAAATCTAAATTTCTAATGATTATGATGGGTGAACTAAATATTTTCATGAGTTTTCATATTTCATAAATATCCTAAGGAAAATTCATATCTCAACACAAGTATATAAAATATTTAGTTAAAAATGTTGGATATGATAATACTAATAGTATAAGTACTCTTATCAGAACAAAAAAAACATTACATCTTGATGAATATAAGAAATCAGTTTATCAAAATATTATTAAATGAATGATTTGTAGTATGCTCTACCTAATATTTAGTCATCAGGATTTTTTTTATATAGAATTACTTATGAGTTTCAAATAAAATGAAAAATTGACCATTTTAATGACATAAAACAAAATTTTCATTATCTTAATAATTGTATGAATAATAGACTATTTTATTCTTTTTTAAATGATTTTAAAAATTTTTATTTATGATTTATAGGTTATAAAATGTTTAGGAAACAAACATATAGATTTATTATTTTTTAGGAGATGCCTTAGTTTCTTGGTATTGTAAAAAACAACACTCAATAGAAATTTCCACTATTGAAGAGGAATATTTAGAAGATAGAATATGATGTTCACATGTGTTGTGGATCCAACAAGATGTGACTAATTTTGGAATTAATTTTTGTAATAACCATATTTATTATGAGAAAACAAGTGACATTTAATGAAGTAAAAATTCATCACAAATCTCACGACCAAGGAACACTTATATAAGAAACTATTTAATTTTATATAAAAATCCAAAAGGAAGTGTAATTTTAAAATCCATCCAAACACAAAAATAACTTACTGATATTTTTACAAAACCACTCAATTGTTATATATTTGAATATATTAAACATAATATATGAATATTCAATATAAAATGATCATTATATATGTATTATTTTACTGTCTCCATATTGTAAAAAACTTCTAAAAATGGTGAGGTAATTTTTTCTATTCTTTGGATTTTAATTTTTTATTCATATATTTTTTTTCAACAATTTCCCTCTAGATATACATTTGATAAAATGTTTCTAGAAATTAATTTACTAAAATGGGGTAAATTTTTTTTTCAATAATATTCTTTACATTCTATTATTTTAGATGAAAAAAAAGATTCAATCAGTATAAAAACATTCTTAATAAAATTAATATTTCTCTCATAGAAGAAATTTTTTAATATTTCTTTCTCTTAATTGTTATAATATATTTTTTATTGATATTAAAAATTGATTAAAAATCTTTTAATATTACATGGGATAAATCTGTTTTTAAAAAATCATATACTATTATTTTTAAAACCTCAATATTTTAGTCAATTTATTTTTATATTTTTATAATTTTTATTAATCATTGAACTAAATAGGGGTTTAATTTCAGAGAGTTGGATCTATATTGTAGTGTCTCTCTCCTTAAGTATTTTTAAAATAATATGGGTCACTACTCATTTACTAAAATTATTTTGTTGGATAGCATTTATAAACATATATATTTTGATTTATCCATATGACTCAAATTTTCGTTAAGGAATCTTTTCATCTGATTAGAAAGATTGTCACATTTAATAGCTTTACAAAAAATAAATATGAATGAATGGTTTTTATAATTTAGTTTTTATGAAATGTTTGAATATGTTTTGAAGTCAACCATTTTATTCATGGTTGGGTAGGTTTATATTTGTCAAAATATGACTTTTATTTTTATTATCCTTAAATAGACATATTATTTTATTCACCCACAAAATTTAGTGAATTTTAATATTTAAAGGTTGTAACATTTACATTATTTTGTGGGTTATGTAATATAAAAATAAAAAACATTGAAAGGATAAAAAGTTTTATTAACCCACAAATTTCCAGATAGGCTAGTGAGTTTTAAAAATTCAAATACTATAAACTACCTATTATCCACTTACAAAAATTTAGGAACATATCCTTCTTTTCATCATATACTAGGATCTCTGTAGTTTGGATAAAAAAATTTTATTATTCCTAGAATAATAGACATAAGTGTTCTAAATGTATAAGTCATTTAGGTCTTAAATATTATAGGTGACATGATGAAATTCAATTTTCAGATGTTTCTACTGTGGAACATTGAGGATATGAGCTGACTATGAATGATGTTGATGAGTTTACCATATACATTCATAGATATGTTTTTGGTGACCATTATGAAATTAGAGAATATAATAAATGAAGAAACATAAAAATGGGATTAAACATTATATATGTGTGAAGAAATATTTAATAGGATGCAAATTTTTTATGATTGAAATTTGAAAAAAAAATTATGGACAAAATGAAAATAGAAGCTTCGTCTATAAAGATAGACAAGATGAAATAAAAAGTTCTTCCAAAAATATTGCAATATCATGTATATATTCCATTTCCTAACAAAAAATAATATAAAATATCTAATGAGTATTTTATTTAGTTTCTAAAAACACTAGGAAGAAAAAATCATTGGGATCATTATTTTATATTAGAAAAAAAAGAATCCATACACCTTATGGAGGAAATATAAAAAAAATCAGAATTATGTGGACAAAAAATAAATGTAAAATTGAGAATGAGAGAAAACAAAACTTAGAAACAAATTTCATAAAAGGATTGTAATTAGAACCTTCAAAATTTGAAATTATTACAAATGTTCATTCTACAAGTCATACTTTTTATGATCAACGAGAAGTTTAACGAACATTTTTATCATCCAAATATTAATCCATTGAAAAGGAAAAAGGCAGTGATGTAGTTGTAAAATAAATTTAATGAAAATATGTTTATGATAATTTTGATAATCTTACTAATGAAAAGTAATATTCTGATACAAAAAAAAATACGAATATATTATTATTTTGATGAAAAATATAATTATTAAACAATATATTTATCTGACCAACCACTGAATGATGTAGACATAATTGAACTAGATTAAGGTAATTCATCATAGGAATAAGATTATCATTAATAAACAAATGATTCAGACAAAGAATAATATTATAAAAAATTCATTGTATTTAATTTTTCATAATCTCAATGTGAGGAAAAAAGAGGGGACCCATAACCATTGAGAAATCCCACTCCATTCATTCCGGGATTTTCTTCTAATTTAACCCATTATTCTACTAGAAAATTTCCATGAATAATTAAAATCATAGTAAATTATTTCCATGATGTTTTAATGAAGCTATATGATTTTGTACATTTCTTTCCTAACATTCAAGATAGATGTTTGTACATACAAGGGAATATTGACTTTTTGTAAAATTTTAACATTATTTAAAAAGATTATTGAGACTATGAAAAAGAATGAGGTATAATTAAATACATTAATAAATAATTGAAATCAGAATCATGAACATTGAAACATTTTGTTGGATGGATCATGCATACAGAGCGAGACATAAAATTATATAATAATTATATTAATGGGATAATAAAACAAAATAAAAACCAGTTACAAAACAAGTAAGGGATATCATGTTAGGTGTTTGTAAATCACCAATAGCTATTAAAATTATAAGTATCTTTAAATGACTCCAAATATTATAATTCCAGATCAATGGAAAAGGATTCAAACCTCAAAGAAGAGGTTTTCATGCTGAGTAATAAGAATTAAAAGATACAACTTGTTGATGAGAAATAAGGCAAGCTAAACACAAATATTTTAGATTCAAAACTATGTTAGGATGATATCAAAATGATAAAATTCTATATCAAGAAACATTCAAAAAATTAATGACTACATTCTAAACACTCGTGTGTAATTATAATAATCAAACATAAATATATTTTTTGATACATATGTTTTCATGATTATTCTTCCACAATATTTATCGATGGATTATTTCTCCAGTTTTATTGGATGAATTTATTTAATATATATTTTGATGAATAATTGTTTAAATTTAAATAGTTTTGTATTTTTTCACCAAACACTTCAAGTACACTCATTATATCCAATTTTTTTGTAAAATCACAAATGGATAAATAGTGAGAAAATCAATCTTCCAAACAAAACATTAAAAAAAACTTGATTATGAAAGGGGGAAAAAGAATTAAAGGGGATAAATGTATAAATTTGGAGAAATAGACAATTAAGTGAAAAATATTTAATGTATAGAATTGCATAATTAAGGGACAGTAAGTATTTTCATAGTTATTTAAATATTAGATTCTCTCATTGGAAGTTGTGTTTTTTGATTTTCACAAAGGGGAATATTGTTTAGTCAAAACATAAATTCAAAATATTTTATCATTATTTTATAAAATCATAAAACACTTCCTTAAATTATTTATTTTACTAACCTCATAATTTCAATGTTTTTAGAATATTTCATATTAAATTCATTTTTTCAGATGTAGAGTCTTATTTTCATCCAACATAGTCTTTATGGTATTATATATAAATGTATATTATGTTAAATTGAAGATTAAAATATTCATCAAATGTGGATTTATAAAACTCCATAATTTTAGGTTTAACAGACCCTGTCTGACGATATTCTTCCAAGACATCTACATAAAAAATTTCAAACGTGTGGTAGAATATAATTATAGATTCGTGGAAATAAAATATAACTAATTAATAATTCATTTAAGAAGAAAAAAGTGGACATTATACTAGATGTAATTAAAAATCATAGTAATTGTTCTACCATGAATACCATTCGATCATGTTATGCAAAACATTTCTAGAAAAGACTACATTCATCTGGATGTTATTGCACCCATCATTGAGGATTCTATAATATAAATAATTGTTATTTTCCTATAAAAAATCTACATTCATGGAATAGGATAATTTATTTTCAATAAAATATAAAAATATTTTTTGTGAATATTTTTATAACTTCTTATAACTTTGAGATATTTTTATTATAGAATTTTTAGTGTTTTCTCTTAAGGGGTCTAATTGTGAGGATTACTCTAAATGCTTTAGTATTTGTATGTTTGAATTTTTTATGCCTGATTGGTTTTGATAGAGGAATTACATGTTTTATGAGGATAGTGGTTTATATGATATTTCTAATTGATGTTTCCCAAGGCTAGAAGAACATAATTCTATTTGATCTTAGTATTTATGGATTCATTGTTTATGGAAGGAATAACTTTATAGTTTGGTTAAGAATATGGATACCCAATATCAGGGTTATTTGCATTGTTAACACTTTATGTTAATGTTTGGAATTTATTGTAAATGTTTTGTATTTTTTTAAGTACATAATTTTTATGATATTGTTATAAATTGTTTTTATAAGTTACCATTTTCTTTTGTATAGAGTATAATGATAGTATACTTGGTCACAAAATTTTATTAAATATAATTTTTAAAGTTAATGATAAATGTTTTTCATAAATATTTTTTAAGAGGATGAAAAAATTGGATTTTTTTTTATAAACCTCAAGTAACCCCCTCCCTAGCTCTCGTTGTAAACATTTAATGTTTTGATCCCACATGAAGTTAAAATAATTACCCTTAATAGGTGAATAATATGGAATTGTTGTTATTAATTACATTAATGTTTCAATATTTTCAGTGTTATTATTTAATCATATACATGTATTTGAAATGGTTTGATAGGTGTGAAATAGTGTATGAATCAACTTTATATAATTAGTATGTAGACACAAATATTTTATATGAATTTGGATGTACTATTTATAAAAGGAGATACATCTATGTGGGAATGTATTGATTGTAATGGTAAACTTCATCCAATATTGAGCTCAATCCACTAATTTCCTAACAAGGGATCCACTAGATATATCATAATTAATATTATTTATAAAAATACCACCTCATTGAAATTAAATATCCAAAGTAACCCAAATATAAGGCATACATATAGATTTTTTATAATGGGTCAAAATGGTGTTTAGTTCCCCTTAGGAGAATTTTCATTTTAAAAAATATTATAAAAATACTATAATGTGATCAGAATAGGCTAATAATGTATTATATAAAATTAATCTACACCATAAATTGATATTTCAATTATATATGAATATAAAAATTGGAAGTTGAATGGGTTACTCTAATGGAAATGTTAATATGAATTGAAAATAGAGAGAAAATAACATTTTATTTGGCATCATAACAAGATATAAAATGGGTAATATGATAGGAATTGAATGATTTATAAAAAAATAGAATATTGAAGATAATTGTTGGATTGTTTTATCCCAATTCATTTTTTCGAATGATCTGGTTGAATGGTTTCAGCCCATAATGTGCATCAGGTCACAACACTGCGGGTTGGGCTCCACAGTGGGATTTTTAAGGGTTGTAGGGGAAACTATTCTTACTCTAGGGGGTCCATAATCACCAAGAACATAATTTATAGAACTTTAGTAACACTAAAAACTATATAACAGATGATCAACTGACACTAATAGTGCACAGTATTAGTGCAGACATTTGGCATGATTATTACATCGATGTCGTTATATAGTCGACAGCCACAATAGATTCATTGACATAGTTTGGTCGTGGCCCTGCGGCGATGGGTAATTCATTCCACCTTTATCAATAGAATATCATACTTCCTATGTGGTTGGTGTAAAATTACATTTTCCATATTATTACACTATTTTGGTCTAGGGTTTTGGGTGTTTGAGAATCTCAGAGATACTCCCTATAAAATTGTTATTTCATATTTCATTGTGAAGTTTTTTATGCCTCTCCATAGATGCTGGTTTTACTCTCCAAACACATAACTCTATATTTCTAATATCTTCTTCTTTTTATTCGGTTTTTCCCTTTTACTCTTCTGTAAATAATTTTTTTCTATACTTGTGACTCCTGAAGTTTCTGAAAAAACTTGTATCAGAGGATGACTTTAGATTTATAGAATTGAATGATGGCTATAGAAGAAGGCAATGTGATTATTGAATTATTTGATGTAACTGACTTCATCTACTTGAGGATGAAGATTGAATACTTTCTTTAACTAAATAAAAATCATTTTCTGCTTATAAATTTAAGTCAAATTAACATAGAGTAGTCATAGTGCGTGTTGTTAGATCGATATGTTCAGGGTGTTGTGCACCTTATATTTGGTAAAAGGTGACATCCAACATCAATGAGAATAAAATGATGATTGGAATGAGGAAATTTATCTCTAATATTCATGATAATCCTTCTATAGTAAACAGTGAGCACATGTGGAAAAACTTGTTCGACCTGAAAATGGTTGAAGGGAGAATTAACGCAGATCACATCAATGAATTCAAAACCATCATAGTTTAGCTGACATTGATGGAAATTGTACTTGGTGATGAATTATGTGAACTAGTTTTACTTTCTTCATTACCTGATGGTTTGTTTGTGACTATAATAGCTATGATCAGTACTTTGGGTAATACAATGCTAGTTCTTAATGATGTAAGAGGCATGATCAACAAGGACGATAACATAGAATAGAGTCATGATTATTCTATGGTTATATTGTGAATATAGAAGGAATATTAATATATATGAATCTAGATAATCATAGAGGATAATCAAAGTCAAGGGGAAATAGACGAGACAATGAAAAGGGGACTGGGACTACCTGCTAGACTTACTGGAAGAAAGGACATGTCAAGAATGAGTGTGTAGATAAAAGAAAGGAACATGAAACCAACATAGCAAACACGACAGTTGATGGAAATGAATATATACTACTATTGAATGTGAATATCTCAATCGAGTATTGTATTAGAGAATCTAAGGTGTATTTCTATTTTGTATCATAGAAGTGTTTTCTAAATAATTATGTTTCAAGTAATTTCAAAAAGGTACATCTTGTTGTTGATGAACACTTGGAGAATGATTGAAAATGAAATGCACAGATGAAAACCAAAAAGATGAGTTTATTGGTTCTATAAAATGTGATGTATACCCTTTTGTAAGGTGAAATCCTAGTTTTATTGGGAAACATGAGGATATAGGGTTCATTACCATGTTTACTGGTAGTTCCTAGAAGATTACCAAGGGTGATATGGTCATAGCTTGAGGATAAAAAATGGTACTCTATAAAACAAGAAAGAGTCATTCATGAACATGGTGGTATTTGTAAATTCTATCAGGGATTATCATCTATGGAACTGTTTTCTAGGTCATAAGACTATGAAGGGTTTGAAGGTTCTTTCAACAGAATTACTTCTACCATAGAAGAAGTCAGGGGAAGTTGGATCAGATGAAGATTGTATCCATGGAATGTAGAGAAATGTATCAACAATAAAAGGAGGCAGAGCACCAAAGGATGGAAAGATGGACCTGGTTGACACTGTTGATTGGGGGTTTCACCAGTACATTCCCATGGAGGGACACAATGTTAAGTGACATTTATTTATGACATAACAAGGAGTTTATTGGATTACTTTCTAAAATGAAAATCCAATGTGTTTAAGAATTTTTAGAAGTGGAAGGTCATGGTTGGGAATGAATATGGTGAAAATATGAAATGATTGAGATCTAACAGTGGAGGAGAGTAATATAGTAATGATTTCATGTAATTATATGGAAATAAGGGAATTTTTTGGGAGAATAATATACCATGAACACCATAGCATAATTGTGTAGCTGAATAGATAAATAGGACACTAAATTAACATGAATGGAGTGTGAGGCTACATTTGGGGTTACGCAAGAACTTGTGGGATAATGTTGGGAACATGGAAGCATAACTCATCAGCATTAGTATATTTGTACATATGGGGTAATTTCTACCTGGTGAGATATGGTCTGGTAAGGAGGAAAACCGCTCACATTTATGAGTCTTTAGTTTTTTTCCATATCTTCATATCAATGCTGATGCACGAGACATGCTTGATGCAAAGTCGGAAAGATGATTCTTTATTGTCTATATAGCTGAGGATCTTGGTTATCAACTTTGGGATGATATCCACAAAATGGGCACCCGGATCCAGAATATTGTATTCAATAAAGGTATCACGTACATTCATATTCATGTAGTTAAGGATGAAAAGGGGAATGAAGAATCAGATTTCAAAGAGAATGTATATCTTGATGTTGTACTAGAGAATGATACATCCAAATAGGAGGAACCTACTACTCTAGTAGATTTGGTGAGATCAACAAGTGTGAGAAGACCTATGTAGAGGTAATCACCATATTTACATTATCTGTTCTTGATTGAATATAGGTAACCGAAATGTTTTGAAGAGGAAATGTAGTTGAAAGTGTAAAGAAAGTGGGATATGGATATAAAGGAGGAGAATTCATTATTGCAAGTTTAAACACCTGGGAGTTGACACTCTTACCAATTGGAAAGAAAGAATTATAGAACATGTGGGTATACCAAGTCAAGGAAAAATGTGATGGATAGAGGAGGTAAAAATAAATGATAGTGGTGAATGTTTTTCAAAAAATTGAAGGATTAAATTTCATGGAAATTTTATAATCTATAGTGAATCTCATCACCATCCGTGTGGTTCCCATCACTATGGTATCAAAAAACATTCATATTGAGAATCTTATTGTCAATAATTCTTTACATCATATAGATCTACAGGAGAGAATATACACGTAATTTCCAGAGGTATGTTTTGAGTATGGGAAGGAAAAACTGGTGTGAAAACTCCATCAGAGCTTCTTTGGGTTTATGCAGACATCCATGTAGTGGAAGAAAATGTTTGATGCATTCATGACTAAAAATGCATAAAAATAACATGTAATGGATAAATATTTCTAAATAAAGTATTTTGTTGAAGAATATATTATACTACTTCTATATGTGGATGAAATTCTTATTGTATGATCATTTTTATAGAGGTTTGATGAGTGGAAAGGGAATTTGCCTAAGGAGATCGAAATGAAAGATCGTGGAGTAGCTGGCAAGATTTTCGTGATGAAGATCAATAAAGACCACGTAGTTGGTACCTTAATGTTGTCACAAGAAAACTACATTGTAAATGTTCTACGAAGATTCTGTATTCTATAAGAAAAAGTAGTCTTTATTCCTCTATATGGCCATTTAATCCTATAAAAGATGAAATCACCGAAGAAGGAAAAATAGGTTGAGTACATGGCTGTGGTTCCATATGCATTAGTTTTTTAGAGTTTAATATATGTAATGTTATTTACTCGACATGATAGTTCTCATGTAGTGGGGGTTGTAAGAATGTACATGGATAATCCTAGAAAGAAACAATGGGAAGATGTGAAGTGGATACTGTGGTATTTGAAGGGCAGTAAGGAGGTATCTCTATGAATTGAGAATTGAAATTTGTCATAGGGGTATGTGGATTCTTACCATTGTGGTGACGTTGAAGGAAGGAGGAGTACCAAAGGTTATGTATTAACATGTGGAGGAATTAATGTTAATGGGGTATGAAAATTTTATAATATGGTGGCTTAATCCACAATAGAGGAAGAATATATTATTGTAATGCAATTTGTGAAGGAGATCGTTTGACTAAATAACTTCAATAATTAGTTGGGATGAAAGTGGGAAGAAAATCTATTATAGTGTGACAGTCAGAGTACTATACATATTACAAAAAACTAGTGTTTCATGCCTATGAAAAAAAATTTAGTTTATGTATCATTTCATTATATATTTGATATAGGATGGGTTGTTGACATTGCATAAGATTTTTGGAACCAAGAATTCGGAAGACATGTTGACGAAGATGATGGTAAAACCTGATTTGAGGAAATCATGTACCTTTTTGTCTCCAATGATGAAAGTAGGATAAGAGGAAGAATATGGGAGGATTTAATGGGATAAAAATTGAAAATATCTATTATTTCAATAATTTTTTTCTAAAAATTGTTGTTGTTAATAGAAAAAATGCATGTTGGTGAGTGAATAAGAGCAGATGAGATTAATTAATTTGTCTTAGATTGTGGATTCAAATCAGGTCAATGCAGCGGAATATTCTCTACGTTGGGGATTTTTAGATTGGTGTAGGGTGATCTATCCGAGATGATGATTGGGTTGAATGCTTTCGGCCCATATTGTGCACCATGAAGCAACTATGCGCATTGAGCACTATAGTGATCTTGTTGGGGTTCGAAGGGGGGGGGGTGCCCCATCTCATGGGGGTTGGGGGGAGAATTCCACCTACCCAATTTATTTGTGAATGGTAGAAACTCAAATCACTATAGTATAGATGACCGATAGCAACATGGAACTATAATAGTTCATAATTTTGGCATGACTATTATAGTGTCACGAACATACAGTCGTCGACCACTATAGCATATTGGACAAGGGTGGCCATGACATAATTGAAATTCAGACTTCATTCCACATTTCACTCTAACAGAGCGGAATTCTAGGGTGGTTGGTAAAATATTACTTCATCTTATTTATTATCACATTTCAGGCTAGGTCATTTGGGTGTTTGTGAAACTATGAAATAATCTCTACAAAATTGTGCTTCTAGATTTCACAGTGAAGTGTATTCTACCTCTCAGTGGATGTAGGGATTATTCCAAAAACATGTAAACCATTGTTTCCATGATCTTATTCTTCTTATTTTGTTTTTTCCCTTTTGAATTTTTTTAAATTGTTTGTTTTTTGTTGTTGTGAATCCGGACGTTTCCACAATAGATAATATCATAGAATTCCATCCATTACAGTAGATAAATATGGATTCTGAAATAAATTTAAACTATAGAATAATATTTGGAATAGAAGGAATGTTAATTAGATAACCTAACATCTCATATTCTTCTTATCTTAGATCAAACTCATAGAACCAAAAAACAATTATATATTTAAGAGAGAGATGTGTTATAAAAAAATAGAAAATTCTTGTAAGGATTCAAATAAAATTTTATTTTGGGTAAACTAAACTAGGGGTGGGTATTTATATTTTGGGTGAGTGGAATATCATGGAATACTGTAATGAATAACTTATTTTCCGATTAAAATAAGTGATCCACTAACCTCCATAATGCCGAATTTCATCCCTTATTGTTCTACTAAAATTATTGACTGAAAATATTTGAATATTTTTTTGGAATGGTTCATTTGAGTAATTATTACACATATATGATGTCATTTTACCGCATATCACCTCATTTCACCATTTTTTACAATATTTTTTATATTTCAACTAAAAAAATACATATTTCACCAAATAACTATTTTTATCATCATAATTCCCATTATGAAATTAATTTTTTAGAATAATCCTCTAATTTTAATAACTATATAATTTATATAATGTTGAAATATTTGATAAATATGTGGTATTAGAGTAAACACAATTTAATATCTAACCAAATTTACACTTTAATTAGAATTAAACCCTAGATAAATAAATTCATATCTCAACAACATAAAAACGTAAATGGGAGGTGATAAATAGTGGTGCATTCATCAATTTTTTCTTCCAACAAAGATCTATAAGTGAATTCACTGACTTGACCTTCTCCCGCATATGATTCTTCTCAAGCCTTAGTTCATGATGTTTTTATTGGGATATTTCATGTGAACACCCCAAATATTATCCCTATATCCCATTAAAAACTCATATGGTATATTATTTCTAGTTGAGTCCATGTTTTATCACTTTTCATCAATTTATATAGTCATTTCACTTAAAATACATTAATTTGTATGGTCATTTATTTAACAAATACATTAACAATGGTCATAATATCAAGTAGTCATAATTCCTAATGGTTATAATGCTCAATGTGCATGTAAGCTTCATATTTAATTCTTATAATTTCATTCAAACTAATCCCCTAAATATTACACCACATTTTTTTTATTCATTATATCGACTTCTTGGCATGTATTATTTTACTTGAATACTATTCTTAATATATTTTTTATTCTTATTTGAGAATATAAATCAATATTTTACATTCATCCTTTACCTAATCCTATTTTCCATTATTATTTAGAGTGATATTGATAAATTTTAACCTTTTAAGTGATGTATATATTTTAGTATATAAATAATCTTATTTTTTAGTATAATTTTTCTAGTATTAAAATTCCCCATATAATAATTTAATCCAAGAAATTATTAATCAATCCATAAATAACAATTGATAATATTTTATCATTACATCCACATGTTGACATGTTTACTCTTATAAATGATGATTCATTGTACAAAACTACAGTAGTCGAGTTATCTTATTTCATTCCTCAAGTGTCCCATACCTAGATTATACTAAAAGGTTCCACATGTATAGTTGGCCACATGTACTTAAGATCATATCACCAAATTATAGATGTTACAGACTTGTAGTGAGTGCTTAGGAGTTTATGTGGGAAGAATAAGCCCTCATCACCAGAGTGAAACACTACTAAAATACAAGGAAATACTTGTCTTGAAAGCAGTAATAACAATTAAAAAATTGATAAATAGAAAGAATAGATGATGATATAAAAGCTAGGATCAGATAAAATGATAAAGGTACAAGTCATGCATATAATACAACATCCAAAACAAGTTTATTATATTATAATAAAATACATATATCCAAAGTAAAAAAGTAAAAAAATAAATCCAGATAGCATCAAGAGCCTCAGCTCCGTCCTCTGCTCCCCTACTCTTATGAACAAGTCAAGAACCTACAACAAGGATTTTTACATTTTTTAAGCGTACACCCATATAGTCCTTTAGGGTACCAAAAGGCTTCCAGGACATAGTGTGAGATATAATACTAGTCGGAAAACACCCAAGGTCTAGTTATATTTATTCAATGAATATATAATGATGACCGTTTACATGAAGTAATAGAATATGTAAAGGATGTACTGAAAGTTAAAATCCTATAACATCTGGGTTCGCATTTAATAACCAATTAATTTAATCATTTTAATATAGAATTTAATTCTCTGAATTAACATGGATTTTTTTTATCATTTTATAATCCCATTCATTTAATTAAATAGTATAATTTAATTAATAAATCTTCGAACCTTGCATGTAGCCCATCGTCACTCGTCGTGATATGCTCAAGAGATTCCTAAAAAGGCTATCTAAAAATTATAATACCCATACTGAATCAATTCTTGTTCGTTTTCATGGAATACACATCATAAAAAACATTTCATTCATCAATAAATTCAGACCCTATGTTGGTCCTTGGCATTCTTATTTTGGTATCCATGATTGGATATAGGTATAATCAAAAGCAACACCCAACAAGACCATCCACTGTGATCCTCCCAAGAACCGAGATATCACACTTGGTATAATATAAACCCAAAACCCACACAATCTCATCTAGGGAGATCTTTAAAAGAACCCGTGTATCACTCTAGGTGTGGTATAATATCATATCCACTTGAGTATGTCCATAGCACTCCACTAAGAGAGCCCAAGTATAACCCATGGCATATATGATCAACTGCGCTTTGAGGCCACCATCCCCAATCTATAAGGAGTCCATGTATTACCCTAAAATATAATAGTAAGCCCCCATGAGTCCATCCATGGAATTCTATATAACAATTCCAAGTGTTACTCAGGTATAAGAAAGGTTGAAGAATAATGACTCCATCTATGGCATTCGTGTATGAACCTAGGTGTCACACAAGGCATATATGCAATCAATAACATTCAATTACATCAATTTAATCATCTTATTCATTTAAATTCAAATTATCCTCATTATGAATATTAGGGCATGGCTACTCATAGAAGTCATCTTCTTAAATTTTTTTATGTGGCCATTAATTATAACATAGTTATCATGCTTAAACAATGAATACATGGAATATGTCTGTGGACATGGATTCCATTCCATTTTATTTATCAACATAACTCATAATTAATATTATAATTCTAATAACATATTAATTCAGAATTAAGGTTACAATTGACTATTAAATATTAAACATCCCATGGAATGGTGAAAAAGGCACTCCTCAAAGGTATACAAATTCAATATCCACAAATGGTGGTCTAATTAAATAAATATCTCACCCAAAGGGTTGGTTACAATTTAAGTTTCTAAAATATTTAACATTTATCAATGGGACTCATTAGTTTCAAATGATATACCTACCAACTCAATTCGAGGATTAAAATCCATTTCAAGGAATTGTTCTAAGAATGGGGCATCCTACACAATGCAATACATAGAAACACTTATAATTTCAAGGAAAATAATGAGACCACCTTCCATATGATCATATGGGACAGGTCATCTAATATCAGCTCATGATTCGGCTATGATCAGGAGAAAATTATAGAATAGACAAAGAACTTATATATTTGGCATATTATATTACACCTAAATAACACAACAGATACCAAACCAAATGAGGAATGGAACCAATGTAATGGAGATCTTACTGGTGAAAATATAATTAAATGAATGACTATCAATTCCAAGCTCTGAGAGAGAAAATATATTGATTTTTAGAATAGTCTCCAATGATGGATTCAAATGGAGAGTGATTGTTGTTCTGTAGAAGTTGTAATAATTATTTTTCATATAATAATTAATCAGAGGAATTTTAGTGATTTCCTAAATATATCTGGTTATCATGGTTTTTTTACATTGTTGTCTAAACTATGTGCCACTCATGTCATCTTTCTTATGGTAAAGGGTCACCCCACACGGTTTGAATGAATGGTTTGACTAAATGTGTGCATACCATGGAATACTTTTTTGTCAAAATTACATACATTCCCACCAGGACGTGTGCCCAAAATGTCATGGTTTGGGAATCCATGTGTCATGTAGCTTCCATCAATCCATATTAGCATGTTTAGAATTATTGTTTTGGCCTACTTTGCATTGTTTCTTAGAATTTTTCAACATGACATTTCTACCCAAAAACTGTGTTCCAAGCACCGAACTTGTCCTAAATACCTTCAATTACTATACAACCTAAAAGGATAGTCACATACAGTCATATTTAAACATATAAATTGAAATATTATGGTAATTAATGGCTCTGTACCTCAAGAAAGAACCAGGATCTTACCCCCCCCCCCCCCCCAACCAAAGAAAATATACCCTAAAATGACCTCTCAAGGTTAATCAACAATGTCTTAGAATATTTCTGGCAACTGAGATCATACATCAGCCCCCTGCTGAAAGGTCTCATCCTATAATTGTTTGTGATTTTAGGGAACCCATTCTAATGGAACTGACTGGCTTCAAAGAACCTTTTTGAGATGATAAACAATATGAATAGGGTGCTCCTCAATGGAAAAATAGACCTACATCTCAAACTCCTTGGGAGGAGAAGCATAAGACTAGTCTGAACAATATTGTCACAGTTGAGATACATGGAATTCTACATGCCAGGCTCAATAACTATAAAGAAACTACAACAGATAGGATATCAGCATGAATGTCTCCAAAATTTCAAAAGACCTGATATATCATGGTGGAGGTATAGAACATCTCTTAATCCTCTTATGTCTCAGCCTCAGCGAGACATGTAAAATGTACTGATCCATGACCATGAAATAAAGAGGTCATTTGTGATTATCAGAATAAAAATCCTAATGGGACTGCACATTATTCATCCACTTCTGAATCCATTACACATGCTATATGGTCTTCAATATAATACTAGGTTCAAGCATAACTACTTATCCTACAACTGACTAACACAATGGTGATCGGAAAGGACTACCATTCAAATCCTCATATAGAACGATATAAATAATATCCTAAAAGATATTTTTATAAGATAATTCAAACAATGGTATATACCTATCCCAAGAGCCCCAAAAATCTAGGATGCATGCATGTAGCATGTCATCAATAACCAAGATTGTACACTCTTACTAGCCATCAGTTTCAGGGTAGTCATCTGTGCTTAGAGTCCCTTATGTGCCCAATTCCCTTTGAAAAATATGCAAGAAATGAGATGTAAACCAGATTCCCCTATCTGAAATGATAGTGCGAAGGACCCCATGAAGTCATACTACCTCATAGATATATAATCTCAAAATTTCATCTACAGATTAGGTTTTTGTGAGGGGTAGGAAAAGCGTGACCTTTGTGACCCATTCAAAAAAACCCATAGGGCATCATTACCTCGAGGAAACCTCTATAATACTATCATTAAATCCATAGTGATGCCACCCCATTTTCACTCGATAATGGTATTATTCTATAAATGTCCATTTGGTCATTTCTGTTCCACCTTCACCTACAGATATGTAGAATACCTCCTGCAAAAACTAGATAAATTTCTTTTTATACCTTTCCACCTGTATTGGAAATATTAATCCTAATACAAATTTGGGACATTCTAGAGCACTGACCATGATGGATCCTGAAAGATCCACATTAGGTTCTCACACATGCCTTCTGAAACCCATATGATACCATGTACATACAGTATCTCACCCTCGCCTATGGTGCAACTTGGAGGAGGTTCCTCACATTCTACACTCTCCCTTGTGACTAGGATCTAGAAATATAATAGCTACCACATCATTAATCCTTCCAGAATGGTTGAGGTAATAGTTAAGGATGATATATAAGTCTTCAACTAACTTTCCCCCACATCCAAGTTCATCTCAGAGAACAATGCTATGAGATACCTCTCGTTAATGGCCCACTGAGATAAATCAAAGCTCACTCGAGATCATGGATCATGTAATTCCACTCATGTGGACTCAACTACCGAGACTCATATTCCATGAATCTACCCCCAAACATAATAACTGGTCATATCCTGATACTAGATGCTTCATAGTAAACAATGATACCCTAGTCTGTATTTGAAAAAAATCAATATCAATGTTGAAGTTAAACATCCATTCAGATCTTGAAAGTATGTCTCATAGGAAAATGACCATTCAAACATCACACCATTCTTAGTCAATCTAATAAGAAGAACTATTATGCATGAGAAACTTGTAAAAAACACCTCTACTCACCGACCTTGTAACACCCGAGACTTTTATGTTATATAAATCATCAAAGTAATCTTTTTCTACACAACACTTGCTTGGCTTGCATTACACGCAATCGCGACCTTCCTCGATAGCTTGCGTCGTACGCAATACCGAGTTTCACTAAAAAACAATATGCTATTAAAACTAGCCGTTATGAATAGTAATAACCACTTTTTGAAATTTTATAAATTTTATTTTTCAAAATGGACTTCATTTTTGGACTCAGAATATCGAAATTAGCCTAGGGTGAAATTTTGGTATTTTTCTGAAAACTTTCAATTTTTGATAAATAGTGAAACCACTAAGTGGTAGGTTAAAAACTGAATTTTGCATAAAACTTAATTTTACCGCTTCTATGAATGGAATTTCAAAAATCCTAGAGACACGGTTAATATCAAGGACTAAAATGTGGTTCAAGGAGATGAAAATAATTTTTTGGTGAATAGTAACTTTTTACTATTTTTACCGCGGTTAATAGTAAATAGGGTAACTAAGGGTAAATATGATATCAATATTACCCTAACACATGTCCTAATTCTATTGGACAAGTGTAATTCGACTAAAAACAAACTTAGGAATAAAATATGACCATTTAGGCCCACTTGGATTAGATTAGGACATTTATTATTAATTTATTTAAAGAAGGGTTAAAATAGTTAAAATCCATGTTTAATAAGTAAATCATTTTTAATATGGGGTTATACATAAGATAAATTCGATTGTAAATATTAATTAGAAATCTAAAAAGATTTCCTACATGATGGTATTTTATTGGTAATTTTTAGACATCAAATAATATAATTTATTTATGACACAAAGATGATGCAGTAATTATCTTATTAATGAAATATTGACATAATTGATAATATAAATACCAAATTAAATGTAATTTAAGACTTTTTATGAATTCCACTAATTTTCTAGGTTACTATGATATATTATTATTGATTTAATCAACTTGGTTCGAACATATAATTCTGTTATGACTTTCACAAAAATCATAAATCAAATAGTGTCAAAATTGACACAAAATAGTTTTTAAATCAAATATTATATTATTAATTGTTATTTTATTTCTAAAAATCTAAGGTTCGGCCAAATGACTTAGATAAGGATATATATATCAATAATAAACAATTTGGGGTTCGTTTGGCATGTTATAGTAAGTGTATTAACCATATAGTGAAAGAAAACAAAAAGACACGGTAAAAGTTAAATTATTTAACTTAGAGTTAAATCTAATTGATAAGGTTAAAATAATACCCTAAACTTGTCTAAATCTTATTGGTTGATAGGATTTCGACCCTTACCCACTTTATCTTCGAAATAATACCCTTTGGAACCATTATAAACCGATTTTTACTTTAATATAAAATAATATTTTGAGATATTCCTAAGGTGCCCCTCTCCTCCCTTATAAAAGGGCACCTCCTCCCCCTCCTCCTCACACCAAATTGAGCACTGAATCTCGGCAAACCCCTGCCATTTTCTCTTCTCCACTTCCCTAGAATAATCTTAGAGGTCCTGGTATTCTCCAAAGACCAATCTTAGTTCCTTAAGTGGAGGATTCAAAGAGGCGTTCCAAAGAAGAGGTAATATCCATTACCGATCTTTTCAATTTCTTTCTTCTTCAACTTCTTCTTCTTTAGTTGTTTCATGATAAAGTAATAACATCAGTATTAATTACAAACTGATATGTTATTATAAATATGAAACAACCCTAATTCACCTTCTATCCATCCTACGGAAAAATGAAATCACCGCGCGTGCGTACGTACGGAATACCGTCTCCACACCGTGGTGTAATCTATTTTCCACCATCACCTTACAAGGATGGGTATAATGGTGTAATGAGTAACTATATATGATTATTATGAAGTAATATTGATACTGAAATAATATATATATACTCCAATACAATTCCACGATCATAGGAACGAGATCATCACTCGTGCGTACGTACGGAATACCGTCTCCACGAAGTGATGCGACTCGTTCTACATGATCTTCATTTCATAATGATTATATAAATGAATTTAATGAATGAATATGGTATATACTACACTAATAGAATTCTGTAAATGAATTATCTATAACCTAAAGATAAGAATACGAATTTATTCGACAAAACACGCATAAGAACAAAAAGTTATAAAGACCCGAGTAACAAGTAACAATGAAATATTACTAACAAGAATCTAATAATATGACCATATATGATATCATATCAATATGTATTATTCTGGAATAAGTCAATAACATTATTTAAACCATTATACAGGAGCTTCGGACACGAACAAAGAAAATCGGACCTAAGGTAAGGGAAATATCACAATCTCATTTTTATCCGAGATTGTTTATTCGTAAGTATTTACTGGGGTGTATTTTATCATCCAAATACATGTTCCATCAATATGTAATATTATTTCCATCCACCTACAATTGTTTAAATCCATTTTTACCCTTCGTTGAGTTTTTAGTAATATCTATGAATGGAATCTTTTGTCATACGAGGTACTTTTTTACTTTTCCGACAAAAGTACGAAGAATGTTTTTTTTAACTTATACGGCATGAATGGATTTTTAAAACATTGTTCCCAAGAAGCTTCCTTTACAAGTTTTCAAGTTTATTTTTAATCAACTTCTTTTATTTTAAAGTTTTATGACATGTTATGAAAGGAAAAATGTTTTTGAAGAAGAAAGGATATTTTTCCCAAGAATGGAGTTCAAGTGTTTTATCAAAATTATTTTCCATCTAAGATAATAAAGGGTTCTGTTTTTATCCCTATTATTAAATTGATTTGTTCATGTTGTGATGGAATTATTTTTATGAATTCCTTTATCTTATATGAATTAATTTATGATGTCATGATGTTTCAAGAATCCCATTTTTGTTACATGTGTTATGCGATGATGTATGTTTTATGATTATGTGGCACACATAAGAAAGGATTCATTATAAGATGGGTGGGACCTATATCTCCCTCCAATGCATTGGGTAAAGATTTTATATCTCATGAGATAGACATGGCTGGAACGGACGGTTTTTTCGGTTCAGTGATACAGGACTGAAACGAGGAGTGAACTCGGTTCAGAAAGGGACTTTGTCCACTAAGATAGTCTTGGCAATGAGTCATGACTAATAAGAAATGATTTTCCATGATTATGTGTGCATGCCACAGAGTTTCAAGTTTTATGGGGATCTCATTTTCACTTCTATGATTTATTCCATGTTAAGATATTATGATCTCTTTTGCAGGTTTTGATTTTCAAAAAGATATGATATGATTTTTATTTCCTTTATTTTCCCTTGCTGAGCATTTGAGCTCACCCTTTTATGTTTTCTTTTCCCCAGGTCAGGAAGATGGAAATTAAGTAGAATATGCTAAAAGGGACCCTAGATATGATGAAATAAATGGGAGACACAGTAAAAGATTTATGAACCAGTTGTTTAGGTTTCCCAGTTTCTAAAGACACTATACCTATACGGTCCTTTGTGGTTTTATCATATGTTGTAATAAGTGTGCTTCAATTTTTGAAGTATTAAAAATGTATGTAAAGTATGGGTCGTTATAGTTGGTATCAGAGGAAAGGTATAGTCAACCTTTGGAAACTAGGATGTGAAAGCCTTAGTAAGAACCCTAAGGATAAGTCTAAGCATAGAACACAATCTTAGAAATGGCCATGAATAACCTAGGATAAGACCATAAGCATGAAAATTTTATTCTTGAATTATGTGGTTTCCTATTATAATTAGTGTTGCTCACACTATTCTTATTGGTTTTAGTCAATGGCTGGAACCCGAAGGAACCGTGTTAATGCGGAATGCGATGGGCAATGCAATGATTGTCCCCCTGAGCAACCAAACGACATGGGAGCTGGAATGCAAAATCTTGTAGCCATGCTCACACAACTTTCTCAAGCTATGAATCATGCAGGATTTCCAAACGAGCAAAGGAGGGAGCAACATTCTGTTGAATCCTTCATGAGGCAGCGTCCACCTTCTTTCAGCGGGTCTACTGATCCATTAGTTGCTGAACAATGTATTAGTACTACTGAAAAGATATTTTCAGTTCATCAATGTTCTGAGCATGATAAAGTCATCCTAGCAGTGTATCGTTTGGAAGGAGATGCGGATCAATGGTGGAATCTTGTTAAGAATACGAGGCAAAGGGATGAAATTGAGTCTATGGAATGGGACGAGTTCAAGAACTTATTTTTCAATAAGTACTTCCCTCGTATTCTCCGAACAAAGATGGAGAAAGAGTTTCTTGAACTGAAGCAAAGGGATGATGAATCTGTTGGTACTTATGAAGCAAATTTTACAAGACTTGCAAGGTACGCTTCTGGTATTATTATCCAACCTGAGAGTAAGATCGATCGATTCTTTAGTGGCTTAAAACCAAGTCTTCGAAGGGCGTTAGCCATAAGAGACATCAATAGCTACGAGGAAATCGTTCGATGTGCTCTCAAAGTCGAGATGGAGATTGGAGTAACCCATCAGTCGCATGGGTTTGATAAGAAGAGGAAGATGGAATTCAAAGGAAACTCTAAAGAGCACACTGAAAAGAAGATGAACCTTCCCTTATGCTCAAAGTGTGGAAAGAAACATTGAGGGAGTTGTCTTAAAGGGACAAGTAAATGTTTTAAATGTGGAAAGGAAGGTCATCGGGCATTTGAATGCCGTGATAATGGGAAGAAGATGTCTAATGATGCAAACAAAGGAAGGGATACACAAAATGAACCTACTACACTTCAATGTTTCAAGTTCAAGGAGATGGGGCATTATGCCAATCAATTCCCAAATCCAAGGGTTGATGATGATGGTCGACGTCAACAAAATCTTAAGGCTAAAGACAAAGGAAAGTCACATGCAATTTCTATCAGCGATGTGGAGTACGATAACGAAGTGGTGAAAGGTACACTTACCATCCACTCTAAAGTAGAAAATGTTTTATTTGATTCTGGATCCACCCACTCTTTTATTTCTAAAGAATTTTCTAAGGGTATCACCGTATTACCTCAACAATTAGATGTTGAGTTAGCTGTGACAACACCTAATGGCACATCAATCGCATCAAAAGTTTATAATTCTTCTCCGATCGAAGTTTGTGGGAAAGTGCTTCATGCAAATCTTGTGATCCTTCCTTTAGTGGAATTTGATGTGATTCTTGGCATGGATTGGATTTCTCTACATGGAGCTCATATCAATTGCCAAAGAAGGGAAGTCACATTTCATATTCCAGATCAATATACGATCTTCTATCAATGTAAGGATGAACATAACCTTCTAGTGGAAATTTCTTCCATCTTATGGGTATTGATTCCACTAAATGAAGGTTATTTATCTCAAATGGTTGGTGAGAAACTCACGATTAAGAATATGCCCATTGTACGGGAGTTTGATGATGTCTTTCCGGAGGAATTACCGGGTCTTCCACCAAATCGTGAAGTTGAGTTTTCAATAGAACTCGTACCGGGCGCTTTGCCAATTTCAAAGACACCATATAGAATGGCCCCAACTGAGTTGCAGGAATTGAAGAAGCAACTCCAAGAGAATCTTGATAAAGGATTCATACGCCCTAGTGCGTCACCTTAGGGAGCACCTGTTCTATTTGTTAAGAATAATGATGGATCAATGAGACTTTGCATTGATTATCGAGAACTTAACAAGATCACTATCAAGAACAAATATCCTCTCCCACGCATTGATGACTTATTTGACCAACTACGCGGAGCTCAATACTTTTCCAAGATTGATCTTCGTTCAGGGTATCATCAATTAAGGGTCAAAAGGGAGGATATACCAAAGACGGCTTTCCGTACAAGGTATGGACACTATGAATTTATAGTGATGCCATTTGGTCTTACTAATGCCCCTGCAATCTTCATGGATCTAATGAATAGAGTCTTTAGAGACTATCTTGATCAATTTGTGGTAGTCTTTATAGACAATATTCTTGTCTATTCAAAGAGCAAGGAAGAGCATGAAGATCACTTGAGAATTATATTGAAGACCCTATGAAAGGATAAGCTTTATGCCAAATTTACCAAGTGTGAATTTTGGCTTCAAAAAGTTGCATTTTTGGGTCATATAATCTCAAAAGAGGGGATATCTATGGATCCAGCAAAAACAGAGGTTATCGAAAGATGGTCAAGACCGACAATAGTAAATGAGATCCGATGTTTTCTTGGTTTGGCTGGATATTATCGACGTTTTCTAAAAGTTTTTTCACGATTATCTAATCCAATCACCAAGTTGACTCGGAAGGGAGTTAAGTTTGTCTGGACAGAGGAATGTGAAGAGAATTTCAAGGAGTTGAAAAGAAGGTTATCCAGTGCACCTGTGCTCACACTGCCTTGTAGTGGAGAAAGGTTTGTGATCTACAGTGATGCATCCAAGAAGGGATTGGGGTGTGTTCTTATGCAAAATGATATGGTGATAGCTTATGCCTCACGACAGTTGAAAATCCATGAGCAAAATTACCCAACACATGATTTGGAGTTGGCTGCGGTAATCTTTGCATTAAAGATTTGGAGGCATTACCTTTATGGTGAAAGGTGTGATATTTATACTGATCATAGAAGTTTAATGTATATTTTCACACAAAAGGAGTTGAATATGCGTCAAAGAAGATGGTTGGAGCTGATTAAGGATTATGACTGCTCAATCCATTACCACCCTGGGAAAGCAAACAAGGTGGAAGATGCATTAAGTCGACAAGACCATGCTAGTTTATCCATGATGAGGATCACAAAAGATCCAATATTTATGGATTTACAAAGGATGGATCTTGGAATTATAATGGAAGGGGAAAAATCATATCTTTCTCAAATGAATGTTCAACCATCTATACATATGAAGATTAAAGAGGCACAGAAAGAAGATGTCGAGTTACAAAAGAAGGTGAGAAATGTTCCTGAATTCAACCTTGATTGTGATGGGATAATAAAGTTCAGGAATCAGGTTTGTGTTCCTCCCATCCTCGAATTAAAGAAAGAGCTGCTGGATGAGGCTCATAGTTCTTCATTCTCTATTCATCCTGGAAGCACGAAGATGTATAGGGACCTGAAAGAGTACTTTTGGTGGTATGGCATGAAAAGAGATGTTGCTGAATATGTCTCTCGATGCTTGGTTTGTCAACAAGTTAAAGCTGAGAGACAGAAGTCTAAGGGGATGTTACAACCATTACCCATACCCGAATGGAAATGGGAAAACATCACTATGGACTTTGTCACAGGACTTCCTAAAACATCCAAAGGCAATAATGCTATCTGGGTCATAGTTGATCGTCTTACAAAGTCTGCACACTTCATTCCTATTAGAGAGGATTTCTCTCTAGATCAGCTTTCCAGGATATATGTAAAGGAAGTGGTAAGATTGCATGGAGTACCACTTTCTATTATATCTGATCGAGATCCGAGATTTACCTCGAAGTTCTGGCGAAGTCTTCAGCATACTCTAGATACAGTGTTGAGTTTTAGCACTGCTTATCATCCCCAGACAGACGGTCAGTCTGAGAGAACAATTCAAACCCTACAAGATATGTTGAGAGCTTGCTCTATTGATTTCAAAGGAGGTTGGGATCAACACCTACCTTTGGTGGAATTTTCTTATAATAATAGCTTTCACTCCAGTATTCAGATGACTCCTTATGAAGCTCTCTATGGAATGAAATGCAGGACTCCAACTTGCTGGGATGAAGTTGGGGAAAGAAAGCTATTAGGACCTGATCTCGTTGATGAAATGGCCGAAAAGGTTAGATCTATTCAACAACACATAAGAGCAGCTCAGAGTCGACAGAAAAGTTATGCCGACAACCGAAGAAAAGACCTAGAGTTTGAAGTGGGTGATAAAGTGTTCTTACGAATATCTCCCTGGAAAAGGGTTATGAGATTTGGAAAGAAGGGGAAGTTGAGCCCTAGATATATCGGTTCTTTCGAAATACTGGATCGTGTTGGGAAGGTAGCTTACCGATTGGCGCTTCCACCGAATCTCTCTCATGTTCACGATGTGTTCCATGTATCTCTCCTGAGAAAGTACATACCAGATCATTCACATGTGCTCAGCTCAGAAGATGTACCGCTGGAGCAAGGTCTTTCTTATGAAGAACAGCCGATAGAGATTCTGGATCGTAGCGAAAAAGTCCTACGAAACAAGACCACTCGATTGGTGAAAGTTTTATGGAGGAACCACCAACTTGAAGAAGCTACATGGGAGCTTGAGGATATGATGAGGGAGAAGTATCCTCATTTGTTTGTTACAAAGTGACGAATTTCGAGGGCAAAATTCTTTTTAAGGGGGGTAGAATGTAACACCCGATACTTTTATGTTATATAAATCATCAAAGGAATCTTTTTCTACACAACACTTGCTTGGCTTGCTTTACACGCAATCGCGACCTTCCTCGATAGCTTGCGTCGTACGCAATACCGAGTTTCACTAAAAAACAATATGCTATTAAAACTAGCCATTATGAATAGTAATAACCACTTTTTGAAATTTTATAAATTTTATTTTTCAAAATGGACTTCATTTTTGGACTCAGAATATCGAAATTAGCCTAGGGTGAAATTTTGGTATTTTTCTGAAAACATTCAATTTTTTATGAATAGTGAAACCACTAAGTGGTAGGTTAAAAACTGAATTTTGCATAAAACTTAATTTTACCGCTTCTATGAATGGAATTTCAAAAATCCTAGAGACACGGTTAATATCAAGGACTAAAATGTGGTTCAATGAGATGAAAATAATTTTTTGGTGAATAGTAACTTTTTACTATTTTTACCGCGGTTAATAATAAATAGGGTAACTAAGGGTAAATATGATATCAATATTACCCTAACACATGTCCTAATTCTATTGGACAAGTGTAATTCGACCAAAAACAAACTTAGGAATAAAATATGACCATTTAGGCCCACTTGGATTAGATTAGGACATTTATTATTAATTTATTTAAAGAAGGGTTAAAATAGTTAAAATCAATGTTTAATAAGTAAATCATTTTTAATATGGGTTTATACATAAGATAAATTCGATTGTAAATATTAATTAGAAAGCTAAAAAGATTTCCTACATGATGGTATTTTATTGGTAATTTTTAGACATCAAATAATATAATTTATTTATGACACAAAGATGATGCAGTAATTATCTTATTAATGAAATATTGACATAATTGATAATATAAATACCAAAATAAATGTAATTTAAGACTTTTTATGAATTACACTAATTTTCTAGGTTACTCTGATATATTATTATTGATTTAATCAACTTGGTTCGAACATATAATTCTATTACGACTTTCACAAAAATCATAAATCAAATAGTGTCAAAATTGACACAAAATAGTTTTTAAATCAAATATTATATTATTAATTGTTATTTTTTTTCTAAAAATCTAAGGTTCGGCCAAATGACTTAGATAAGGATATATATATCAATAATAAAAAATTTGGGGTTCGTTTGTCATGTTATAGTTAGTGTATTAACCATATAGTGAAAGAAAACAAAAAGACACGGTAAAAGTTAAATTATTTAACTTAGAGTTAAATCTAATTGATAAGGTTAAAATAATACCCTAAACTTGTCTAAATCTTATTGGATGACAGGATTTCGACCCTTACCCACATTATCTTCGAAATAAGACCCTTTGGAACCATTATAAACCGATTTTGACTTTAATATAAAATAATATTTTGAGATATTCCTAAGGTGCCCCTCTCCTCCCTTATAAAAGGGCACCTCCTCCCCCTCCTCCTCACACCAAATTGAGCACTGAAGCTCGGCCAACCCCTGCCATTTTCTCCTCTCCACTTCCCTAGAATAATCTTAGAGGTCCTGGTATTCTCCAAATACCAATCTTAGTTCCTTAAGTGGAGGATTCAAAGAGGCGTTCCAAAGAAGAGGTAATATCCATTACCGATCTTTTCAATTTCTTTCTTCTTCAACTTCTTCTTCTTTAGTTGTTTCATGATAAAGTAATAACATCAGTATTACTTACATACTGATATGTTATTATAAATATGAAACAACCCTAATTCACCTTCTATCCATCCTACGGAAAAATGAAATCACCGCGCGTGCGTACGTACGGAATACCGTCTCCACGCAGTGGTGTAATATATTTTCCACCATCACCTTACAAGGATGGGTATAATGGTGTAATGAGTAACTATATATGATTATTATGAAGTAATATTTATACTGAAATAATATATTTATACTCCAATACAATTACACGATCATAGGAACGAGATCATCACTCGTGCGTACGTACGGAATACCGTCTCCACGAAGTGATGCGACTCGTTCTACATGATCTTCATTTCATAATGATTATATAAATGAATTTAATGAATGAATATGGTATATATTACACTAATACCATTCTGGAAATGAATTATCTATAACCTAAAGATAAGAATACGAATTTATTCGACAAAACACGCATAAGAACAAAAAGTTATAAAGACCCGAGTAACAAGTAACAATGAAATATTACTAACAAGAATCTAATAATATGACCATATATGATATCATATCAATATGTATTATTCTGGAATAAGTCAATAACATTATTTAAACCATTATACAGGAGCTTCGGACACGAACAAAGCAAATCGGACCTAAGGTAAGGGAAATATCACAATCTCATTTGTTTCCGAGATTGTTTATTCGTAAGTATTTACTGGGGTGTATTTTATCATCCACATCCATGTTTCATCAATATGTAATATTATTTCCATCCACCTACAATTGTTTAAATCCATTTTTACCCTTCTGTGAGTTTTTAGTAATATCTATGAATGGAATCTTTTGTCATACGAGGTACTTTTTGACTTTTCCGACAAAAGTACGAAGAATGTTTTTTTAACTTATACGGCATGAATGGATTTTTAAAACATTGTTCCCAAGAAGCTTCCTTTACAAGTTTTCAAGTTTATTTTTAATCAACTTCTTTTATTTTAAAGTTGTATGACATGTTATGAAAGGAAAAATGTTTTTGAAGAAGAAAGGATATTTTTCCCAAGAATGGAGTTCAAGTGTTTTATCAAAATTATTTTCCATATAAGATAATAAAGGGTTCTGTTTTTATCCCTATTATTAAATTGATTTGTTCATGTTGTGATGGAATTATTTTTATGAATTCCTTTATCTTATATGAATTGATTTATGATGTCATGATGTTTCAAGAATCCCATTTTTGTTACATGTGTTATGAGATGATGTATGTTTTATGATTTTGTGGAACACATAAGAAAGGATTCATTATAAGATGGGTGGGACCTATATCTCCCTCCAATGCATTGGGTAAAGATTTTATATCTCATGAGATAGACATGGCTGGAACGGAAGGTTATTTCGGTTCAGTGATACAGGACTGAAACGAGGAGTGAACTCGGTTCAGAAAGGGACTTTGTCCACTAAGATAGTCTTGGCAATGAGTCATGACTAACAAGAAATGATTTTCCATGATTATGTGTGCATGCCACAGAGTTTCAAGTTTTATGGGGATCTCATTTTCACTTCTATGATTTATTCCATGTTAAGATATTATGATCTCTTTTGCAGGTTTTGATTTTCAAAAAGATATGATATGATTTTTATTTCCTTTATTTGCCCTTGCTGAGCATTTGAGCTCACCCTTTTATGTTTTCTTTTCCCCAGGTCAGGAAGATGGATATTATGTAGAATATGCTAAATGGGACCCTAGATATGATGAAATAAATGGGAGACACTGTAGAAGATTTATGAACCAGTTGTTTATGTTTCCCAGTTTCTAAAAACACTATACCTATACGGTCCTTTGTGGTTTTATCATATGTTGTAATAAGTGTGCTTCAATTTTTGAAGTATTAAAAATGTATGTAAAGTATGGGTCGTTATAGACCTCCCCTAATACACTTTGTACAATGATGAATTTATTAGGCCACACTAAGGATGCTACATCTCTCACCTTATCTAAGTAACGGATGCTCTTATCTGTAACATAATGTAACCCATGAAGTGAATTTTATTTTTCTATAAGTGGAACATTGAGATATTTACATATGAATTATGATTTCTCTATTTATATAATTTGAAATTGAGATTTTAGGAATTGTCTTGTCAATCGTGAGAATACACCATGATATCATCCATGAAAACAATAAAAATGAATCTAGATACAGATGGAAAATTTGGTTCATTGGTTTCATAAATAACATTGTCACATTTGTGAGATCGAATGTCATAAGAAAATACACATATAGACAATACTTACTACGAAAGGATGTGTGAGTTATGATTGGTGGTTTAACATTAAATTAATGATAATTGAATAAAAAATAAATCTTTGAGAGAACCCAAGCTCATTTGAGATGATAAAAACGAATATCTATCTACGATTGGGGATATTAGTTCTTAACCATCAACTGGTGAAATTTATATAAATACACACACAACCAGAGGGTATCATCTACGCTTTTCAAAAAAAGGACTAGGGGAACCCATGGAAAAGTACTGGATTGGATAAGACCCATTATCTTTAAATCCACTATCTGCCTCTTCAAATTCGTTCTCTCATTATTTTCTATCCTTTTTGTAATAATAGATACTTGTGCAGATCCTATAATAATCATGATATGGAACTCCACCTCTTACATTGGATGTAATCCTAAAAAGATGCCCAAGAAATCAACCCTGAGATGATCAACCATTGCATGAAAATATATCTAACAAATTCTATAATCATCCCAATATAATCATGAATGTTAGGCTATCATCCCTACCATCCCATGATTCATGTGTCTAACTCGGTAATACCATGAATTGCTTTCACATTTTTGAATAAACTCTCCACCCGTTGGTGATGTAATGATCAACCTTCAGTGATAGTTGTCAATGAAAGCATGAATGGAGAAAACGAGTTAATACCAAGAATTATGTAATATCTGGTCATCTTGAGTACAAAGAGGTCCCATAAAAAGTACCACCCACAATTCTAAAGTGAAACTCCCTTCATTAACAAACCTCCTATTTTATAATCCTCAATAGAGTATCATGCATCAGAACACTGAAGATTGGGCCCAAGGATCTCCATGATATGCATGGATATAAAACTATGAGAAGCCTGATATAAAAAACAGAATCCCTTAAAGTAGAGTCTACCCGAATAGTGCCTCTCATAGTATAACTTTCAATATTCTTCTCTTCAAAGGGAATTTTTCATTGTATATATCTACCCTAATCTATGACCCTATGATACTGTCAGGATACCATAAGTAAATCAACTCTTCTATCCCTACAAATCTAGTGTCTAACTACCACGACCACTGCCTTTCCCCAATCGCATGGATGTACCCTATCTCCCTACATAATGAGAAGAAATTGACCACGCTCCAAAAAATTAAGTTAGTGCAAACCCTCTTTCAATGGATATTAGTGTAAACCTTTTGTAGTAGCGATGTAGATGACCAAACATGATGCATGATCAGCACTCGACTGTGTCCCTCATACAATGCAGCCTCGTAGTCCCAGTATAACACCCTGGTAGAACCCTACCTAGCTACATGATTATGTGATATGGATATTAACATCACAGTGTGGAATCTCTATACAACACTTCCAACTACTGGATGATGTAGATCTAGTTCTAGACGCTGAACCACCGTAGATTTCACCCCCATCATCCCTCATGATACGCTTTATGATAATTTCCCATGTCACTATTCTAGACACGATATTCAACCAAAATACATTAACCTATGATCAAATTTCATACATGATAACATCCTTGACTCGGAAAGCTTTATATAACTTTTAACCCATAAAAATAGGGGCGAATCTTGGGATCTCTATAAAACTGGATGAATATTCAAAAACTGAAAATATCCCCCTCTCTATGTGTATGAACTACCATTCCTTATGAGCCCTTAACATCTTGAGATATGTAGTCAAATAGTTCATATGAAAATCCTACCAATCCATCCCTCGATGATGACCCGTATGAGTAATTATATCTCACAATATCTTAGAGGAATCATTAAACATATATGTATCAAGATTTACCATACTCTCAAGACGCATCTCCAAGTTCCCAATGATAGATATCATGGCCTCTAACCATGAATCCACAACTAGTGGTCCACCATCCCCAGAATACATGGGCGGATGCTTCTACTCGAACTCAGGAATCAACTCTACTATAGTCATGGTAGGTCAGGGTGTTCGCTAAATGGTTTTCATGAATCTCATAAAACACTCATATGAATGTGCCTAAGCACCTTTTTCTATTACAACTTCTAGTTCCATGGTTTGAAATACTAGAGGATATACTGGTAGCCCATGGTCCACCACCTCTGGAGCATTTTCGCCGCCACTCACCTAGTGTGTGACTATAGGACGTTGTAGAATCATTAATCTATAAATTCCAACCTCACACCAAATATAAAGATTAATTATCAATGTTCACATCAAAAAGTTAAAATACTGAAATTGGATAAGTATAAGACTTCATATATAAGAACACACCCCTCTTTCAACCCATAGTGTGAGATCTCCATGACATATACATCATATTAAAGCTAGAGATACATCCTACTATCCATAACTAAGCTTAGGTCTGAATAATGTTCTATACTATAATCAATTTATTTTCCACTTTAATTATTTAACATTTTTATATAACTACTCATTTTAAAATGCTGAACCGATCGATCACAAAGTTCTTATCCTTAAGGGCCCATACACATCATGAATTATAATGCAGAACCCACCTGATCAGCACCATAACATGTTCCAAAGTATCTATCACAATAGTTGTTATATATATCATGACACCTATCACAATAATATGGAACAAGTAATGAATTCAAAAGGGTATGGCATAATCAATGGCATGTGATTATTCAATTGTGCCTAAAATGATGCATGAGATGACGTACCCGAATCTCATTGAGCTGCAACAAAATAAAAACCAAGACTATATCAGAAATAACATTGAAATTTAATTTACTCAATAAATAATTGAATCAAATTAATAGTAATATCCAAAATCAATAAAATAGGAATTTAATTAAATTGAATATTGTCTTTTTTTGATACACATGTTAACTACACCCAGACACAGTTCAGTACCAAATATGTATTCCTTCTTATCATAGTATATTGTCTAGAAATAGAAAATCAACTAGAAAATAGATTCCCGGATACCACTTTGTAACCCCCTAGACCCAGATGCCACTAAAATGTTCCCCCAAGCCCGGTTGGCCACATGAATTCAATAGAATATCCCTAAATGAAATAGGTTTCCAAATTTCAGTTAGGGCCTAGGTGTGTCTGTGGGGAGACTATTACCTCATCACCAGAGTGGAACACATCAAAAATATAATGACATACAATTAGAATAAGTAGAAATAAAAACCATACAATAGAATAACTTTAGACATTGATAATGATATAAAAAGGATGTTCACATACAATGATGATGATACATGTCATGTTTATAATAAAGAATCCAAAATAAATAAATAATAGTACAAATAAAATACATGTATCAAAAGAAACAAACCATAAAATCTATCTAGCTAAAATCATGAGTCTCATCATGGCCCTATTCTTCCTTTTTCCAAGGTAGTAGTCAAGGAAATATAGAAATGTTCTTTCCCTTCTCCATATATGAAACTATATAGTCCGTTCAGGTACCCAAAGGATGCCCGAGTAACGGCTGAGATATAATACCAGTAGGAAACCACCCAATGTCATCATCCATACAGTCAGTAAATATATAATGATAAAAATGTGCAGGATATAATAGAATATTTAAATGAAGTAGTGAAATATAACATCTTTTAAATTATAGGTTTTATTTAATATCCAATTCATTTAAGCAATTTCATTTAGAAATTAATTCTATAAATTACTAGTTATGCATGTTCCATTTTATAATTGAATTCATTTAATTATAAAGTATCATTCAATTAATTAATCTTAGGATATGGTAAATAGGACATCATCCCCTATTGAGATATGCTCAAGAGATTCCAAAATTGGCCATCCCATAATTATGAGACCCTGACTAAATCAATGATTTTTATTTTTCATAGAAGAAACATCTAATAAATAATTTTATTAACTAATCAATTCAAAACTTAAGCTTATTATTGGCATTACTCATTTTGAATCCAGGTATCTCTCCATGTATAATATAAACCAACACCTTACAAGACAGTCTATGGTGATCCTCAAAAGAACATGAGTATCAACCTAGGTATAATATAAACCAACACCCTTCAAGACCATCCATGGAGATCCTCAACAGAACCCTTGAATAGATCTTTTTATGGTATAACATCATAGCAACTCAAGCCTATCCTTCCTAGTTCACTATGGGATCTAAAATATTACCCATGTCATATGTGATAAACTATACATTGATTCCATCTATTGAAATCCATAAGGAGTCCAAGTATAACTTAGGCATAAAACAGTAAGCCCCTAGTTTTCTATCCTTCGTAGTCCATATGAGAAGTCCAAGTGTCACTCATGCATAAGCAGGGTAAATGATATATGGGTCATTCTATGGTGCTCTTAAATGAACCTAAGTGTATCCTAATTAAAATATACATTCAATTATATAATAGAGATACTCTTATTCATTTTGATTCAAATTCACCTTAGATGGTGGCTCAAGACATTGATAATATTAAAAGGGTTTGTAACAACTTTACTCACGTGGACATCCTTCATTAAAAAAACTTGTGCTTAAAAAATCAATAAATGGAATGTGTCTATGGACATGGATTCCATTATATTATTTATCAAATCAATTCCCAATTTACATTATATTTGAAATTACATTTAAATTCACAATTCATGTAAGCATTAAAAATTCCTTATTAAACATGTCATGAATGTGATAAAGGGAACACCACAATGGTATCCAAATTCCATATAAACCCATGGTGGTCCAATTAAATACACAAATCACCTAAAGGAGTGGTTACAATTCAATGTTCATAACCATTTAACATTTTTCAATGTGACTCTTTAATTGCATATGCTTTAACTATCAATTCAATTCCAGGATTGAAATTCATTTCAATGTTTCACTCCAATAATTGGTAATTTGAAAAAACAACATATATAAATACACATAAACATTATTGTAAAAGTTATAGACCCCCTACCATAGGTTCTTAGTGGATAGATCATCCAGAATCTACTCATAATTTGACTCGGATCGAGTGAAATTTGATAAATGGATGAAGAACCTATAAATTGGGAAAAATAGATTTCACCTAAATAGTGAAAATGATACCAAAACAAATAAGTAATTACATAAAATGAATGGAGATATTAATTGTGTGGGTACAACAAGATGAATGGTTCTCGATTCCGAGCTCTGATAGAGAAGATCTATCGATTCCTAGAATAGTTTCCAAATATGCCTTCAAAGGGGTGAGTATCTTTTATGGGAGATGAAGTGAAAATTATTTATTATATAAGAATTAAGTTGGGAAATATTATTAATTTCCACAAAAAAAATTATGTCGAATGTTTTGGTCACATAGTTGGCCAAACATAGTGCCAATAATTTTTACTTTTCTATTTTAAATGTGTTCCCCGTACAGTTTGTATGCAAAATTTCTCTACCCATGTGCAAATAATGAAAACATTTTCAATAAAAATTGAATACATTCTCTCAAAAGAATGTGGCACATATTTTATTATTTGAGAAATGAAGTGGCCAATAGCTTCCCACTATCTATCTTAACACGATTAGAAGTTACCATGTGGCCTACCCCACGTTGATTTTTCTAACTGTGCACTAGGCCTTTTTCACCAAAAAGCTACGTTCCGAGAACCTATCAAGTCTCTTACAGCCTTGATACCTCAATAACCATAATAGGAATTCATATGAGTCCATATTTAAACATTTAAACAGAAAATTGACAGAATTTAACTATTTCATACATCAAGAAAGAACTGGGTTATCATAGTTGATGTTTTCCTCTCATATTAATAATATAAAACATCACATCAGTATATGATATATAAAAAACAAATTGGGGATGTTACACCTTTATAACATGGGAAAGGTTTTTGAATATACTTATTTATAAATGATATATGGAAGATAATATGTTCTTGAAATAGTATTTCTATCATTGATAAATGATATAATAGAGGCACCTCCCTATAATATTTTAAATGGTCCAATGTAACTGAGGCATAACATCCCCTTCATTGCAAATACCATGACCCCTTTTAATGGAAATAACTTCAGGAAGACATGGTACCTTTCTTTAAATTCATGATCCTCTTACTAGTATAAAATAGAGGTATACAAATGATTATATTCCAACGTTTTGAAAACCCCTTTATAATGGAATAATATATTAATGGTTTAGTAAACCCACTGGTATAGGTATTGTATATGGTACATATGAAAATAGGTTTACCAAAACATTGGAATAGGTAGTATTTGGGTACACCTATACTAACAATATGGGAAAACTATTGGTATACATATTCTATGTGGCACTTATACCAATTGTTTGACAAAACTAATAGAATATGAACTATTTAATGTAACCTATACCAATGATTTGACCAATCCATTATTATATGTATTGTTTTTATATGACTATACTTAATGTTTTCCTAAAATATTAGAATAAATCTACTATATCCATAGTTTTACCAAACCGTATCTATAGGTGGTGCCATTATTTATGCATAATAATAACAATAATAATATTAATTTTAATATAAATAATTTTTTTCTACATAACTTTGTCTCTATATATTATTGTGTTTGTACTTGAATATAATAATATAAAATATGTTTTAGGATAGTGGGTATGTAATTTTAATAAAATAAAGAGGTTTTGGGATCAATTACAACTACTAGAATCTTTTTTCAAAAGAATTTTTATACCAAATTTTTTGTCATATCATTGGTATAGGTCATTTCATTGATATTTCATATATAAATCGTTTGAGAACCATTATTACAGTTGAAATATACAAATTTCATTAAAACAAATGGTATAGATCTATACATTTAGAAAAATAACCCAATGGTATCTCAAACCATTTGTATTGCCTTTTTCTAGTAGTGTTTCTTAAACTATTTTTATAGATTTTCTATCTACACTGACCTTCATTGATATAAATTTGGATATATCTTACCTTTTCTATTGTATTTGTATATGATTCTAGACCCAAAAACAATTTTTCTCTATGTTTTCATTTTTTGACATTTTATTCTATGTTAGGAATCATATGGTTCAATTTTTAAACTAGATTGGTAACTATTATTGTTCGAAAACTCGACTAGAGAGAAATTTTGATCGCAACATCATTTTATGTCAAGATATCAAGACCATAACATGTCTCCAAATGTTTTTATAGTCTTTTTATAATTAACTTTTTATGGTGATATATTTTTCTAAATTTAATTTCCATATTTAACACCACATATAGTCTACTTCAAAAGTTTTATGCGAACCATGGTTCACCATAACAATATTTTGATAAGGCTGTTTCATAAATTCTCATAAAAAATTTTATATAAAAATTTGGAATAAAATCATGAGGAAAATCTTCTAAAAATAAAAATATCTAATGAATTTATAAAAATATCTATAATGAACCATATTTCATTAGTCCCCTAGTATATCATTGTTATCCTAGTGATAAAGAACATAGAAATATTATACCACTTACAATTTGTTATTGGTAATGGTTGTAAATCACCTTTTTGAAGTTCTCCTTCATCATTCACATGAAAAAATTTTAAGAACAATATAGTACAATCTACAGCATCTCATTTCATATTTTCACACAAAAAATACTCTCAAATATATCTATACTTATTTGTTCTACTAGGATTCATAAAGATGTTTAATCCATGTGACACATACAATATATCACAACTAACCTCTATTATGAATTGGATGCATAACCTCTTACCAAACCATAGAACTCTATCATCACCAATTTTTAACACAGTCAATTTACCATTCAAAAATGTTAATGTTCTATTATTGGGTATTATCATCATTTTATAATTTTTTAATCCCCCTAAAATATAGATGTTTTAACAGTTTAATGTAATAAGTTTGGTTTCAACCCTTCCTTTATAAACCCCAATCCTATTCCTTATAAATCATTGAGAATCATATCATTATCTTCCCTCACCATGAATTATAGTCCATGGACATTTCTAATCTGTGAATATGATACCACATTTTCGTTCCTAGAATGATAACGTAAATAATAATCATAATAAATAACAAGTTCAAAAAAATATTTTCCAAAAATTATGATATTTATTTGTAAATATTAATTTTAATTGTTTTTTGGTTAGTGTATATATCATATTTATCTCCATAGAGTCAATGTCACTATATCATGGATAAAAATATTCTCACTTCCATATATAAATCTTGTGTTCTATAATAAGTACTTTCAAGTTAGAACTATTTAGATATATAATCAAACACACAAAAAGTTTCATGAGAAAACATAAAATCCATTTCCTTGATACAAAATTAAAAATTAAAAACACATTCCTTATTATATTTATGTCTTAATACAGGTGCATTGACCTATCACTTTTTCAATTCCTCAATTCTATCTTCACACTCCTATATCCATTTCAATTTAATCTCGTAATATTTTATATTCATGTATTTTTTATCTATTTGGGATATTATTTAAACACACCATTAATATTGTACTAATAAGTACATGAAACAACATATTTTTTTACATTTATGGGAATTTTAAATTACTTTGGAACAACTATTTTAGAAGGTTTAATAGATATACTATCAATGGAAACAATATGGAAGTGGAATGAGCCTATTTGAATTTAAAATTTATATGTACTAAATTTTAAATGATCCTATATTATTTTAAAATGACTTTTATGGTACTCTTAACTATTATAGTATACTACAACATCATTATAACAACCCAAGATAAAAAATAATTTTATTTTACTTAATTTCAATAAGATAAACCTGAAAATCCATAAAGTATCCCACAATAGCAAGAAAAAATGTTTATCATCTTTTAGGACTAGTTACATAAGAAAATTATTCTATTACACTTTTGAACATTCCACCATAATTGATGCACATTATAATCCATTCTGGACTTCTCATAAGATATAGTCATATTCATAACCAAAGTAATATAATCATTTTAAAGGTGTTAGAAAACATTCTCAGTATAGGAAAACTTATTATTATTTACTAAAGGGTTAGATCATATACATAAGGTAAAACAAGAGTAGGGGATAAATATCATTTGAAAATATCATGGAACTCTAGAAGTTTTTCATGATTCATGGTAAGATGACATGTAATGTAACACCCTGATAATTCATTAAAAAATATTAATATAATTGTTATTTTAAAATTAATGATTTATTATGAGCACATAGAAATAGGTTTATATTTCAGAATAACATTTCACGTCATGGAAAACTGTTAATAGTAATAGTTTATAGATTATTTAATGATATAGTTAAAATTGTAATTTTTTTGAAAAAATAATGTTATTATATTAAAAGAGTGTTTTATGATAAATGTGATTTTTTTGATAAATTATATTTTCAGGAAATAATCATAAAAAACATTTAAATTGAATATATATTTAAAATAAGAACTATTTAATTTTTATAATTATCAAAATGTTTATTTTTCTATGAAATTTATAAATTTCAATAAATAAGCATATATATTTAAAATTTAAAATTATCATATTTAGATTATTATTTTTGATAAAATAATCAAATTTTTACTCACCACATCAAAATAATATTGGGGGTGGGCTTTGGAATTTTCTATTAGATTTAGCTTATTTGGTGAAAAAGTGAAAAATTGACACCATAAAAACCATTGTGATTTTATGAAATCGCCATTATTTCAACAAGACAAAAACTTATGAAATATTTTATTTAATAAATATGTCATTTAGTAATTATAAAACTGAATTAAAAAATATTAAATTTTAATTTATAAATTAATACCATGTATTATGGAACTGGAAATATGAATTTTAAGATAAAAAATATTTTTTGATTATGCACATTATTTTGGATGTTTTGGATGTATGTTCTTGCTTGGGAATGCATTATATGTATGGAAACATCCTCCCAATCCAAAAAAAGCTATAAAATTGGTTTTAATTTATTTCACCTATAAGTGGTTGGCTTATATTAGAAAATAACCTATATTTGAATGCTTAAATTCATCCCTCCCCAAGTACAAATACCCCTAATTGCCTCCCCACATTCAAAAACAAAATCTTTTTCAAAACAATTCATCCCATTTCCCACTCAAGTGTACCTCCAATCTAGTTCCAAGGTTACATGGATTCCCCCTGTATTTTTAAGAAGCATCCTCCCATGTAATTTCAATGAAAGGGATATGTATAATGACATCACATGTGTGGAAAATACTTGTAGAATAATTATATTGTTGTTCCATATGTGTAGTTGTAAATGTACCTTCATCATAAAAATAAGAAAACTTTGATCTAGGTTTTTCTAATTCCTTTGATGTATTAAAAATTCTTCATTTTTATCTCTAGATCTAGAATTATTGGTATGGGAAATCTTATTTGGTATTATAATAGAGTTTGGTTATTTTGGGAATTAAGATTCATAATATTGTGGAATAGTTACTTAGATTGATACAAATTTTTTCTATAAGAAATGGTTACATAAAATAGAATGACCACAAAATATTATCATCTCCTAGGTGATTCTAATGTTTCATTTCAATAGTTACAATTTCATGAACATTTTGGTTGAGTAAGTGTAATTCAATGTGTAAAATTACAGGGACACAATTTCTTTAAGGGGGTGGAATGTAATTCCCAAAACTCCTTACATTGTTATTATAAATACTTTTTTTATTCTAATCAATTATTTACTGTGGGAACTTATAAATACTTTTATATTTCATAATAACATTACACATCCTGGAAAAATGTAACTCATACACAATTTTGGGATTATTTAATGATATAAATAAAATTGTATTTTTTGGGAGACAAAAAACATATTATGTTATAAATAAGTTTTATAATAAATTTTGAAGTTTTATATAATATTCACCTTTATTAAATAATCATAATAAACTTTTTAATGATAATATATTTAAAGGAAGCCCAAAAAATATTAATAATTGTTAGAATGTTTATTTTTCTATGAAATTGTTAAATCTCAATAAATAATGATATATACTTAAAATTTCACGTTATCATATTTATTAAATTATACTAAAAAAATAATGTTTTTTTGGACCCATCACATAAAAATTTCATTCAGCTTATTTTGTTTGGAATTTTATGAAGAAAAAATAATTTTTTGTGTGGAAAAGTGAAAATTGCCACTTCTCAAAGAATTTTTATTTTATGAAAAAATTATTATCTCTGAAAGTAAGAAAATAGGAAACAATTTAATAAATAAAAATAGAATTTAATTAGTAAAAAATTAATTAAAAAATTTTATTTAGCAATTTATACCCTCTTACTTCGAACAAAAAATTGGTATTTTAAAAAAAATTATTTTTTGATTATGCGCATTAAATGGGTTGTTCGGGAGGTTTGCTTATATATGGGAATTTCATGGAATTCTACCCACTATTACTAGCTGAAATGTGTTTTCTTTTATTTCAAAGATAGTTTTATGGATTATATAATAAAATTACCTATATTTTAACTCTTAAAATCATCCTTCCTCGTGTAGAAATACCCCACATTCCCAAACTTCATTCGAAACAAAAACCTTTTAGACTCATTTATCTCTCAATATCCCTCCCATGAATATATTCAATGTGGATAAAAGGTTATAAGGATTCTCTCTCTATCATTAAAGAACATACTCAAAAGGAATTAAAATTTAAATGATATGTATAATGAAGTTACATATGTGAATAAACCTTGTAAATGAAATATGTACTGGAGGAAAGGATATGTTGTAAAATTAACTAGTTCTTAAATACACAAAACATTTTATGTTGGATAAATTTTTTATTTTATTAATTCATTAAAAATTATGAATGTTTATCACTAGATCAATTATTGTGGGTTTGGGGCACCACATGTATTAAAAATAAACTCCTTATTAAAAGTGTTTAGAATAATGAGATAATTTACATGATCCAAGAAGCATAATCATAGACATATGGAATGGAAATGTAACATGTCCTTGATATATATCAAAATAAATAAATTTTGTATGAACATAATAATATGAAATTTATGGTGTCCTGAATTGTCAAAATGTCTATATATTATGATTTCAACAAAAAATGTTCATTTTGGTTATTGTGAACAAATAAAATGTCCATGCTTCAATTTTAGAAAACACAATATGTAAATGAATAAAAACATTATGTCCTGACATATAAATCCTTAACCAATGCATTGGAAGGAAATATATAACCCCTTCTATTAAGCATCTATACATATAGGTTCTACCAGAAATCAATTAATAATGAATTCATAAATAATCCCATTGAACGAAAATAGGTTTTAAACATTACTAAATGGTATTAAAAATAAATAATTCATGAGTTATATTTGTTGATACCAGATATTAGATCACCCAACATAATTATTTCAAATAAAAACCTAAATATGTTGGATATGTATATTTAAATGGATAAAACGTATCTGAATCCATGAAAAATAGATTTTAAAAACATTTCTTAACATCATCATAAAGAGATAATATTACAATTAACATTAAAAAATAAATTTCACTAAAGAAACATGGAAACCAATTAAAAAAATAAAATAAATCCAAAAAATGGAGTTTTAAAAATACCAACTATTTTTTTCATGTGAAATGTAGAGTGAAAAAAATATATTTGATCTTGTATATGAAATAAATATTAACATTTTCAAAATAATTTTATTGAATTCCAAACCCTAAAAGGTTTATAAATAAATCATTTACAAATTATTAAATCGAAATTTTAGGCTTCCCAAATTAAATAATATATATATTTCAATATAGGGAATGAGAGAATGAATCTGAAGTGTGAATATGTAAATGAAATAAAGATAACTTATTTTCCAATACAGAGAATTATTCTTAACATCATTATATTTTTTGAAGAAATAATTTCATTAATGTAATTCATCATAATTTAATAATATGTTTTATAATATCATCATTGAATAAGAGTAAAACATCGTGTAACAACCATTTTCTAAAAAAGATTCATTATGCCGTAAGAAAGGATGTTGAGTTAACAAAAACCCCATAGCATAAATTCCTCTGAGGTGAACACTCTTAACCCACCCATATAATAAAATAAATATATAATCATTTATTTAAGAACATTATTCATACATATAATATTTTATAAAATTCATTTATAATAATTTATTATCGACTTATTAGTTAGATATATTTTAATTTCTATAATCAGAGGTTTCAAATTTCTATTTTTTCTTTAGTAAGAAATTCATATTGGCGTTGTAGATTACTGTATATATAGTCAAATATAATAATTATATGATATTTATAAGTACAACAAAATATGTCTTATAATTATTTTTAGTGTTCCTGTTTCATTTCACAAGTATTTTGGTTTTTGTGCATTACAATGATGTTGGTGATGGGCTTAATTGAATAATTTTATTTAAAAAAAGGGTGTTTAAATAATAATAATTATTATTATAACATTATATACATTACAGAATGATTAAAAAAATATTTTCTCATTAATTTTTAATAAGACTAATCGATATGTCTGTATAGTCATCCATTATATAAACTATTAACATTGTTCTAGTAGGTGGTTAAAATAACCCAAATAATTAAAATTTATAATGTTTTTACAAGCACGGTTCATAAATTATTTATTTTCGAATAATATAATTATTACAGAATCATAATAAAATTATTTTTATATTTTTAAGGTTTCGAATTTTATTTCCTGAATATTTAACTTAGAATAAAATACACGGTGAAGCACAAAAATATGTCACTTTTGTGGAATCGATAGTTCACATGTACAAACGTGATGCATTAATTTACATAGAACATAAAGGATTTATTATGTAGTTTATCATTTATTAATATTAATAATATATAAAATATTATATTTATTAACTAAATTCCTCGTTTTAACTAAGAATGTAATCTAGTTATGAAAAATGGACCACGCCACTTATGATGTCGGTAGTACACATGTAACAAAAGCTATATTTTCATTTCTACTTTGACTGGGAGGAAGGAAGAAATGGTTATTTAAATATGTATAATAACATTTATTAAAATTAATAATACATATTTTATCATAATTTCAAGGATATAGTATGTTGATGGTGTAATATTCTGAAAATAAATGAGAGATCCCAATTTATAATATTACCTCTCTCTTTTAATGTTATCCCTTAGGTAGTACCACAATGCATGTTAGTTTAGAATATTTATAGGGAATATGATTATTGGATTTGCAGATAAAGATTAATATATACTATGTAAGATTTTGTTTAGGGATAATACATTTTAAATCATCTATAAATGTGGGGGAAGTGATACCCTTTTATGTGTGAATAGAATGAATGTTATGTAAATACCCATTACTTTTTCAGGGATGGAACAACACCGTTCAAGGGTCTATATATATAGAAGAAGTAAATAATTATTTTGGGAAGTGATTTGGCCAATAAATCCTCCCCATACATTTTTTCAAAAAAAAATTAGACATGTTTTATATATTTTAACATTATATTTCTACACGTTATAATTTTTATTTTTACTATAATAACATGTTTTTACACAAAGTAGTTTATATTTTATTTTAAAAAATATCATTTAATCCATATTACCAAATTTTTATCTGAGGGTCTTAATTTAGATTTCCATATAATCAAATTACATTTCTAAATTTTTCATAATTAACTTTTAATGTAAATCATTTAATATATAAAAACATTATTTTATTAAAAAATGTTCCTTCCACCGTTATGTGTTCTTAATTATATTTATTTTTTATTATGATATTTAATGCTATTTAATATATTTACATATAGGATAGAATAATATATTATATACATTATTGAGAATATATTTTTTTTATATAAAAGGAAACAATGTTATTTTTTTTGAAAATAAATTTTATTCCATTATCACGATAATTAACAATAATCCAAGTAATCATCTAATTAAGCCTAATAAATAAATAATTCTTTTTATATAATTTGGGCATACTATTTCCAATTTAAAAAAAAAATCGAATTAATATCTATGTTTAAGATAGATCAATTTTTTAAATGGGAAGACTTATTTCGTAAAAAATACATTTATGAAAAAGTGTATTTTTATAAATAAATTACCATTAATTTTATTTTACTATTTAGAAAATTACTAATAAGGTGGATACTTATACGGATACCCTCTAATTTAAAATCAATAATATATCACTAATTTTTAATAATTTTATTTTATTAATGTATCATAGTTTTATTTTTTAGTTTGGTGTTGTATATAAGACAATCTTTTTAGATTATTTAAGGAAAATTATTCACTAAAATAGTCTTTCATTAAATTATACACCCTAAAATGGAATTTCATCCATTAAAGTTTATTCCTAATAATAAAATATTTGTGGGTAATTTTCTCTCCTTAGATCCTCGCGCTCCCATGCAGCATGTTCAAACTTATGATTCCTCTATATAACATTTATAAAATGATCATTTTTATTCATCAATACTCTTTCTATATAATCCATACTTCCAACTGATTTATCCTCATATGAGAGATCATATTTTAGATTTAGAACATATTAGTTTAATATATGTGAAGGGACTGGTATGAAATTCCTCTAAATCAGTACATGAATCACATCTTGTTCTTTGGGGTGGTCCTGAGAAAATAATAAATGATATGATACAACACTAACATGATCAATGATCTCAAAAAATTGATATAACTAGGGACCACCTTCCAGTAATTCCAAAATCACATAACACACTTCCATGGGGATATATAGAAGAACACCATATCCCCAACTTCAAACACAACATCTCAACAAAAGTTATTTCCATTAATCTTCATAAAAAAATTTCCACATTAAAATGTTATTTAATAGTTTCAACCTAATATATCATTTCATAGACTATGTCAGCCCTATTAGAATCCTCTTTTCAACTTCACCCCATCATGTTTGTTCCCTTTAACTCTTACAATACAAATAATCATTTTGTTCCATTTAAAATATTGAATGGAAATTTCTGTATATAATAATTCTATCAAGGAAATATGGTGATCTTAAATTCCATAGATATGAATAGAAAAGATATCATAATATATTCAATAGTTTGAAAGGTTCTCTCAAACTGACTGTTTGTTTGAGGGTGATATGAAATGATGAAACTCAACTATGTCTCAATTGATCACAAAATCCTTTTTTGAAACTTTAGTTAATCCTCATATATCAACATGATAAAATAAAGAATGTTATATAATTTATCCTTACCACCTCACTTAGTTATATCATGAAAAGATGGTAAAGAGATAAATATTATTTTATGGAACTGAAATGTGCTGACATTTTAAGATGATGAACTAAAAAAAATAGAATTGTAGACCTTATATTTCATGAGGATACTTATAATGAAATACATGGTTTTATTTTCCATTTTAATTTTTGGATAGGAGATGGTTTATCATCCTTTTAGACCTATGTAATCTCCATTTCTTGTTTTCCAATCATAATGTTTTCATTATATAACTATATAAATTCATTCTTCCTTAATGTAATGAGAAGGGTGAACTATGAGAATTTTCCAAAGGAACCCTCTTCAATTTTGTTTTGATGAAAAACATATCTGGTTTCAAAATTCACTACAAAATAAATCACTTGTACAAATATATATTTAGTAACGTATTTTATATTTTTTGGTATAAATGAGTAATTTGCATAGATATCAAGTCTTGTTGGTATAACATTTAGTTTCTAGAATATCTTTAAACCCTCAATTTTATTAGATGGTATTAAACATTAAATACCAAAAAATTAACTAGTAGTAGTTAAATCTATTGTTTTGTCAAATTAATATAAAAAATTCTTTACAAGAAAATTAATATTTTATTATTATTAATTTTTACTAACAAATCATTTACCATTAGAAAAATATGTTTTAATAAATTATCCAATAACAATAAAACATTTACTAATTATTAAATATCTATTTTATATTTATTTATTATTGATACAGGTTTTTTGATAAAAAAACTTTTTTACACATTGAATTTTAATATTAATACTTTAATAATGTTTCAAGATATAAATATATATAATATAAATTTATTGATTAATGTTTCCAAAACAATATAAACTCTAAATTTTTATTTATATAAAAAATAATAGATATTTGGATTATATGAAATTAATTAATAAATTTTTTAATTTAATTTTATTAATACATCTCACACCCCAATAAGATATCTTTAAACCCTAAAACCCTTAAAAAAGATTGAATGATGGAATACAAGGATTGGTTTCAGTCTTCAACTCCACTACCCACTTCCGTTCTCATTCCCACTAGCCATAATGAATGTGCATCTTAAGGGTAAATATATGGCTGAAAGGATCAGAATTTCTTCTATAATTTCCATCAATGGATGCCACATGAGGATACCGAATTACCTAGAAAATCATGGAACCATATAATTGAAAATTTATAGTCAATGGATGAAGGGGTGTGTTCACTATCTATTCAAATGTTACAGATCACTGTTAAAAGAAAAAGAGTTCAAATTGAATGAGATTATTTTAAAGTGATTGGGGTGCATTGGTTTCTCTCATTCCCATCTTCTCCTATAAAACTGGACTATAATGGATTTGGAAGAATGTTATTTTTCATTTTTTTTGTTTCATTTGAGTTAAATATTTTGTGTGATGGGTTCAGTTGATGTTTTGTCACACGCTTCTTTGAAGATGAGGATTAAAGGCATTGATTATTGTTCTGGTTTTATTTTCATAATCTGAATGTGGAGCATGAGTTTGAGAAGGTTTTTTTTATTGTGTCCAGAATAATTTATTATTTTGAATGTGATGTTTTATATTTTATTTATCATAGATGAATATATTTATTGTCATGAATAATATTTTTTTCAAATAGGGCTCATGATTTGAGCTTCTATGGCAAGGGAATCACAAACTGTTTCATGTTATCTCTCTTACTGCTATATTGGGATTCCATGAGAAGTTTTGAATTACTGGTTTCATCCATGTAGGTTGATATTTGATGCTATTGACTATTCATTGGATTCCTCTTTTATGAATATAGATTATAGATTTAGAGGGGTCTATGTACTTTTATTATGTTGTGGGTCAATATTATCTATCCTATTCTAATATTTTCTAATCTAAAGTTTTTTTCCATGTGTTCATTGTTTTTTGAGCCCTGACATAGCTCATATTGATTGTTAATTTGCTATAATAACTATATTTCTAGATTTATTATCTGATTTTGGAGGTTCATGTAAATCAAAATTATTTGAATGAAATTTTATTACACTAATTGCAATGATAATTTGAGATATTATTAACTGTGTGTTCTTGATTGAATGATTTTAAAGAAACTAAAAATATATAGACCTAAAAGTTATAATGTTTTTGAATGTCAGTTGTGGGGTTCATTACAGATATATATGATGTTTAATCTAGCCGGTTTTTTAGTAGTTGAATATCCATTGCTCCACTAAAAAAAATTATAGGTGAAATAGTTGTTTAGCTGGAGTAAAATGTAATCATCTGTTGGGGGATAATTTTTCTGAGAGTAAATTTGATGTGGTTGGATCGAAAATCCATGTCAAACTATGTTTCTCAGTGAGTTCCATCCAAGTCATTGATGTTTTATTTCCTCTTATTGCAATATGAGGATTCTATTAATGAATCCTGGTTAGATGACATTTTTTCAGCGCCAGACTGCTTGGAGATTAAGGTTTCATTTCCTATGGTTTCAATTTCTACTCACTGATGGTGAAACCCTGAAATATGATATCTATTTATGCATTCCAGAAATAAATTTACTATAATACATGTGATTTAAAAGGTTGTTGATAGGTAATCCACATTGGATGTAATTTTTAATGAAATTTATCTATAAATTTGATGATTCAATACCATCAAGAATAATTATTTTTTGCTGATGGTGAATCCATATTGAATGATTTTTGTTGTGGTACTCCAACAACATCAACATAGCTTTGTTCCTCTGGGTTGTGTACCTAGGTGGATTGAATTCCAAATTTCTATGTTGATTATGGTAAACCTATAGAAGGTAGTGTCAATTCTGACTCATTTCTGGGAAAAACTTGAGGTGCAGTGGATTAGATAGTCTCACTAAAGGTAAGTGACAACTCCTTTATAATTCCTCCATATGTAAATATGTGGCATTTGGGCACTAGTAAAAAATGAGGAGGAATCTTTTCTACCCACACTCACGTCCCATTTTGTCATTTTTATTCTTGCATTAATTGTATTTTCATTCACCTTTTATGGATTCAACCAAAAGAAGAGGCCAAACTAGATAGGGATATTTTATTATTCTTTCTTTAGTACCAAATCAATGATTTAAAAAATAGTTTAAAATTTATATGGTTTTTATGGTAGACTGGGGCATCACCACTAGTGGAGTGGTTCGAGGAATATTACAAGTTGATTGTGAGCATCTCATTCCATGTAAATGAAAATTAGTTTTGTGGGATTACATACTTTTGTTTTTATGTCCTTCATTTTTTACTAGAGCATTTCCATTTTCATTTATAGATACTAGTATTTAAATAAGAGTTGGGAAGAGATAATATTTCTTCATCGAGTATATTTATCTATCATTATGGTTAAAATCATAAATTTAAATTGATAATATGATATTATTTCAATTTATTTTTGGCTTCCATGATCACTATGATTACTATGAATACTTTTTTAGTTTACTATTACATTGTTAGACTACTTATTTAGACTTAGATTAAATGATAATTACTCTAATATCTAATCATATGGTGAAGAATTTTAGTTAATCATATAATGCATGCAACCTAAGGATGATCTCCTTGGTATATCAAAGAGACTAGTCATATGAATTTTAGATTTAATTTGAATTCTCTATAATTGTTGTTTCATTTTAATTTTGTTTTTGGAGTTGAGGTTTTTTTTATGATTATTCATATTATTTTAATTCAGTTGTGATTGTGTGTTCATTTTATTTTTCTTCTTTATGGTGGGTTGTTAAAACTGGTTAAAATATTTATATTTGTACATGGTTCCTAAATTTTGGTTTCTACAAGTGTTTTATTTCCTCAAAAAAATTATACAGAGATGATCTCTTCATGTACGCTACTTTACACATAAGTATGTTCCCCCATGGACATCTATTATTTCTCAAGCTTTTCATTCTCACACATCTTTCATTCATTTTATGTATATGATAAAAATTAGCTATGAATAATGGATACCTTCAATAATTATTATTTTTAGTTTTTAAAAAAATTGATGTATATAATACCATTTTCTTTATCTTGGATCTTTATTGAAAATAATAAGTAATAAATACCTAAATAAATAGAATTTACAGAATGAATTATCATTTTGAGATACCATGGGCATGAATTAATATAATTTTTATGCCATTATTTTCTAAGAGATAATTTATTTACTACTGGTATAACCCCACCATTGGTTGTATTCTTTGTTCTCATGCAATCGATGTCAATGAGGTAGATGTTTTGATAGTAGATGGACACTTAGTTACTTATGATTATACCATTTTCCTCACTAAAATGATAATTGAGCCTCATAATATTGATCTAAAACACTAAATAAATATGTAAAGGTGAGATTACCAAAAGTGCTGCATAGTTATTCAAATCATTAAACCATGATATTGTTCAAACATATTATTTCTTTTTCCTATCACATAAAAAAGAACAAGAAAATAAGGGTGAAATCATTGATATTTATTAAATTTAAAGAATATTAATTTCTTAATTTATTTTTATGGTTTGGAATGGTCTTATAATTTTTAACATCATCCTATCTAGATTTCCCCAAATGTTTGAATAAAAATACATCTAGTAAACTTGATTCTTACAAATGACACTGAAAATTCTAGCAATATCTACTCATCTTGAGATTTTTTACATTACTGCACAAAGGAGAACCCTTTTCAATTAATTTATAGTTTCTATAATTAACAATATTATGTTAATCAATAATATTTTGGTTTAATAATATATTTTCTCTATATTATACGATCAATAGAAAAAACATCTACTAGAATTCTATTAATTATAAGAGGACATTTTCTACATCAAATATTCTTTCAATTTTTTAAAAATCATTAATAGAAAATCATTGATGAGATACATGAATGATGGATTTAAATTTGTTAATTATACCAATTTATATATAATTTAAGATGATGATTAAACATATTAAATATCATCCAAAGAAGAAATTAAATTAATTTTAGATCCTATAATATCGAAGTAAAAAAAATTATATTTTTAGGGTTTAAACTTAATGAACATTGAATCCCATTTCAATCTTATTCAAGGGTTTCATTCTCTTTTTTATTATATCATTGAATTGAATTTATTGTAATCTCATTTTTATAATGCAAGTAATGTTTATAGAATTTTAAATAAACTACATTCTTGTCGATGAAAGATGAAAAAACATGTTAATAATTATTTACTGTTATAAAATCAGTTGTTTTATTATCAATATATTATAAAACTATTAATCATTTGTAACTGGAATTAAAAAGGATGGTTTATTATAAAACTGGTTTATTATCACACATGTTTCCTGATGTGATCAAAATTTTAATATTCTCTTATGATCATGAGAATCAATTATTAACTATGTAGGATGTGAATATTTAATTCTCTCATCTGATTTGATATATTATTTTGTATGCATATAGTCCACAAAAATTTTATTTTACATGAATATATTTTCTACTACTATTTGGGGAATAGGGATAAACTAATTCAATCCACAAGTGCAAGAAATGTGACTGACTTACATAAGGGGTGATCATTTACTTCTAGCCCCCGGCCTCTAAAATTGGGGATGAGACGTTATATATTGCTAATGTGAGCCTACTATATTTGACTTATTTTGTTGTGTCCATGTCATGATACTATGGTTTAATTGCATGGGTGGACCCCAGCATCAGTTTCAATATGACACAATGATATGTGTCGTGTGAGAGAAACAATTTCTAGATGGATATCGATGGAGTTTCAGGTAATGTACCTTGGAGTTTGAACATGCTTAGACATATTTCTTTAAGCTTATTGTATTTTCTTGGTGTTTAAGAACGTTTTTAAATTATATTTGAACTTATTTTTTTGAAATAAATTCCTTTTAGTTATGGTTTCATATAATCAAATTTTATAATTATTATATAATAAATATATTTTATATAATTTCATTAATAATTATAATATAATTTATTTCAATGAATATTTGAAAACCCACTTTATATTTTATTGAAAATATAATTTACTACTAGTTATTAATTATTTGTATTTAATATAAATATTAATAATAAAAATATTATTAGATAAATCTGTCAAAATAACACTTAGTGAATGTGTTTCTAACCAAAATTTAGTGATAAAGATATATGTGTTGGTAAAATTATTTACCATTAGAAAATGAATGTTTACCAATAGATATATTGATATAATAATTTTTTTTGTATTTACTGTATAACTCATTTATCAATGTTAGAATACTCTCTACATTTCTTTGTAGTTACTCATTATCCTTCTCGGTTTCATTGATATTCAAGTGAATATATGATTGACTAGTAATCTGAAACGTATATCATTTCTTACATTCCCATTGGAATTCACGATTAACCCTCTTAACATTCTTGAGTATTGAATCTTTTTCAATCATTATCATAGACAAGGTAGCGCTATATTTTATTCTATACTAATATCCATCTTAGTGTGCTTCTTCAGGTGTTAATAAATTCAAGAGTCATAATATTTTACTAATTATAACAATTTCCCTTTTTTTATTTATTAATTTTATGAATAAACATTTAAATGTCTTTTGGTTAGTATTTATATCACACATTTCACCATAGAGATAATTCAGTCAAATCTTTATAACAAATATCCATATTGTCAACGCCAAATCAAGCATCGATTAATTTTTCTCAGTCGTATTAAATTGAAATTAGTCATAAAAAATTACTCTATAATTCAATATGAGGAAACAAACTAATAGCATTAATCAATCATTACTACATATTACCAGACCTTTCCCAATATAGGGTAATGTAAGTATATGTGACGTGCACAATATCTTAATTATATCCTTGAGACTCTCTTCACAATACCATATCTAATGTAACATCACTATTTGAATTGGTTACATGTTTAATTGATTTTATATCTATGATAAATTATTCACAACATTTCTAGAGTATCTATATAACCCATGAAATAATTACATCTCAATTATAGTGGTCATTCATGGACATTATTCTACAAAATTAGTCTTCTAAGGATTTACAGATATACGCTTTATTTCAATTACATGACTCAATAATGAAACTTTCTAATGTTATAATTCAAAATTTATGAACATGGAATATTTATTCCACTTTAATATGGAATTTAATAAAATGTAATAATGATATTCATTCTCTTAATTTCTGTTAATATATTTTAGAATATCGTCTAAAATTTCAACCACAAATTGATCAATAAAGCCTATAAGAAATCTATTCATTAGGTCCAATAAATATAGTGATATGTTTTATGTCCAAATTGAATCAACATATTTTCATACTATCCATACCTCATATATAAATCTATTGTAAGATCCCACCTATTTAGAAGTATTCTCTTCATTAGTTATTAGTTTCAATTATTTTTTATAGACCATACTAAATGGATATTTTGGAATTTTTTGGTAGATAGTGAGGAAATAGTAATTTTAGAAGAATTATGACTAGTAGGAAAATTCTGAGTATAAATTGTCACTTGGAGTAACCCATCCGTCCAGATAGAAAATTTTATGATGAAAATTGTTAACTTTTTCTTTAAATTGTCCATTTACTCTTTAATTTTTCCACAGCAGAAACTGTGAGTTTGATCAGACCTTATGAAAGGAGAATTGGCATCATAAATCAAATTTTCCTTACACTCTAAATAACATAAGACTATTAAAAAAGGGTTTATTTACCATTTTTCTCTATAGACCAATAATATACTTCCCCTCTTCTTTTCTCATGCACTGCAATGAGAGTGGAGAGCTCTTCTAATTCCCCTCATATATGATTGGCGATATCCTTGGAATTCAGACTCCGATTCAAATTTTTTTGGTCACATAAAATCACCTTTATACTTTTATAATTCCTATTTCTTATTTTTTCTGGTTCTCTCCACATATTGGATTATATTTACATGTGAGTTTGTATACCCTATTTTTCTAGAGTTTTTCCTATTCTAATAATTTGTCTCATTCTAGACCGAATCATATGTTGATATTGGAAGAGGATTTTTCTACTGACCTAAGGTATGTGGTATAGTAGTTTCCCATTAATTTTATGATGGATATATAATACGCCATTTTCTACATGCATTAATATCTGTGAATCTCCTCTTAAATGTGGAAGGAATTTCACAAATTATAATCTACTTAAATTGATTAGACATTGTATACTTGATCTCTTTTTGTAGGGTTTATACCTCAATTTGATCCACCCCCTTTGGGATGTGTTTCATATATTCCCCTGAAAAAAATTCCTTGTATTGGAATTAAACCACAGTTGGAGTGTGTTCACATTTCCTTACTGAAATGAATATTAAATAGAACCCAGATTAGGTATGTTGAATACAGTTTTCCCTTATAATTACATATATTTTATATGGATTTTATAAATGAACTAACATGATAAATGGAAATGGTGGTATACCTTGGCCTGGATAATGACATGACATGCTTACGATCACATCTTACTAACTTTTTTATTGGACACGAAGATCATCAAAATTTATTTAGATTTATGGAACATGTTAGTCCACATTTAATAATGATTATTATGGTACATTACCATCCTCATTGGTTAACTAGTTACTATCAGACAAGAAATTACTCAATGTATACTAAGAAATCATTAAAAATAATTCTCTACATTTTTTGGGATTTTCATGCATGTGGTTTGGTAACCCTAGGTTGGATACTAAGATGTGTACACTTCTTTTAAAGAGGTGTCTTTCAGGGTTCAGATGACAAACATGGGATAAAAAAGTATAGTCGGCTACGTGTCGCATGGATAACATGAGCATGAAATCAGTTATACTTATATCAATTCATTATATTTATCACACATTCAAAAAATAAATTTTATATTCATAGGCTTAACAATATTACACATTGTTGTTGGTGGCCTATTGATTTTTACTCAAAACCTATTTAGGATATAGATTGGTACCCAAACAAAGTTCATGGATGCTGGTAGGGAACAGTGGAATTGGCCTGCTTTGGACAGTTGATTTTCTATACTAGGATGTAGTATGGGAGTAGAGTATCAAGCTATTTCTCGCGATGCAAATAAAGATTGCTTTTGTACTTTTTGTTCTTTTGTAACACATGTATTTTTTGTTTTTCTGCTACCCAAATCCCATTATTTCAAATTTTATAATAGAATCATGACATCATCATTTGTATATGATACTTCTATTGGATTTCTCACTATTTTTTGTATGGATTTTTATTTTCACAATTCATTATTATCATTATTATTACCACTTGTTATTTATAATTAATTAATGTGTTTCACTCTTATCATGATGGTATAGTCTCCCAACTACCCCATCATTGACCCTTTCTACTAGTATCTAGCCTTTGGTATATGAGTAGGTGCACTAGCGGCCATATGGCCAACCAGGTTCAGTTACTTATGAGTGAATTGGGTTTCGGGCATCACAATGTGGTATTTTAACATCCTTTTCATCTGTGTTGTTTTTTTTAGGATTGATAAGCTTGATAAATGGATGTGTTATAATTTTTTAACAAGCCTGTTCCTAGAAGTATCTTACCCATGACTAGGGAAATACTTGTGTTAAGGTATAGTTCTTGTTTCATTTTTAAAATTTTCATATTATAGTTGAGTTTTATTTCATAATTGGTTGACACACATGATTTTGGATATTTTTTATTGTTATTTATTTTTATCCTTGGTTTGATATGTCAAGTAATTATTGTTAAATGCATCATTATATTCATGTAGAGATTCTCATTAAATGAAAATGTGATGGAATTTTCTTTTCATTGCTTGATGGAAAACATCATTCTTAATGTCCGTTGAGAGTTATATATTTTAATGATTTTACATTTCAATAGGATAAATAGGGAAAATAATTGGTTATTAATGTGTACTCATCAACCTCAATTATATTTTCCCACATATCTTGATGGTGACTCCATAACTAACAAATTATGATATGGTTGATAAATGGGCCTTCTGTTAAATGTGTTGAAATATTAGTGGTTTCAATTAAATATATTCCAACAACAATTTATAAATCATGTGTGCCTCTCTAAATCGAGAATAATGATACATAAAATAAAACCATTATAAAATAATTGTTTCAGTTATATTAAATACTAATTGCAACTTATAAATAATTGGACCTTATAACTTATTAATGATAGTTCTATCTAATAAAAACAAGATATATATATATACAATTGCTACGTTGGAATTCATATACAAAATTGGTTTCATTAAATGGAGATTCCAACTAAAACATAAAAGGTGTTTTCCTTTATAAAATAACAATGACACCCCATATAATAGAGCCTTATAACTAAAATATTGACCTATACCTTTTCCATAACCACGATAGTGTGTAGTTAGAGTAGTGTTTTATTTTTCATTATGCTATTGTATAATTACTATATAAATCTGCATCATTATGATTATCATGAATAGTAAAGGTGATATAACAGTAACTTTTTCTTATACCCAGCCATACAATTATTATATATATTGAGACATGTGTTTGTCCATGTATAGTTATGCATCTACAATGGCCTCAGGTCAAATGCCAAGAAGGTGGTTACGACTATGTTGTTGAAGTGGTGGAACTTAACCTACTAGTAGTTCGACTTACAGAACCACAAATGGAAACACCCCATATACCATGATTGTACAGGCACTCAAATCATTGAGGATTTTCGTCACTTTTTTAGTCAATTATGGGAGTTCCATGATATATTATGACTATGTTTAAAATGATATAAGAGTTCTTGTAGTAGCATCCACCAACGTTATTGGGGATTGTGGTCTCCATGCTACAGATTCCTAGATAGAGTCGATTCTAGATATTTATTTCCATTGGGCGAAACCTCCTAATAATAGGGTTAAGCTCTTAAATTAAGTGTTATGTGTATCTTCCATGTGTCAGAAAGATTTTCTAAACCAGACATATCAACAATGGGAAATGGTTTGTAGAAATTTCTAATATTCCTTCTATGATTACTTATAGCCAGAGAAATTATGACTTGAATGAGATAGGGAGTTTATGCACCTATATTAGGGTTCTATGACCCTCATGGACTATTCCAATAACTTCTCAATGATATCATGTTTCATTCTAACCATTTTCTAGTGATGAATTGATGAGAACCAGCTAGTTTGAGGAGGGACTCGTATACACCATCTTATCTTTTGAAAATGTTTTCAAATAGACTTTTATATCTCAAATAGTGAACTATTACCTCATCATCTAGTATAAGATCATGGAAGTATAGGATGTGTGGCATAGTGGTTAAGTTCAATGACTGGGAAGTTGTATGTATGACAATAGTAATTGTTTTTAAACTATCTCATATGGAAAATAGTTGTTAGAGTATGTGTTTGAGTAACCATGCATTATGCCTATATTAGGGAATTCCTAGTCTTTTGAAGCCTTTTTGTAATAGAGGCCTAGTTTTGTGTCAATCTTACTGGAATTTGGGCCATCACCATATATATTTTTTCAGACAATCCTGTCACGAACCAGGTCGGGTCGTCATCCGACCCGGCGCCTGATCCGGTCCACGGCAAGGCCCGAAGGGCGTTCCCGATCCCCACGGGCTGGCACAAGTGCCCGGGTATCAAAACTAACACATGTGAACAATTTTACCCGAAATAAAAGACAGAAAAACAACTAACCAGGTAGATAAACTTAAATTAGGGAATAGACAACGAAACGGGCCTTTAAACTATAGACAAGTTTAAGGTCTACAACTCGGAACAATAAATAAAAAGAAAAGAAGACAGCGGAAACTAAAAACTCATACTCGATCTCCCGGTAGAAGTGAGACCACATCAACACCATTCTGCATGAGAATACCAACTGTAACCTGAGCCACCATCACTGAGCACGAAGTCGCAACCTGGAATACAGAAGAAACAGAATCTACATACACCCAATGGTGTATGCAGGGTGTGAGCTAAAAGCCCAGTAGGATGCCACCGAGAAATGGTTCCATGCCACAACATCAAAAGACAATTTAAAGTGCTTATTCAAAATTATACAAAAAAATGCTTTTAAAGAAAACATTTACAAGCTAAAAGCTAAGGAAAAACACTAAAAAAAGAATTCGTTTCACAGACACAATTTTAAAGAGGATAAGAAAAGTTCATTATGGGCACACACACACACACACACTCACACATGCACACACACGTACTCACACACACACACACACTCACACACACACACACAAGCTAACACCCAAGTGGTCCTCCATATACCGACGGAAGGCACCACGACATTGATGGTAGAGCACTGTGGGTAAATCCCCTAAGGTTCGTCTAGCTCAAGTGGGACCCTAGAACCTCGTGTCTTGGTGAAACGTGGCTTAGAAGGCCACGACCCTCATAAAACGTGGCTTAGAAGGCCACAACCCTCAGAACACGTGGCTTAGAAGGCCACGACCCTCAGATATCATGTTTAGTTAGTGTTGCAATCGTCAATCCAGCTAAGTGAAACAGGGACGACACCCATCCGGTTCACTAGCACACTAGTTCTAGTCTGCCCACCTAGATACCCAGGGTCTTTCCCATGTGCTCAAACAAGTCTCACATTCACATAGTATATTTCTTCCTCATGTTGCAGGCCAAACAAGATATTGCACACAAAAGACACCATTTTCACACCCAAACAACATTTCAAAAACTCAAACACACCAAAAATACCTTTCTAAAAATATATTTGTCGTTACCTAATCATTTCGCAAAAACCCCATTTGGAAACACTCAAACAAGAACATAAACAATTTCACACAACATAGAAAGCATTATTTTTAATAACACAACAAGGGCTGACACAAATAGTCACATCCAATTACAACAAGGGAGTCGTTCAAAACACCTACTTAATAATTTGTCCTTAAAACTAGTTTCAAACCAACTAAACATCACCTAGAACCCAAATTGAAAACATTGCACCAAAACAACACATATTTTTAGGTTCAAAGACCACTTCAAAATCAATTTCGCACACAATTATTCTAAAACCACATTTGCACCATATAGACAATTGATTAAACAATGTTGGACTTACCCCAATAAAGAAAAACATGATCATTTGTAAAGAAAGTGTGATTACGCACACATGTCAAACAAATTTTAAAAACAACTTTCGCACAACCTATTAAACCCAACAAATCATTTATACAACAACACGCATGTATTCATCAAATGCATACTATTTCAGAAACCCAATTTTCATCTAACAAACACGCCAACACATTATAAACATAGATCACCCATGCAACTAATTCATAGAACAAATTAAATTAAACTAAATAAACAAATTAAATTATCTAAATAATGCAAAGGCATGGAACCACCTACCTCAACAGGTGCGTGAAACGACACAGCACAAAACTCCCGTTGCACAACGATCGCACCGTATCGAGCCTTCAAACAGGTCCTAAAACAGCAGGCCGTTAAACCGGTTCAATAATGATGTTAGCATAATAATAATACTAATAATAACAATAATAATAATAACATAAAGATCATAATAGTAATATCAATAACCTAATAATAATAATAATAACATAATAATAATGATATCAATCTTAATAATAATATTACACAATAATAATACAATAATATAATAATAATAATAGCATAATCATAATAATATTAATAAAATAGTAACATAGTAATATTAACATGATAATAATAATATGAATAATGATAACCTAGTAATAATGTAGTAATAGCAACAATAATAATATAATGATAATAATATTGTTATTGACATAATAATAATAATATAATAATAATTATATTAATGATATACTAATAATATTAACATATTAATAATAACAAAGCCATAATAATAATAATAATCACCTAATTATAATTTTATAATAAAATGTTAATAACAAATTAAACATAATAGAATAACAGAATAAATTAAAATAAAAAAAAAAGAACACTAACCTGCGTGGCGGAGCAGATGAAGGAGAAAGAAAAAGAAGAAGAAGAAGAGAAGAAGGAGAGAAGAAGAAGGAGAAGAGAATGAGAAGGAGGAGAGAAGAAGAAGAAGAGAAGAAGAAGAAGAGAAGAAGAAGAAGAAGAGAAGAAGGAGAAGAGGGGGCGCAGGTCTGGTGTGGATGCAGAAGGGCGCAGCAGGGCGCAGCAGGGGCGGAGGGGGGTGGTTGGTCCGACAGCAGGTCCGGCGTCTGCTGGGAGGGCTTGCTTCGACCAGGCCGGGAAAGGGGAGGCCGTTGGACAGGAGAACCGGGACGAAGAAGGTGGTTGGGGTTCGGCGAGAGGGAGATCGGGCGGCGTGATGAGGTTATGTGGTGCTGGGTGTTGCCGGAGAGGAAGACGTAGCGGTGGCCGGGCTTCCGGAAAGGAGGAGGTTGCGTCGTGAGATGGGGTAGGAGGGAGGCTGCGACATAAGAGAAGAAGGAGATGGGAGGGGGTGCCGCGACGGGGAGAAGGGGAAAGGGAGGTGCGGCAGGCCGATCGGGAGGAAGGAGAGGAAGATGGAGCCGACGGCGGCCCTGCTACGGTGGGATGGTGCAGCGTGAGAGAAAGAAGAGAAAAAAAACAAAAAGGGGGAGGAAGCAGCAGGATGCGCCGCACAGGGAGAAGGAGAGAAAAAAAAAAGAAGAAAGGGGGTCCGCCGAAACCCTACCCTAAACAATTAAAAAAATAACAATAATAATAAACAAATAAAATAAAACTAAAACTAAAACAAAAATACAATAAAACATCTAAAAATAATGAAGATTGTAGTTATATTAATAATACTAAACATTAAAATAATAAACTGAATAAAATGAAAATAATTAAAATAACTCTCAATTAAATTATTATCCAAGATAATAATAATAATAATAATAATAATAATAATAATAATAATAATAATAATAATTAAACATCAACAAGGCGTGCGGTGAACCGTGCGGGGCCGCGTGGTGACCCAGGAGAGGCCACACAGCTTCGACTGCGCTGCGCCAGACGCAAACAAGGCCCAAACACAACGAACTAAAAAAAAATCTCATGTCAGGTTTGGACCCGAACTACCCGACGCAAAAAAATTTAATAAAATAAATAAATTAGAGAAGATGGGTGTGACAATTCTCCCCACCATAAAGCTTTCCGTCCCCGGAAAGCCAGAACTAGGACCAAACCCCAAAACAGAAAACCACACTCCCTTAAGGTTCAAACCGGATCTCCACAAAAATCCAGCAAGGAGAGGCAAAAGTATCGTGCTCAGAGAATGTGACTCAAAGACAACATCAAGAAATGTGTAAAAATACTTTCAGGTATGTGTTGTCCACCCTGAAGAGGTAGAGTGCCTCCAGTTGACTAATCAAGGAAGGGAACTCTCGTCCCCCCAGAACCCAACTTAACAAGCTGAAACATCTCAAGAGAAAATTAAACAGAGACCACACCATTTGGCTAGAATGAACAAACAAGATCAGCCACGTCTACAGAACACTCTTATCACTTATCACCAAACCATAAAAAAAGAAGCAGAAGATCAACATGGGAAGGCCCGAGGGGATCCCCACCATTAAGAAGTCACTGATGCTTGAAACGTGTCTGGAAAACCGACACGAAGAGGTTCGAGCGGACTCCCCGCCATAATAAAAAAAAACCCAGCACTGATTCATTCTAGAGACACTCGTGTGAGACCCAATGTGAGTCTCCCCACCATTTAGAACCAACCAGCGCCCAAGATGAGACTATAAAACCAACATGGGGAGGTCCAGGCGGACTCCCCACCATTCAGGAAAGGCCAACACCGATTTATTCCAGATTCCTTTGTACGAGACCCATCGTGGGTCTCGTTGCCACTAGAACTAACTGAGGATATAGAACTTTGAAAAAAAATCTCGATGGTGACCAAACACCCCACCACAAGGGGCGGGGAGGGAGGGGCCCGACCACCAGGCATCAAAACCACGGCCGGCCACAAATCAACATTTCAAAATTTCCTGGATGAACACCATTCAAGTTTGAGACTGAGTTACCCAACAGACTCTCATAAGGACCACTAAAGCGATTGCATCTAGTGGAACACAACCCCCAATACTTTAAGGCACGAGACGAACACGCCTCCACGTAGACACGAAAACCATACGCAACCAGACGGTTCGTTCAGAGCAGAACAACCATAGAAAACAATTTAAGCTGCTTTCACTTTCAACACTGATAACAGAAATAAAGTTGGGGTCCCATCCACTCCCGGGGTTCCTGACCACGCGCCAGCTTCACTCCGAGGCCTATGGCTGGAGCCCTGATGTGTGAAGCATCCCCTGCCTCGCAGTCAGGTATTGAGAACATCCGTGCGAAGATTCTCTTTTTGGTGTCACACGCAACCTCACTGCAATTGAGATGACACCAGCAACACAACACATTGCAGCATCTGACTGATCATACGCGGAACCTTCACCAACACCATAGTTGAAATGGTGCCTGCGCGTCACCCTTTGTCACACTAAATGAGGACACGACACCACCAATCGTCACCTGAACATGACTGTTGCTATTGAGAGGAACTTTATGCTGAGAAAGACCTCAAACTGTGTCTTAAACAACACGTGATTCCTGTGAATGACCATAGCAGCCTCATACGACTGGGTCTGCCAAACTAGTAACCTAACACGAACCTTTCCTTAAACGAAGAAACCAAAGACCAGAGGTCATTTAGAATGATAGACTACACCAACAACTTAGGGTTTCTTTCAAGCAACTACTGACTATCAAAGGGATCTCACGCTGCAAGATGTCACCGAACATGACCCTTGCAGCCGATGTAAATACTACAAAGCCCTTCAAGACACTGGTCAACATCGATAATTCTGAACCACCTTCAACTTTCCTCGCTGGAATTTCTTCCACCACATCCAAGGGGACCCTTAAATACAATGATGGAAACTTCATACATGATGAGTAAGACAACTCAAAAAGACCAAAACTCCCTTCAGATCCCCTCGCATCTGTCATTCCGCGGCGAGAGGATCCACTTCACTGAAGTAAAAAGTAATAGACATAGCATTGTCCGTAAAAAGGAAGAGTCCTTACTTTAGTCAACTGGAGGGTCGACCAATGGCGAACCAACTGTGGTCGCACGTCAATTGCACATGAACTCTTTATTGGGGGTGTACACTAGCCAAGAAAGAAAAGCATGGACCTGACCGAACTGGTCCAATGGTCAAAACATACCTCAAGAGAAAACCAAACGTGTAGGGGAAACCACTGCACGGGCTCCCCGATGTACTCTTCAAAGGAATTTACTAACCACACGCTTGCATACCAACTTACAAATAAGAACTCAAACTTGGGACATAAACTATTCAGAAATAATACTCAGTTCAAAACACCACGCATCCAACATCTCAATAACACAAGGACACGCCACACAAACACCGTTTACTAAAACACCAAAAATTTTCTTTAACAAGACATTTTAAAAATAAGCAAAGCCAGTGGGTTGCACAAACACCAATGGTGTCTCATGGGCCTCGCACATGCATGTTCTCGTGCCGCCCTGGCACCCACCTCATATCCATCAGAGCACTCATCCGCTCGTGCCATTAACCATTTTTTTCCATATACACTCATGCATGTGGTTTCCCACAAGAACACCAAGGGTCAAAAACAAACCATTCCATTTTATTTCCAAAACCAAAACATCCAACCCACTCTTTCCAAACCTTTCGCGTCATTTTCTTTTTAAAGCCTTTCATTTGAAAACATTTTCCCAGACCAAAACATATTTACCTAAAAACCAAATTCTCACGAATCCAAAACAAAGAGACGAGAAATGACGCAAGAGAAAACTTGTGTTAGAGGGTGACTGGAACGTATGGTTGGCGGCCATACGCCAGTCATGCCACTGCATCGGAGGGCATTCTAGGACAGCGTCCCCAGCTCCACATGGCTTGCCAGACCCTGCGAGCTCACTAGGACCACTGAACTTACCCCTTTTCATTTCCCATGGAAAAGATTAACCGCAATGACCAAAAACACAGACAAACCTCAACACACTTTGGTTACTTGAGTTCCGCCACGAGGTGTGCTGGCCAGGCACATTGCTCGTAGCTAGAACGTCGAGTTCCGACAACATAAATTTTGGTCCACTCTGACTCCATCTCAAAAGAAAACGACCCAAGAGAGCAAACCTTGCCCTCTGATACCATTTTGTCACGAACCAGGTCGGGTCGTCATCCGACCCGGCGCCCGATCCGGTCCGCGGCAAGGCCCGAAGGGCGTTCCCGATCCCCACGGGCTGGCACAAGTGCCCGGGTATCAAAACTAACACATGGGAACGATTTTACCCGAAATAAAAGACAGAAAAACAACTAACCAGGTAAATAAACTTAAATTAGCGAATAGACAACGAAACGTGCCTTTAAACTATGTACAAGTTTAAGGTCTACAATTCGAAACAATAAATAAAAAGAAAAGACGACAGCGGACACTAAAAACTCATACTTGACCTCTCGGCAGAAGTGAGACCACATCAACACCATTCTGCATGAGAAGACCAACTGTAACCTGATCCACCATCACTGAGCACGAAGTTGCAACCTGGAATATAGAAGAAACAGAATATACATACACCCAAGGGTGTATGCAGGGTGTGAGCTAAAAGCCCAGTAGGATGCCACCGAGAAATGGTTCCATTCCACAACATCAAAAGACAATTTAAAGTGCTTGTTCAAAATTATACAAAAAAAATGCTTTTAAAGAAAACATTTACAAGCTAAAAGCTAAGGAAAAACACTAAAAAAAGAATTCGTTTCACAGACACAATTTTAAAGAAGATAAGAAAAGTTCATAATGGGCACACACACACACACACTCTCACACACGCACACACACGTACTCACACACACACACACACACTCACACACACACACACACACAAGCTAACACCCAAGTGGTCCTCCATATACCGACGGAAGGCACCACGACATTGATGGTAGAGCACTGTGGGTAAATCCCCTAAGGTTCGTCTAGCTCGAGTGGGACCCTAGAACCTCGTGTCTTGGTGAAACGTGGCTTAGAAGGCCACGACCCTCAGAAAACGTGGCTTAGATGGACACGACCCTCAGAACACGTGGCTTAGAAGGCCACGACTCTCAGATATCATGTTTAGTTAGTGTTGCAATTGTCAATCCAGCTAAGTGAAATAGGGATGACACCCATCCGGTTCACTAGCGCACTAGTTCTAGTCTGCCCACCTAGATACCCAGGGTTTTTCCCATGTGCTCAAACAAGTCTCACATTCACATAGTATATTTCTTCCTCATGTTGCAGGACAAACAAGATATCGCACACAAAAGTCACCATTTTCACACCCAAACAACATTTCGAAAACTCACACACACCAAAAATACATTTCTAAAAATATATTTGTCGTTACCTAATCATTTCGCAAAAACCCCATTTGGAAACACTCAAACAAGAACATTAACAATTTCACACAACTTAGAAAGCATTATTTTTAATAACACAACAAGGGCTGACACAAATAGACACGTCCAATTACAACAAGGGAGTCGTTCAAAACACCTACTTAATAATTTGTCCTTAAAACTAGTTTCAAACCAACTAACCATCACCTAGAACCCAAATTGAAAACATTGCACCAAAACAACACATATTTTTAGGTTCAAAGACCACTTCCAAATCAATTTCGCACACAATTATTCTAAAACCACATTTGCACCATATAGACAATTGATTAAACAATATTGGACTTACCCCAATAAAGAAAAACATGATCATTTGTAAAGAAAGTGAGATTACGCACACATGTCAAACAAATTTTAAAAACGCCTTTCGCACAACCTATTAAACCCAACAAATCATTTATACAACAACACGCATGTAGTCATCAAATGCATACTATTTCAGAAACCCAATTTTCATCCAACAAACACGCCAACACATTATAAACATAGATCACCCATGCAACTAATTCATAGAACAAATTAAATTAAACTAAATAAACAAATTAAATTATCTAAATGATGCAAAGGCATGGGACCACCTACCTCAATAGGTACGTGAAATGACACGGCACAAAACTCACGTTGCACAACGATCGCACCGTATCGAGCTGTCAAACATGTCCTAAAACAGCAGGCCGTTAAACCGGTTCAATAATGATGTTAACATAATAATAATAATAATAATAACAATAATAATAATAACATAAAGATCATAATAGTAATATCAATAACCTAATAATAATAATAATAATAATAATAACATAATAATAATGATATCAATCTTAATAATAATATTACACAATAATAATACAATAATATAATAATAATAATAGCATAATCATAATAATATTAATAAAATAGTAACATAGTAATATTAACATGATAATAATAATATGAATAACGATAACCTAGTAATAATGTAGTAATAGAAACAATAATAATATAATGATAATAATATTGTTATTGACATAATAATAATAATATAATAATAATTATATTAATGATATACTAATAATATTAACATATTAATAATAACAAAGCCATAATAATAATAATAATCACCTAATTATAATTTTATAATAAATTGTTAATAACATATTAAACATAATAGAATAACAGAATAAATTAAAATAAATAAAAAAAAGAACACTAACCTACGTGGCGGAGCAGAGGAAGGAGAAAGAAAAAGAAGAAGAAGAAGAGAAGAAGGAGAGAAGAAGAAAAAGAAGAGAAGGAGAAGGAGGAGAGAAGAAGAATAAGAGAAGAAGAAGAAGAGAAGAAGAAGAAGAAGAGAAGAAGGAGAAGAGGGGGCACGGGTCTGGTGTGGATGCAGCAGGGCGCAGCAGGGGCGGAGGGGGGTGGCTGGTCCGACAGCGGGTCTGGCGTCTACTGGGAGGGCTTGCTTCGACCAGGCCGGGAAAGGGGAGGCCGTCAGACAGGAGAACCGGGACGAAGAAGGTGGTTGGGGTTCAGCGAGAGGGAGATCGGGCGGCGTGCTGAGGTTATGTGGTGCGGGTTGTTGCCGGAGAGGAAGACGTAGTGGTGGTCGGGCTTCCGGAAAGGAGGAGGTTGCGTCGTGAGATGGGGTAGGAGGGAGGCTGCGGCATAAGAGAAGAAGGAGATGGGAGGGGGTGCCGCGACGGGGAGAAGGGGAAAGGGAGGTGCGGCAGGCCGATCGGGAGGAAGGAGAGGAAGATGGAGCCGACGACGGCCCTGCTACGGTGGGATGGTGCAGCGTGAGAGAAAGAAGAGAAAAAAAACAAAAAGGGGGAGGAAGCAGCAGGATGCGCCGCACAGGGAGAAGGACAGAAAAAAAAGAAGAAGAAAGGGGGTCCTCCGAAACCCTACCCTAAACAATTAAAAAAATAACAATAATAATAAACAAATAAAATAAAACTAAAACAAAAACCAAAATAAAATAAAACATATAATAATAATGAAGATTGTAGTTATATTAATAATACTAAACATTACAATAATAAACTGAATAAAATGAAAATAATTAAAATAACTCTCAATTAAATTATTATCCAAGATAATAATAATAATAATAATAATAATAATAATAATTTCATTAATTAAACATCAACAAGGCGTGCGGTGAACCGTGCGGGGCCGCGTGGTGACCCAGGAGAGGCCACACAGCTTCGACTACGCTGCGCCGGACGCAAACAAGGCCCAAACACAAGGAACTAAAAAAAATCTCATGTCAGGTTTGGACACGAACTACCCGACGCAAAGAAATTTAATAAAATAACTAAATTAGAGAAGATGGGTGTGACAAATCCCATATGTTATCAATGGGAGAGGATCTCTACCAACACCAGACTCCAGACCATGATCAGTAGATCTTCATCAAGTTGTGAGAAAGATTACAATCGGTTGAATAATATAATGAGGTATAATTCATCATCATGATATCCAAAATTACGATATGATGTACCAGAAATGTGAAACCACTCATGAACGTTAGGTTGTAGAATAGGTTTGTGGATCATACAAGATATATGCAAAACATCTTACACCAATGGAGTAGAGTTTCATGACACATATAGTGTGAGGTAAGATCATTGAATTATCTACTTTTGTTTTTTACTTTTCTTGAAGTAGGTGGTTCACATTCATTTATTTCTATAAATATCATGGAAAATCATGGTCTTGATATTTTTCACTTCTATGGGGTGATGACCCTAAATAATCTATTGGAAGTCCAATCAATGAGTGAACATCTCTGTAGGGAATATAAATTATTGATAGGTGGGAACTATTTCTTATGGAACCATTTTGTCATCAAGATGATATCAGTTGATATCTTACTCTGAATAGACTAGTTTGTGCTTTATAGAAATATTCATCAAAACTCATGATATGCAGTGATAGTAAAAGAGATTATTTATAATAGGTAATAATTACCAATTATTAATATTAAGATTATAAAACCATAGGTAATCAACCCAAATCTTTAAGGCCCCATCCACCTTCTTAGAGAAAAGAAATAGAAAACCCCATGGTGAAGTATTGGGGCATTTAAAAACATTATCATCTAGGCACTCTAACTGTCTCTTGAGATCTTAATGCATACTATAAGACATCTTATATAGAGGTATATATTATACTTTCTCGCATATAAGAAGATTAATGGTGAACTCTACCACTCTCTCTTTAGATGTAGCCAAGAAAAATCATCACAAAAGATGTAACCGAATCAATCATCCACATGGGATGAATCTATATGAATTTCGCATTGGTTATTTATAGAGAACTAGTTGGTATCAATTACCATAGGGTGCCTTTTAAATCCCTAGAGTGATTCTGTCAGGTTTATAAAAGATAATGGGATGTTCATGTATCTGGAGCTATACCTAAGAATCATGTGGTAGGAAGGATGACATCCTAGATTTCTATCATTTTTATAAATAAGCAATGAGAAATTCATATAGATTCCCCTTGTGGCTGATTGATTCGGTGACATCTGTTGTGATGATTTTTCTGGGGTACATCTAAAGAGAGAGTGGTAGAGTTAACCATTAATCTTATTATATATGTGAAAGTATAATATATATACCTCAATATAGGATGTCTTATAGTATGCATTAAGATCTCAAGGTACAGTTAGAGTGCCTAGATGATAATGTTTTTAAATGACCCAATACTTCACCATGGGGTTTTGTATTTCTTTTCTCTAAGAAGGTCGATGGGGCCATAAGGATTTGGGTTGATTACCTATGGTTTTATAATCTTAATATTAATAATTGGTAATTATTACCTCTTATAAATAATCTCTTCAACTATCTCTGCATATCATGAGTTTTGATGAATATTTTTTTGAGGTTATGTTGTCACCAGAATTGTGTGAGACCCTTAGATATACAACATACATCATTATATAGTAGACATAACTTTTATGAGTATTTTTTTGATTCATTCGGTCTCAGGAAGGTTTCATATGTCATCATGGAATTACTGAATCCAATTTTCACCCATACATAGAGCCCATTATCGTTATTATTGTTGTTTGTTTCATGGTGCATTCTCAAAATCGAAAGATTCGTTGTAAACACCATGAAAATTTACTTGGTACAATGAGAAATCAGAGTCTATATAGTAAGATCAATAAATTCATAATACGGATTGATACAGTTCAACTCGTTGTTCGCATCATATCAGATATAGGGGAATCCATGGATCCATAGAAGTTTAAAGTTATTTTTTCCTAGGAGAATCGAAATAACATATTTGATATTCAGAGATTCTTTTGGATATTCATTTATAATAGGTTTTTTCAAACATGATTTCTAATTCCTTAAAGCACCACATACAATCTTGACCAAGAAGGGTTTAGATTCATATAATCTGAATATGGTGAGAAAACATTTTACTAGATAAAAATAACACTTACCTTAATAACGATATAGATTTTACCTGAGCCTAGAAGTGTCCATAGAGTTTTTATTATGTATAAAGAATAATAAATGGATATATTTTTATATAGGGGGTTCGAGTCAAGGAATATGAGTCTCATCAGTTGAGACCATACCAATGTAATTAATTGATGTACGATCTTGAGTTATCCGTAGTGATTTACGCTTTTTGTTACTAGAAACACTACATATTGGGGAATGATTTTCTATATACAAGGAACATAATAGCATCAAATACAAAATCACTCAATATTAATTTATCCTAAAACAATTTTGGTGGGTGGAATTACATCGGTATTTTTATTTTGATCATGCATATATACATGGAAAATGAAATGAAATGGATGGTGATTTTAGTTAAAAGGCTCAGACGCAAGAGTTTTTGGTGGCCAACAAGTAATGGATGTCCATGGATCTCATTTTTTAGATTCATATTGAGAGTCAAGAGTCCCATGAGAAACCTATCCTCAATGATATATCAGTTAACTTGTCATGTTTTGATATAGTGAAAATGAGCAAAAATCTTATCCCGAAGTCTTAATCATATCGAAATTCGACAATGGTGGAGACCCACTTCCTGATGGATTGTCATAGACAACGAGATCTTGTGAATACATGGACATGTCTGGATTCCTAAAGTCATGCGAGTGGAGGTGATGTGATAAGACCATACTTCTATGTGGAATGTATATACCAAACTAACAAAGAAGTATCGTGACATTTGAAACCTATTTTGGTATCCTAGTACAAAAAAGAGATTTCTTGATTTGTTTCCAGGTGTTACACTTATTAGTAATTTAATATGGAATAATAGGGACCTATAACAATATTAAATCCACAAACCATTCTTCAGTATAAATGGGATGGATTCACTATGGACTTGATGACATGTTTACCATGATCCCCATCAGGTGGTGACAAATTTTGGTTAATTGTGCATGAGATAATGAAGGTTAGAATATTTTTTCTATTAGGGAATCCTTTTCAGAGGTTCATATATGGAGGACATTTGATAGGGTGACAATATTCCATCTTTATGCCCCACAAACTATTTTTTATAAATGGACACTATTTTTATATCATGGTTCTAGAAGGTGTTATAAGAAGCTATTAGATCAATGGTATTTTTGAGTATTCCCTACCAACCATCAAAATATTTCTAGTGCAAGATTACTATATTGGTGTTACATGATATTATTAGGGATTGTGTCTTTCATTTTGGAGGTTATTGGGTGAAACATTTACCCCTTTATGAGTTTACCTATAATAACAGTCCTCAGTCGACTATAATGATTCAAAATTATGTGGTTTTACTTATTAGATCATTTCGTTACCATATATGTTATTTAGAGGTAGGGGAGGTACTGAAACTAGTAAGTCATCATGTTCATGAAAAATTATAGCAGGTATAGTTTATTACAAAATAGATGGATACAAATCATTCTAGGAAAAATTCTTATAATAATTGTCACAATATACCTATAGAGTTTGATGTGGGATATCGATTCTAATTATGTGCTCCACCATGATTGGGACAGTCATGGATTCGAAAATAGGGGAATATGGCACCAAGACTCATTGGGCCTTTTTAGAAAATAGAGAGAGTGTGGATGGTATCCTATCAGTTAGCTCTTCCTCAATGGTATAATAAATCCAAACAAGGTTTTCATTGTTTCTTGTATTCATCATTTTCATTCAAAATTGTCTAATGATTTTGATCATATGGATGTAGTGTTAGAGTTTGATTTTAATTTATAGGAGTACCCAATATGTTTCATTGATCTGATCAAGATGGGATTTCAATGTAGTTCATTTGGTTTGGAAGTTGTGTTTGAACGTCCATGTAAAGGATGAGACTGAGTAGTATAGTCTGACATACATTCTTAAGGACCAGAATTATTCCCAGAAGATTTTTAACAACCCATAGAAGGAAAACATTTGGTGGATTTTTTTAAGCGTGAGGAAGTAAGATCACATCGTTTTTGGTATTCACTTCCTTAGATTCAAGTTTATGTTATTTGTTTTGGGCCTTAGTAAATGGTTCTTTTTTAAATTTATTTTTTATTTGTGTGGAAACATCAAATGGAGGATGATTCTATTTGGAAAAAAATTTACACCATAAATTTCCACTCGACTTACCATGTATGTTTAAGCGAAAAGGTTTAAACTATAAATTGCTAATTTATGACATATATTGTCAATTTAAACCATAAATTTTCCCCAATAGGTTATGTATGTTTGAGTAGACCCAATAAAAGTGTAATTTACATCATAAATCCCCTTTTTACACCATAAAATTTTTAGGACTATTAAAAATGTTAAATTTACAATTTTTCACTACAGCTGTATAACATTCTTTCCCACCTAATTCCTCACTCACAAATCTTTTGGTGGATAGACCCTCTCATTTCCCACTAATCGGTTTTATGATGCATCCTACATTAGAACTCTGATGCGAATGTCATTGGTCACATAGGTTCATCCTTGGTATGTCTATAATTTCTCTTACTTTTTTTCTCTAGTTATATTTCAAATGTGTATGTTATATCCATGTAAGTGCATATGCCCTATTTTTAGGGATTTTGTAAAGTACTTCAAATTAATATCATTCCAACCTATATCATAGGAGGATATTGGACAAGGAGTTTAATATTGACTTCATCCATGTATTCTACTAATTTTACCCTAATTTATCGATGTCTATATCATGCATTATAGTGTTCTGTGTGGGACTTTCTATGTGCCACTTCATAAATGAGAAATTTATTAAATAAACTACTATAAACAAGAATTGGTTTGTCATTTTACACATGAACACATCTTTATAGGTTGTCTATATTGATTTAAAACACCCCATATGGGGTGTGTTTCTTATATTCCCATCACCCATATTAATCAGTTTTGATTTAAGCCTTTCTGGGGGTGTGTTAACATTTATCATGATAGTGAGACTATTAATGTGAACTGTGATAAGGTAATTTGAATACACTTGGCACTTTGTATTACTTATCATTTATTTGAATTTTATAAATTAACTGAATTAATAAATGGAAGGGGTGGAATTCCATGTGTTAGATTATGGTAAGGAATGGAACTAATCACATTATTCTTACTTTTGTATTGATCACAATGCTTCACCTTGTTTTTTTATTGTTATGGTTTATGTCACTCCTCATTATATACAGATTATTATGGGACACCATGATCATAATTTGTTACCTAGTTATTATAAGACATGAACGTCATTATTGTCATATTGGAATATAAATGGACAAGACTCCCCACATAATTATTTTAGAATTAACGAAAATATCATTTTGTACTCCCGAATGGATACTGGGACTCATACCATTATTTAAATAGGAGATCATTATGTGATATCATTCTGGAAAACAGCTTAGGAAAATATAGGTGTGGTCGACCAGGTGTCACACATGACACTTATTCACAAAATGGGTTATATTTATATATTTTATTGTTATTTATTATACCTTCACAATTATCATTTTATATTCATAGGTTTAATGGTATTAGAAACTAATGGTGGTGGCCTACGGAGTTTTACTCGCACCCAGTTTGGGTAGTTGAATGGTACCTGAAATAAATTTATTGATGTAGGTAGGGATAAGGGGAAGCGAATTATTAAGGATGCTTGATTATCTAAAGTTGGTTGAGGCAAGGACCATATGACTGAGTTAACACTAAAAATTCTATAGGATAATTATTTTTGTCCTTCTATTCAATTTTTATATATGTATTGTATGTTTACATGCTTCCTTGTTCCCCGTTATCCCCATTTTTGTATAGTATCATTACATCATCATATGTATACTATAATTCTATATTATTTCAGTGTATTATTAAATTATGAATGTTTAATTATGATGTTCATAATTAATTTTATTTTTTCTTCTTATTTATTATTCATCATTGTGTCACACGTTGATCATGAGGGTATAGTATCCCCCACTATAGCACTTTTGACCTTCACAACTAGTCAGTAGCCTCTATTGTTTGGGGAGGCATGATTTAGATCATATTTCCAATAGATATTTCTTACATATGTGTAAATAAATATTGGGACCTCATAGTTTCCTTTGAAATTTCCTCCCTCTTATCCCTTAACAGATGGTATCTAGATATAAGGTTAATCATCGAGATTTAATGAGGTCTTCTGAGTTGACCAAACATGTCATCGATGTTGGGTATATGTTACTTTCTCGTCATCGTGGTTTTCATGCTCATGATAATCAATGGAATGATTCTTCGATTTATCCTTCTTTTTAATGAAAAAGACTACTGTACCCCATAGAGAAGAACAAGTGCATATAAAACCGTTACCCAGAAATTACTTGTATTTTATTCACCAATTCATCAAACTCTACAAGGGACATCTTGTAAGGACTCATTGAGACACTATTTGATTCAGGTATGAGTAAAATCAATAAAATAAACATAAAAACTAGGGAAGGACCAATAAATTCATCGAGAAATATTTCAGTATGTTTCCATTTGTTAGGAATGTAAACATTATTGTCATCCAACCATGTTATTTAATCATGATTCCCCTCATGGTCAAGAATGATGACTAAAATCAGTGAATTTTAGTACAAATATTCTTCATGATCATCATTATGTTTATATTTGATACCATGATGATTTTGAAAATGAAATGAGATTTCGTTATCCTATTAATTAATATGAACTTCCTACATGGAATTCTAATACATAACCAATATATTTCAATTTCAACCAAGGGATGAATTACTAGATATAAATGAATTATCTTCCCACAAACTTATATTGGGAAAGAGTTATATATCTTAAATGCGTTCCATGTTCCACCATGTGTTTTTAGAGATAAATTAATATTGAAATATTGTGGTGGTGAATAAATATGGATACAAAACATGAATGATATGATAGAATATGAAGAAACAAAATAAAAGAGGACACGAAGTGTTATATAGGGGTGATTGATTGTACCTTACATCACTTCAATATAGAGATCCACATCAGTGGTATTGATAGTGTACACACATTCATCCTCCCTTGGTTTAGATGTTTGTTGCAGTGTATTCCTCATGGTAATGTTGGGGTTAGAGAATTACTTTTAATAATTTTCAATGTAATTGAATTTCAAGAAATAAATTGTTGGTGGAATATTACGTCTTGTATTATTTTAATTGATTACATTCACTAGCCTCCTCATCCCATTATTATAGGTTTTATCATTGTGATTAGTCTTATATAACAGGAAATACATCCTTTTTTCTTGGAGGCAATTACCCAGGTGTTTCCTCCAGCATTTTTCTAATATTGGTAGTTAGAATTGTTTTTTCCCAAGTGACATGTCATCATAGATTCCATTATAATCTAAATTTAATTTATATTATCTAAAATTATTAATGTCACCAGTTTCAAACTCTAGTATAAGTTAATATAAAATAATAGATTTGTAAAATCCAAAGTCTCTTAGAGATAAAACCTTTAAAATAATTTTATTTAATCCCCTATAGAATCAATTTATTTTATTGTATGGTATGGTGATAAATCAAAAGGCACCCCTTGAGATCCTCATAAACATTACCTCAAATTTTTGAGGTATTCTTCCCCATAATTTTTCAACACCAAAAATAGCACTCCCTCATTGTCTGAAGAGTGGGTGGAAATAATTATTAAATAACACATTCATTAATTACTACTAATCCATAGAGTCTACATACTCTATTTTAGTTTAATTCTTAATGACATTCCACTATTGGTTGGATTCCACTTCTCAATAAAAAAACCTAGGGAAACCCTCTCATATTTCGAGTATAGGAGGATAGAAGATATCATTCCAATAAAATTGATCCAATATTAAAAAAATAAGGGGACTAGAAGAGGCATCGAAGGTTGGTGGATGATGTCACATTATTGAAAAAATATAAATGTGTTCCTTTAATGTTGTAGTTAGGATCTCAAAAGAGGTTTTATTTTTATTCATATCATGGGAGATTTTAGTGAAAATTAAAACAATATTCTATACTCCTAGTACAATACATTTTGAATTATCATTTGTAAAATCAACATAATACCCATCACACCCATTATTAAAATGTTTTCTTCTTTACCTAGTTATTTCAAAAAAATGAAAAGTTAAGGATAATAACTCTTAAAATATAATGAAACCATAGGACTTATACATGAATTATTATTGAACTATATGTTAAAACATTATAAACCATTGAAAATGTTTATGGAATAATTAAGAAATAAACATGATCCATAGAGAATAATATTAGGCATATGGAATTGAAATGTAACATTCCAATGAGACATAACACAATAATGAACATTTGAGCAAATAAAAGAATAAAATTATTGAATAGTAAAAATTTCCATGCTATATGTTTTAGACAAAAAATGTTTAATAATTAGGATCTATATCAAAAGAAATGTTCTTGTCTAATATTATAAAAAAATTCATTATAAACATCCATATATTCAGAGAAATATATCCTTAAGAAGATTTTTTTTGGTATATATGGGACCCCACGGATCATTGATATGTGAATATGTGTGATACATGATATGAATCATTCATAATATCATAAATAATCCCATGGAAGGAAAATTGATTTTATAAGATTTTGAAATGGTATCACACATAAATACTTCTATAAATGGATTAGTTAATAAAAAAGTTTCATTCAAAAAAATATGCAATTCACAAGAGTGTATTCAGGGAGATTTATTAAACTTATATCTAATGGACCTGTATTTTTTAAAATATGAAAATTTAATTGAATCCATGAAAATGAGATTTTAGAAAATATTTCTTAACAGCGTTGTAAGGATATTAAATTTCAAATCACTATAAAAATTCAGTTTCAAGACGGTATCACAGAATACTTTAAAAAAATATTAAATGAAATTTGAATAATGAATTATTTAAGAATACATAAACATTTTTCCATAAGAATTGTGTATTGGAGGATAAATATATGAAAAAGAAAAAGAAATATATTTTTATGTATTGAAAATTATTTTATGGAAATCCATATCACAAAAAGAGTGATAAATAATTCATTTTAAATGAGGTAAAGAGACATTTATAACATTACTTGAAATAAAAAATATATTTTCCCTTATAGGGAATGAAAAATTTTATTCTAAGAGTGAACCTTGACAGAAAAAAAAATTTGATTATTTAGAGAGAATGAGAATTATTCATAATATCATAAATGTTTATAAAAAATGTACATCAATGTAATTCCGAAAAAATAAAAAGTATGTTTTTATAATAATATTATAGAATGAAAAAATTCAAATTTTTATTACCAATTTTTAGAAATAATAATAATAACTCATGAATATAATTTCATTCATGAAAAAACCCTTATATTAAATCCAGCTAAGGTGAATGTTCTCTAACCTCTTGTATTATTAATAACCATCTAAATCACCTATTTTAGAAACTAATTCATAACTATATCATTTATAATACTACTTTATTACCATTTAATACAAATTTATTGAATAGTTATATATTTATTCATCATCATGTGGTATTAGATTGTATTGTTTGTTAAGTACATAATCCATATTAGTAGTGTAAATTATTGTTTATATAATAAATGTTAATAATTTCATGATCTTTATAGGTACTACAATGTATCTTTTATAATGATTTATGATCTCCGAGTTTCATTTTTTATGTATTTTTGCTTTGATTCATGGAGAATAATTTCATGATAAGATTGTTTTGGTAATTTTAACGAACAAAAAATGGGTATAATAATAATATTTTTTAATATTATAACATTTACAACACCATAAACCCAAAAAAATTATCAATAATATATAATAACTTCATTATGAATGTATTCATAGGTATCCATGATATAAAATTATGTCATTGTTTAATTAGGTGGTTAAACCTAACCAAACAAGGATAAAGTATAATCTATTATTGAGTATGGTTAACAATTGATTATTTTATAATAATATAATTATTAAAAAAATTTAAGGATATTATTATAATTTGTATGTTATTGAATCCCCTTTTAATAAAATTTTGTAAAGAAATAAAACCCCTGTGAAGAACAAAATATATCACATTCATCGAGGGGGTAGTCCTCATGTATGGATGTGAAATGCATTCTTTTACATTGACCATAATGTAATTAGGTATTGGTTCATATTTTTTAAATCTTATTAATGTTCCAAATTAATTTTTCTTTAACTAGATTCTTCCATTTAATTTTGTATGTAATCTTGTTATGACTAACAGACCACGTTGATTATGGAGGTTATAGTTCACACGTAATAGTACTGATATTTTTATTTCACCGATGATTGGGAGGAAGGTATTAAAGTATATTATATTAGTTATTTTTTTAGAATATTACTAATACTTATCTAATCATAATTTCATGTATATGGAATCTTTTAGGTGGTAGAAGAGTTAAAAAACGTGAGGGTTTTGTAGAAAATATTACCCCACTCTTTGGATGTTCTCCGTGTGTTACACTTTAAGGATCATTAGCATAGTATTTTGAAAACACCAAGCATCCAAGACATGGGGATACAGTTTATGAAATGATTATGTTGAGTTTTTTATATATAATTGTTTTTACTACGTGTTGAAAAGGGATGGATTTGATCCCATTTTATAAGTGATGAAAATGACAATTTTTTAAATACCCATTATTTTTTCAATGATGACAATAAACTATTCATGGTATAGTGGTTCAAAGAGTGAGAAATAATAAATTTTAGGGCAAGAAAAAATATATAAAGCCTCTAAAATTCATGTTTACACATTTTTTGAACAAGTTTCAAGTAATTTACCACTAGAATTTTAGACAACAAAATTTGGGATTTTACATTGGTAACTAGTTTTTAGAGATTGTAATTTATTTTTTATTAAAAAAATATAAGGTAACCCATATTAAAAAATTATTATTCAATGTAGCTAAATTTCTAATTGATATATTATAATTCAATTTCAAAAAGAGAGAAAGTAATATTTTCCATTAAATTAGTATATACATAAATATATACTATTTTTTTAGATAAATGTTATTATCACAGTTATTTTTTCTTGATCTTATTTAGTATTTTCTACCTATGAAAATAAGTTTAATATTTTTATATATATGTTTAAAAATTATATTATATTAATTTTTTGCAGTTATTAATTAATTATTTAGGTAAAAATACCTAATGGTAATCTTATAATTTTTATAAAATAGTTGTTTTAAAAGTATTAGGTAAATTAACATAAATCCCAATAATATTATTTTAATTCCTAAACAAAAATGGGAATTTTTAAATAATTTTTGAATACTAATTAAAATATTTATAGTCATTTTATCAAAAAAAATTATAAGGTTGTGAAAAAATATTTTTTATATTATCACATGTAATATATAAAAATGATTTATTAATAAAAAATGTATTTTTTTGAAAAAAATAGAATTTATTTTGGTATAAATTTTTATATAATTATTATAATCTATTTACTTATATTGATGGCTTATAATTTTCTGTCTATAATATATCATTTATAGTTAATAATTTTTTATTAAAGTATCTCATCATTCTTTTTTATTTTGGTACTTCGTATTAGTCAGGCTACACAAAATGATTTCCTGAGAATTATTTAATAAAATCAGGATTCATTACAATCATCATCAAATACCACAAAAATAATTTTCTATATTATCATTTAATAATATAATCATTATATCCATAAACATATAGGGTTAATTATTTAATAAAAAAGGAATTACAATGAACTCATAATGACCATACCATATGTAAAAGGGAATCATTATGAAAGCCTTGTTATTAAATATTATGTAATAATAACTATAATAGAGATTATTCATGGAGATTTATTGATCCCGTTGAAGCTGATCAATGAGTTAACCGAAATATAGAAGTGGAAACTTGTTCTTTATTTTAATTTTTTTGTGTAAAATATATCAATTCATAAGCTCATTGAACCAACCTTATTCTTCAAAAATAAAAAATTTCTCCCCATAGTGAAACACTAGGATGAATGAAACCATAATATAATAGGTCTTTTAATTTATTCATTAATTCAACTAAATCAACATGATATATTCTATATGGTGGCTTAGATATTAGTTTTTCATCAATGATATGATTAGTAGATAATTATAAATCTTTATCAAGTGGAAATATAAGTAATTAATTAGTTATTAAATAATGATATCTTGCACAATGTGTGAATATTATATTCTAAAAACTTCTTTACACTATATATATTTAATTACATCCAATAATTCTTCAAGTGTTTCATTATGAAAATATAATGGGACGGGTTCCTAAAAATATCGATGTAAAATAATATACCTATTGAAATATGTAATTATGTACTTTTGACAACAATTTTAACGTCTTTCTCTCTATAATAAGTCATTTCTTTATAATTATACTAAAAGAATATTCTTAAAATTTCATACAAATGCACCATAGGTATGAAGATTTGATTTATAAATAGGTAAAACCCTTGCTTTCTAAATTAAAATTCCTAGTACATCTTTCTTATAGTAAGATTACAACTCAGTGTTAAAACAAAAACATTATTCCTTAAGGCATCAAGGGGTGACTGAATATTCTTTTCCAAATGGATGATATAAAAGAGTGTGGGGATCTAGGATCAAATACTGTATTATATAATAATGATTGTACAGTAAAATTGCATTTAATTATATAATTTAGATATTAAAATCATTACATTGTTATTATAAAGGATCCATTTTGTTCTTATGGACTCTAACGTAGTATATTCCCTTGGTATTTGGGGAATTAATTAGAATAATTTCATATATCATTGTAGTTAAACCATTAAACATTAAACATGTACTGATCCTCTTGTTCCTTTTTACAAATGATCTTGTATAATTTTATATTCAAAATTAAATCATACACCCAAATCCCTGAATAAATCCCTTGGATGTTTCATTCCACAATTACAACATTTGGGATACATCACCCTTCCCTTATTTTAATTTTTGGTTATTATTTCGACGTGGTGATCATCAATCCACTTCATCTCAAGTGTCCATTTATAAATGATTTATTTATAAACCTCACTCTCATTACCACTTATTATTTTATCTTTAAACGAGGAAAAAGTATGAGAGACTAATGATCATCAATGACATTTTGTTATACCATAAAATAATTAGCCGATATTATTTTACATGTTTTGTAGTATATCTAAAACATAGTTTGCAAGTTATTTAAAATTAGACACATACACAACCATTTACTCTTATTCGTTTTTATATAAATTAAAGAATCATCATTACATATTGTAATATTTCTCATGATTAATATATATTGATATAAAAATAAAATTAAATGCATTCCAATCCTTGTTTTGTATCCCCAATTCCTTCCACATATTTTGAATATGGGACTATTGGTCATAATATCCCCTAAATGAAAAAAATCTGTGAACAAAATTTACTTCTCATTACTCAAAAATTCTAAAGATATCTTATCAAAAGATATTATCTATTTATATTCAACCATTTTATTAGAGGACCAAATAAATGATAGTGTTCCTTTCATCATTAATCATTCTAAATTGTATTATTCTTACTAGGTATAATTTTATTCCCCGTGAGGAAAATTTAATATTTAATAACCAACAGTAAATAACCTAGAATATTAATAATGTATTCCAAAGAAATATTATCCCAATTTTTAAGATTATTTATAAAAAATATTTTCTTTAATTTATATCATATTTTCCATCCTTGTACCAATATGCATAATTAATTAAATATAATACCTTTATAAGAAATATTATAAAATAATAATTTATAAATAGATCCTTATATAGAAATTTATCCTAATATTTTATCCAATGTAAATAATGAAAATCGAACCAATTATAAATTATTCTCATGGATCTTATAGGGATAGAATATATGATCTCCACCAACATTATTTTCAACATAACTCCTAATGATTATATTAATCATTTCTATAACACCAATTTCAATACCTCCAAAAATAGTCACCCTGATCAGGTTAATTATTAATTACTGGGTAATCAGATTACATGAGAGTTCATTATAACACCTTATAACGTAAACAACAAATAATTAAATGATTTAAAATAAGTTTTTCACTTTAATACATTTTGAGAATTATCTCAGTTTAAATTTTCATATCATTATTATAAATAATTCATGAGAAAGTCAGCATGTTTACAGAGTATACATTTTTTCAAAAAAAACAATGCCTTAGATTTATATTCTTGTTTGATATGGGACACTTCATCTTATCATATATCGAGTCACCGGAGATGAAATCATCAACTCACTAAAACTTTTAGTAACCCTTATATCCTATGATAAACATTTATAAATGTGGGCTGTGATGAAATAGGTTAGTAAGGGATAAAAATAAATGAATTCCATTAGTCATGTGAAAAACAAGAATACCCATGATGATGCGTATCTTTTTCATAATTATACATGAAGCACAAATATATTACATTTCCACCAAATAAAATATACCTTTATCAATAAAAACCATTGTAACCCATTATAAATCATAGTAAAATCCAATATTGTATACCGAGGAATGTGGTGACTCAAGAAAACATTACATTGTAAAACAAATTGTTCACCATTACTATTTATTACCTAATGAAATAAAATTATTCCCCTTGAAACAATTTTTAAAATAAATATTTATTTATATTAGAGAATTATATCAATAACTCATTCTCAATAATGTTTAACCCAAATTAAAATAATATATGTATAGTTTATTTTGTAGTATTAACTGACCTAGCTATCTCTCTAAATTCTAACAATTGAAGACTACTCAACAACCAATTCATTGGAGACCTATATTGAGTACACCATCAATCATGAGAAATATTAGGCTCAATAATCATCATCTATAGTTTTCAAGTACCCTATCATGCCAAAACCATTTTTATGATTTCTACTTTCATCATAAAACCATTAAAAAATTCATTTTAACACATTATCTAATAACTTTTCATATTTTCATAATAATTATAAGGAATATCGTTTTTCCTTGAATAATGTTATAAATTAAAAAATTCTCTAAGATAAGGAATAATATTTTCCTTGGCAAACCATGTTAACCTTTATAGTAACTTTTATAATTAATAGTGTGTGTGATGGAAGGAAAATGTGGACAATCTATATACGTTTTAAATCTTTTTTAATGTTTTTTTAAAATAAAAAAAATATAACAAAAAATAATAAAATATAAATATTTTAACATTTGTAAATGAATTCATATATAGGAAATTTAAATTTATATTTATTATTTATGATTAAAATTTTACTACAGGTCAATTTTCCTATATATGAAATCATTTAAAAATCCTTAACATAAGTTTCATCTAGCTTTATACATTCTATTACACCAAAATAATAAAATTATATTATATTTCAATTTGATTAATAACATTTTCATTTAATTTTTATTATTATAAATCCTTTTTTTTATTTTATAACAATGTTTTATTCAAATAGTAAAATGGTTACGTTCACAATGGAGGTTTTGGGGGGTTTTGGTTTATAACAACAAAAAACATGAGTTCGTTGAACATGGTCAATAGGTTTATGGATATATTACCTCCAGAGTCTTAAAAATGCTATAATTATTTTATTTATACATTAAATAGTCTTTTGAACTATATATTTTAGTATTTACTAAAAAATGAATCATGTTGATTCATGGAGACAATAATCCACATATACACATGAATGAGGTTTTCATATTCTAATTAGTGAAAAATAAAAAAAATTGGAAAATGTTTTAATTGTATATAAACACAAATAAGTTATAAATTAATTATTTATTCATTAGTTCCATTGTTATGACAATTCTTGTAAGGATGATATGAAAATTTAATCACATTGCTTTATTGATGTGGAATTCCACATGTATGATTGAGTAGTGTTGTCAATTTCAAATAGTAAAAACTAGTATGAAAGTAAGTGATATATTATATTTATTGAATAATAATTATGTCATAAATACCGTATATATTCATTTGACTAATCATATTAACAATCCATATAATAATGGGGTAAAAAACACAAAGCTTAATAGAGGTGGTAGTCCATGCGTATACATGAGAAATGTATTCATATTTGATATGATGGAAAAAGAGATTAAAAATTATATCAATATATTAATAATGAAATTTATGTAAATGGATGATACTGATGATATTATTTAAGCATTGTTAAAAATGATTATAATTATTTATATGAATAAATAAACATGAAATAATCAGTTAAAATGTATACATCTTCTTTAAAACCCCTTCTTTGGATGATCAATTATACAATTTATATTTGTTCTTCTTGGGATACAAGTACATCTAGAACATGGTTAATGATTTTGTAGATATATTATGGAATGTATGTTATAAAATAGTGTTCAAAAAATATGTTATGAAGAGAGTATATTAGGTTGCATTTTATATGTGGCACTACATGAAAACGATCATTTTTCGACGGTTTTGTCACGGCGGCTTTAAATAGCGCCGGTAAATGTTTTTCGGGACGCAATTTTGCGGTGGTTTTTTTGCCGCGGTTTAAAAACCACCGCGAAATGTGTAAAAATATTTTTAAAATTTTTTCTAGGATTAGTGGCGGTTTTTAAAAAAACCCTCCATGAAATAGATGTGGTTTGGGAAAACCGCCGCGAAATGAAATGAAAAAAAATAAAAAAAAACATGAGAAACCCCGAAATCACTAAAACGACGATAACTTTTGATCCGGGCATCCGTTGGTGCACCACGAATAGTAAAATCAAATCTCATGAAAAGATATAGAGACACAGATAATCAAAACTATGAAGCGATCTAAGGGTCAGATGATATGAGAGTTATAAATATTTGAAATAAGTACTCCAACATCAACCGGTAATAACATTCACTCCGGGAGTCCGTTTGGGCTCTACCACATATCAAATCGAAGCCATCGAAGAGATATACACAATGGTCCAACACAAGAATGCTTATATCATGTTTTTCGACCCCAAAACCCTCTTGAAGGCCTCCGTAACCACGTCTCTATCACCGGTGTCCCGTCAAAGTAGTCTTCAAACAGACCTAACCTTCGATCCGCATGCCAGTTCGGACTCCTCCACCTTCCAGATCGTGGTTCGTTCCATGATCTTCAGTTTGACTAGTCGTGGCGCCCACATAGACTGCTGGATCATATGTTATGGAGTTTTTAGTAGGTATCGGGTTTGTTATGTTTTTGAACGCCTCGTTTCTAGAACCCATTCGCCGTCAGTTATTTTTAAATGGTCGCAACATCTGATCCGCCAGTCCATTCGGTCTCTTTAACCTATCATCTGGAAGATCGTTTTAGGATCTTTGATTTGACTGGTCTCGGATCTAGAACAGACTCTCAGATCATAAGTTATATTCGTTAAAGAGAGTCCAATGTTTTTGTCACTTTATTACCGTTTTGACGGGTTTTAACGGTTGCTCCATTTATTACTGTTTATTTGGGATTTCATGACTTGTTATCTTTATCAATAGTTTTTTTGTGGGTTATTATGATGATTATGTTGAATTCTTAAGGGGGTTTCCAGAGTTTTCACGAGTTTTCATGTGGTCTCATGCTTTCTAATGCTTCCTTCTTCAAGCTTCTCCATTCGTTTTCATGCGTTTTCATGATTTTTCATCCCTTATCATGCCTTTTCATTCTTTTTCATGTGTTTCAAATATTATATATTATATATTATATATTATATATTATATATTTTTATTTATTTATTTATTATTTATTGTTTATTATTTATTATTTATTATTTATTATTTAATTATTTATAATTATTAATTTTGTGTTATTTATTATTATATATTATATATTATATATTATATATTATTATTTTTTATTTATTAATATTTATGGTTTATTAGTTATTATTTATTATTATTTATTACTTTTTTTTATATATTATATTTTTATTTTTATTTTTTTTATTTTTTATTATTTATTTTTTATTAGTTATTATTTATTATTTATAATTTATTATTAATTATTTGATTATTATTATATATTATTTATCATTATTTATTATTTATTTTTATTTATTATATGTTATTTATTATTTGTTATTTATTATTATTTATTGTTTATTATTTATTATTTATTATTTATTATTTATTATTTATTATTATTTATTTTTTATTATGTATTATTATGTATTATTTTTTATTATTATTTTTAATTTTTAATTTTTTATTTTTTATATTATATTTTTTATTTTTTATTTTTTAATATCTAATATTTATTATTTATTATTTATTATTTATTATCTATAATTTATTATTTATTTATAATTATTTATTTTGTATTATTTATTATTATTATTATTATTATTATTTCTTATTTCTTATTTATTATTTATTATGTGTTATATATTATTTATTATTATTTATTTTTTATTATTTATTATTTATTGTTTATTGTTTATTATTTATTATTTATTATTTATTATTTATTATTTATTAAGTATTAATTATTAAATATTAATTATTAATTATTAATTATTATTTGTTTATTATTTTTAATTATTTATTTATTATTTGTTTTTTATCATTTATTATTTGTTATTTATTATTTATTATTTATTATTTATTATTTATTATTTATTATTTATTATTTAATCTTTTAATTTCATAATTTTATTATTTTATTATCTTATTTTCATAATTTTATAATTTATGTAAATATTATTATAATTTATGTATTATTTATTATAATAAACAGTAAATAATAATAAATAAGTCAATAAATAACTAATGAATCAATAATTTTTAATTATTAATTAATAATTATTGGTTATTAATTATTTATTATTTATTATTCTTTAATTCTTATTGAATTTATATCTATTAGTTTTTTATTATTTGTTTTTTCAATTAGTATATATAAGAATATTAAATTCTATTTATTAACCACATAATGAGCTTGCTGGAGTGGTAAAGTCTTTAAAAAATATGCAAGAGGTTAGCGGTTCAAATCACACCAAACACAGTATTTCTTTATATTGCGTGGACATGTGCATGGGCATGAGCATGCATGCATGGATATAGTAAAAAAAGTAATATGAATTAAATAAAATAAATATGAATTAAATAACACAAAAACGAAATAAGTAAATAAAATATGATATAAGTAAATAAAATACGAAATAAATAAATATAATACGAAACAAATAAATAAAATAAATTAAACAAATGAAATAAATACAAAATGAATTAAATAAATATGAAATAAATAAAACCAAATTGAAATAAGTACGAAATAAATAAATAAAACAAATAATAAAATAAATAATAAAATAAATAATAAAATAAATAATAAAATAAACAATTAAATAAATGATTAATAATTAATAAAAATATAATATATATAATTAATAAATATTAAATAAATATTAAATACATATTAAATACATATTAAATACATAATAAATACATAATAAATAAATTTTAAATAAATTATTCATAAATAATAAATAAATACAAATAAATAAAAAAACCGCCGCTACAAACCGCCGCTAAAAGTTCTACGACGGTTTTGAAAACTGCCACAAATAATTTCCTGACGCACAATTTAGCGGTGGGTTAAACAGCCGCGAAATGAAAAAAAATCCGCCCCTAAATCCGCATTTTGCAGTACTGTGGGTAGAGTGGCACACATGTAATGACTCCAATATTTAAATGAATTTTACGTCACTCTTATGGTCATATGGATTTTAATCAACTCATATTATAATATAAATTTGTTACGGTATAAATCCCCTCATATAATTAGATTTGAAATATGATTTTGTGACATGTCACATAGTTTTTACCTTAACTAACTTGTGTTATCCTTTTACAGTGTAGTAAGTTTTTTACTTTGATAATTATTCTTAATTCCAAAAAAATGATATTGAACTCATTACTAAATTTTATCAATATGATTAAAAATATTAAATACAATTTTTAATATTCAATTTGTGATAGTATTAAAATTTAATTTCAATATATGTGGCCAAAACATAACAAAAACCTATTTTTAGAAAATTTCATTTTTATGAAAATAATCAAATTATTCCGATATCATATATAAAGTTGAATAATATTGGATTATTTAGATTATTTTTAATAACATTTTACATAGTTTACAATAAAAACAAACCCAAAATATAATAGTAAATTATATTACCTTATTAAATTGAAGATAAATTATAATTTTGAAAAAATAACTATTTTTTAGTTTTCTAAAGATAATAAATTTTTTTAGAAATAATTAAAAAATTATTCATAAGATATGTTTGATATATTAATTACAAAACTAGATTAAATTTTATCCAATGAAATTTAAAAAATCATGAAATTTATATTTAAAATAAAAACATGTAATTCATGGAAGATAAATTAATTTATATAATACAATTCATTTTGTAATATAATTCTATTATAAAATTATTTGATAAACTATCATTAATATAAATCCAAAAAATAAAAACCTATAAATCATAATATTTATTAATTTACAGGATTACTTATGTTTTCACATTCTTTCCATATTAGGAAATTTAATCCTCATAATTATATTCATCATATAAATAAGTGAGTGTATTTTCCCTCAAACTTTTTTCCATTCCCATGATGATTCTTAAATCATACAACTCTTCCAAAAGAAAATTTTCTAGTAAATCACATTATTTCATCATAACCTATCACTACAATAAAAAATATATTCGATAGTTTCTTTATAAGAATGATTCTCCCCTAATTGCACCACTTTAGAGATATGAACATGAAATGCCTCATGTATTTACTTTCTCATTAGAGATTCAAGAAGCCATCATTTACCAATGATAAACTCATAGGTAAATATACTCTATAAGAATGTAATATGATGTTTTATATATTTTCATATAAACCAATAAACATTTAACTTCACTTTCAATTTCTCCAAAAATGTATAATAATTTTCCATGAAGAGTATTTTAGAAAAATACTATCTCCTACATCAAACAAGAGATCATTCTCCATAAGATCTCTATAACTCTACATTATGCAATGAGATATCCCCATGAGTTGTTGAATCAACATTACGTTTTCTACCATTTATTCTAAAATTTTGGTTCCCAATAACATCATTTCACCAATATTTTTTCCACAAGATAGAGTTCAAAAACTTTTTACATATATTACCTCAAAGAGTTATATATGTATTTTGGAATGATAATTGTTAATATATTCTAAATAAACAAATGAAATATGTTTTTATGAACTTCCCTAATAATAAAAATTCCATGATTGAAGTATATCCTCCAAATTTTAAATTATATTCATTGACCATCTATCAGATTAAGGATGAAAGGCAATGTTAAATTTTAATTCATTTCCAAAATACTTTTAAATTCATTTCCAAAAATCTGAGCTATATTTAGGAAATCGATTAGATACAATAGGGATAGGGACTCCATGTAATCTACCCATCTCTTTAATATATTATATGACAAGTTATTCCCAATACATAGTATATAGAATAAGAATAAAATGCAAGAACTTAGTCAAATGATTAGAAACCACTCAAATTGGTTTATTACCTTAAGTTGTATTTTGTAATCCCCTGATGAAATCCACATGTATATTCTCTTATTTCCATGTAGGGTCTAGAAATGGCTAATGTACACCATTTTATTCTTTTTTCCACTTTAACATATTGAAAAGCCAAAATTTTCAAGGTAAATTTTTCAATATTGTTCTCTCTCCCTTCCCACCCAAGATATTCCCTAGGATATATTTTAAGTCTTTGTACTACTATGATTAATGAAAAAATGAAATATTTTAACTTCACATAATATTTCCTTCTTCAAATGAGGATCGATCGAATCATATATTAGCCTTCTACATAATATAACACCTTATTTATAGAAATTTGACTAATGAAACATACCTTTATTTTATGATTATACTTATACTTAAAAGATATAGAAGATTACACTAACATCTGAGATATATGATAGGGTCTTCCTTCTTTCACAATTTCTAGTCCAACATTCATGAAATCATCAAAAATGGATCATGTTCGAAATATAGAATTTTTAAAAACATATTACATGTTGACAGAAGGCATCATCTTCCTTGATTACATTACTTATAAGATAGTGGACCTTCAATCATATTCCCGTAGATGTTCCAACCAGCATATATGAGTTATTTTAATCTCTCTTTGATTGAAAATATACATTAATATTTTATTATAATATATATTTCACATATTAATCTATAGAAAATATGCCTCTAATTTTTAAATGAATAACCAATACTGCATGATCAAGATCATGAGTACATGAATTTTTTCATATATTGTTTTTTTCAATGAATCATTTTTAACTACTTGATCATATTTCAATAATGAAAAACCATGTACCTTCATATAAGAAACATTATAAATAACTTATTAAACATTTCTTTATAGTATGTGATAACACTATAGTATTATAAATAATTTCCTCTAATACCTAGAAACATTCATCACATTCCCATTTCCAAATAAATTTAACTTCTTTTTTTGTTAATATAGTTAATAGAAAAGATCGGAAATTAAATGATTCAATAAAATACCACTAGTAACCTTTCCATCCATGAAAAAAATAATCATAGAGGCATTTGTACGCCTTGGATACACTTTCACAACATTAGTTTTAGGCAGATAAATTGTTATTCTATATTTTTAAAAAATATTCCTAATGAATGAAGACAATAATCACATTTAAAAAAATGATAAAATTTCTATAATTTTAATGACATAATGTGTTTATCAGATTCCTCATAATTTTTATAATATCATAAAATATTAGTAATGAAAACCGCAAAAAATATATAAAAATAGTCATGGAAAAATATATTCATTGTATCTAAAAATAAATAATATTTATTTGTTAACCCAAATTACATAACATAAAACTCATAATGACCATAACTAGTATAAAAAAATAATCCCTAGAATGTCTTCCTCCCCCAACATAAACTGGTGATACTCAGACCTATGATCAATCATCAAAAAATACATTGTTCCTTAGAGCTTATCAGACACGTACTCGAAGGGAAGTAATTAATAATTGTTCTTCGCAGTGATTTTATTATCTTCTCTATAATAATTTAAAAACCTCATGAAGCTATACTTATTTAAAAAACAATAGAAAAGAACCCCAAGGTAATGTTCTAGTGTGGATGAAACCCTTTTTATGTAACTCTTGTAACTACATTTTTAATTCTAAAAAGGTAATTGAATTCATTCAATAAGGAGGGTTGAAATTATATTTGCATCAGGAAATGTGTAAACAATAATCTCATCCTTCCAATCTAGAAAAACCCTTGGCCAATAATTAGTAAATATATCCATATATTCATTATCACTTGCACATCACCAATTTAAACAGATCATTTCAATTCAATAAATGTGTAAGATAACTTTCAATTCAATATTTTATTAGTATCCCAGCTTCTAGATATGCTATAATTGTTATAAACTCAATATTATATATGAATTATAACTCGCTCTGAAAATTGAATTTGAATTCTTTATCTCTACAATCGACTGTAGAATAATAAATATAAAGGAAATATTTAACTGGATTGATCTAAAAATTATAAATGGTAAATAAAATAGTATTTTAAGTAAATAACATTCCACAAATTATAACATAAAGGTTTCTATAAATTATTGTTTCCGTTGAACTGCCCCATGAGTTTTTACCAAATTCTATGACATCATTTTGTGAGATGATATTTCCATTATAACTAAAACATATTAGAAATAAAATAATGTGGTGATCCCAAATCCAACATGAAATTGGAATTGTATTATTAAATAAGGAATATACCATACACCAATCCATTTGATTGTACAATGTATATTACAGTGGTTGAAATAGAATTTTCCATACCATTATTCTTTCAGAATTTTTTATTTCCACAATGACTACGTAACATCAATAATAGATTGTGTAATAAACCAACTCATTGTAAAAAAAATTCTCACTACTGGTTGATAATTTTTTACCCACTGCTGGTCTGATTATAACTATTTTTCTTATAATCACAAGCTAAATGTTTGAGATTACTACATCAGTAACACTTTATGGATCATATAAAAAATTATTTAAAATTTATATTACCAAATTTGTAATTTTTTTAGGTCCTACGCGCATATGTTTTTGGTTGACTACTTCTTCCATTATTTTCATCTTGACTACTTTATATTATTTTCATGAAGTTTATATGTTTTATAAAACACCATATCAAATTTCATTAAAAAAATTAAAAACATCCACAGAACATCTAAATTCATGAGAGGCCATATATATTCATAAACATAATTTTATTATTGTGTAAATGCTCTCAATTTTAATCACATAGTATAGAATGAAATTTTGTGCATTTATGGTTAGCCTTGTAAAAGTTTCCTCGTAAGTTTTCTCTATGTATTATTACATTTTCTTTAAATCCAACTTTTTCCATTCTGATATGAATTAGTTTAAGAAGATACTTCTCAATACATAGAAATATTAAGAATGTCTACTCTATAGAATCAAACTCATCATTTTCCTTAGAATTCATAATCAAAGAAAACTATCGATCCGACTCATGATAAAATTGTTATATAAAAATTTGTACCTATTGATGTTCTATATATACAATAATTATAATATATTTTCAAAATAATTGATCCATCCATTATCTTAAACAAGGGGATAAATATCCACCATATGCTGGAGGGTACTGTTTTATGAAATTCAGTAATATTGAGAAGTTCTTATTTGAGGAATTCATTTGCTCCCTTTCTTGGGTTCCATAGTTAATTTCCAACATAATGTGAGTTAATGCATCCGATAATTTCTCCATTATAATTATTCTAGGATTTTGATTCAAAATAACAGTACCCCCTTGTTTTTTTCTAAATTATCTGCCCTGTATTGTTTTTGGAAACAATTTTATATAGGCATGTGCTAGATGAAATAACATAGAAATAAAAAAATCTATTTTGTAGTTATAAAAACATTAATTTTAATATTTTGTTGTATGTTTTTCCATTATATTAACTACTAATGGTGTTTAAAACATTAATATGATCTAAACTATAATACCATATAACAATAAAAACCAATTTTTATATAGTTTATAAAAAAGGGACAACATTCTTAAATTTTAAGGATATTTTATGATTAGTGTTTCAAATAATTAGGTAAAAAATTGCATTATAAATAAGAAACATTCACATTGTATACATATTTTCCACATTAAAGAATATCATTAATTATACACTCATGTTTCATTGAAGAAACTTTTTCTTGGATTAAAATAATTTATCCTAGTTGAAAACATGACCATGCTAAAATATATACTCAAACATAGTTCATGATAAAATAATTTAAAAAAGGGGGATGAAAAAAACAAGTCTTAGTAAGGGATGAAAATAAATTAGTATCATTACTGAGATGAAAAAAAAGAAAACCCTTGATGACATTTACCTTTTTCACAATATAACCATGTAAAAATAATTATAACATTATCACATTAAAAAATATACCTTTTATCACACAAAACCTTTGTAACACATTAACAAGAATAAAAAACTCAATTAAGGAATCTGGATGAATATGTGAATTCCTAAAAAAATACCAAATAAACCTTTCGACTTTAAACATTACCTACCTCATGAAATCATATTATTTCCATAAATACCATTCTTTCATGGATAATATAGTATTATTAGATAATTATATTTATATCCAATGTGAACTCATGTTTATACCATGCTGGAAGTATTGAATTCTAGTTTAATCCAAAGTAGTAATTAACCACATGATCGCCCTGATTTTTCTTATTTGAATAATATTTTTAACCTATTACATTGGTGAGATATATTGGGTACACATATATTCATGTTATATATCTAGATCACCTTCCATCATATATAATGATAAAATTTTGTATTCCTGATTTTATTAATATTTCATTTTTTCATCATTAAATCCTAAAATACACATTTTAATACATATGTAAAATCAATTCAATTTTTTTCCTAACATTTATGTGAAATGTACCTTTTCATTAAAAAATATTTCAATGAAAATAATCATAGATGAGTGTGAATAGGATTTTTTTGTAAAATCAAGTTAACTGATTGTTGATATTTTTAAAAAACAATAACTATGGTAGTATAAACAATCTATCAAATTGTATATGTTAGGAAAACATTTCTTTTTCACTTTTGTAAAAAGATGAACATAACCCATATGAAAAACATTGAAAATATTCCTTTTAAAAATTAATAAAAAGAGTATTATATATTTGATAATTACCTTCATCATCCTTTGAATCATAAATAATATCATTCCTGAAAAATATAAAAGAACAATAATATGGATACAGTGATTTTAAAACAATTATTTTTTTAATAAAATTTCACATACCATAAGCCATGTAATGCTTCATTTTTCCTCTAACTATATAATCATAAAATCATATAAGTCCTATACAGTGATAATATAATTTTTAAATTACTTTTTATCATTTTTATTTCTTTTTATTTCATTTATCACTACATTTATTTAGTTACTGAAATGAGTAGTTAACATTTGACATTTTTCGGCCATTTTGATTATAAACTAAAAAAAATTATGTGTTGAGTGTAGAGGTTTTGATTCCACAACCACCAAAATCATAAATTTTCTATAATTATAACACTTATTAATTAAATATACATTTAAAACAACCATTTAATGTACTTATGAAAAATACATCACATTGTTTCATATATGTGGTAGTTTGTATGTACGCATCAACCAATATTTTATTTCTACTGAGTATAAAAAAATAATATAGTCAATATTTTTATTTTATAAATTCATAAATATATTATATAATAAATATTTATTCACGAGTTCAATCCATATTACCCTAACTGTAAGATTGATTTTACAAATGAATCACATCGCTTTGTGGATGAGGTATTCTACACGTACGCATGAGAACCGTTGTCGATATCTAATGGAAGAAAATGGTAAGATGGTAGGTAATATAACAAATATAAATAATAAATATTATTTAATAAATATAATATATATTAATTTCATCCATCATTTTAACCATCCATATAATGTGGTGTAGAAAAATGAAACACATTTCTTCATGGAGGTGGTACTTTACATGTACTCATGAGTGTCGTTTTCATAACCAAGAGGATGAAAAAATGTGGTTAAAAGGGTTTTTAAATATTCATAATAATATTTAACTATATGTATTATTATTATTATTTTATTTATATATTTATTTATAGGATTTAAATGAGGTACAAGGATAAGAATTCATGAATAAATCAGTTTAAAATTATAAATTTTCATTGGATAACCTCTTTTGTCGTACACCTTCAGACTTCAAGGTTTGGTACATTGGTGAGAGTAAGACCACTATGAATTGGGGAGGGATTTCATGGATAGATTTTTACTCAGATTATCTTAAAAATAATGCTCAAATTGTGTGAGAGAGATATGACAGGAGGTTTACTTTTATAAGCGAGGGGAGTGGCACACGTGAAAATATTCAATGGTTTAAAATAATATTATGTAACTCTAATGGTAATGTGGAACATAAAAATTTAATATCATAATCTAAGGATATAAGGGTTGAAATAAACTCTTCCAATAAAAATTAATAAAATATTTTATTTCATTATCAATTATTTTTTATCTTAATTAAATTATTTTACCCTTTTACCACGGTGGCACATTTTTAAAATAGTTATTATATATAAAGACCAAACAATTAAATTGAACTTATTAATGAAGATTAACCTTATAAATCTTAACATAGAATAAAATTTTTAATGATTGAACATTTATAATTGGAATAAATTACTTTTAATATATGTTCTAAAAACATATTGGAAAACAATTATTATATAATCATGTGTTAAGAATAAAAATAACAAATTAGAAAATCAAATATAATATTGATTAACATTGTATTTTTTTAATTTTTTTTAATAAAAGAGTTCATATATTAATTAAAAACCAAATCCATAATATGATTTTACATTTAAATTACTTAATTTAATGAAAATAAATAATTTTTTTAAAAAAAATATATTGTTTTTTTAGACTTTTCAGTAAAAAATAAATCATTTTATAAAAATATCAAAGAAAATAATCATATTATATATTTGATATATTGATATTAAAAATGAAGACATTTATATCAAATTTATCATCTAAATTAAATAAATTGTTATTTTTAATAAAACCCTGCAATTCAGGGGAAATCAATTTAGTTAAATAAAACTATTCCTTTTCTAATTGAAATCATTTATTAAATTATTTATAAAACTAGGATTAAAATAAATCTATATAATGAATAATTATAAATCAAAAATTTTATTTATTTCCATTTTTAAATGGGATTTCACATACATTCTGATCACGAAGGTCCATTAGTCCATAAGAAACTATATACATAAACATTACATCACAACATGAATTATTACATCATTTGAGTAAAATTTATTATTCCATAATGATATCCATAGAGTTAATAAGATATATTATTATAATTCAATACCTTGGAAAATGGGAAACATATGTGAAGGGAGAGATCTAATGATCAATAAGAGATAACATACACTAGAAGAAGACATTGCATAATAATCGAAATAAAAATATTGTTAGAATGGACAAAAAAATATTACCATATAAATTAATACATAAGAAAAGCACAATCAATACATTAACGATATATTTACAATCACATGTATAAAATTAAAGGATCTCAAAAGGATGGAAATGATAGGAAATAATAATTCTGAACACCATAATCACACCGTCAAGGCCTTTTGTGAGGACATTATGTACGATGGGAAAGGGCTCTCTCAATACCCTATATTAGATACCTCCTGATATATATCAGCGCACTAATGGGATATATAATTTAAAGAATCACCCATCACATAAAATTAATATATATTAAATAATAAACTAAAAGTAAACACATGTTTTTATATACAAAATATAACAATACAAATATATATCTAATAATTTCTCAAAAAAACCTATCATACCTAATTTCCCTATAAAACCCCAAGCTTTCGCGGTATGTTTCCCTTTAATAATTCAATAGCTTTCATTGTACGCAACTTCGAGATTTTAAGACACCTAGACCAATCAAACTATACGTTATGAATATTAATACCTGATTTTTGATATTTTGTAAATTTTATTTTTAAAAATGGACTCCGTTTTTGAATTCATGAATATCAAATTTTGTTTAGGGTGAATTTTTTGTATTTTTCTGAAAACATTCAATTTTTGATGAATAGTGAAAACACTGCGTAATTTGTTAAAACTGACTTTTTATTTATATAATTATTTATTTTATTTAAATTTATTTTAGGTCAAAATAGATAAATAATACCTATATCTGTTTAATATCATTCATTGGAGTCGTTTTAAAATAAGTTTAAATATATAAAAAAATTATTGAACGTTTTACCGTCTTTTACCCACCTCTTAGGAACATTAGAAAATATTCATAAAACGTAATTTTTCCACTTCATTGATTTGAATTTCAAAAATACAAGACAAATAGTTTATATTATTAAGTAAAATTTGGTTCAATAATATTAAAATATTTTTTGGTGAATAGTAAATTTTAACTTTTATTTACCACGATAAAAAATAAATATGGTAATTATGGGTAAAAATGATGTCATAATTACTCTAAAACATGTGATAATTCTATTTGATAAGTATAATTCGACCAAAAACCACTTTAAGAATAAAATATGAACCAATTTGGTCCACCTGGATTTGATTACAACATTTATTATTGTTTTATTTAAATAAGAGTTAATAGAGTTAAATTCAATGTTTAATAACAAAACCATTTTTAACATACAGTTACACACAATATAAATTTGACTATAAATATTCATTAATATAATATTTTTTCCTAAATAATGGTGTTTTATTTATAATATTTAGACATTAAATAATTTAATTTATTTATGATACAATGATGATGCAGTAATTACCTTATTAATGAAATATTAAAATAATGGATATTATAAATATCCAAATAAATGAAAATTTAGACTTATAATGAATTACAATAATTATAGACATTAATATTCCATGTTAGGATGGATTAAATAAATTTTATTTGAATTGATAAATTATATATGAGTTTCAGAAAAATCAAATATTGACTAGTGTGAGAATTGACATAATTGAGTTTTTAAAATAAATACTATACTATTAATTGATATAATATTCCAATAAATATAATGTTTGGCCAATGGAATTAGTTAAGGTTATATATATTAATAATGAACCACTTGGGGTTATCTTGGATGTTTATAGTATGGCTATTAACCATATAATATAAAATTAAAAAGAGACATGGTAAATGTCAAACTATTTAACTAAGACTTAAATCTAAAATATAAGGTTAATATAGTGATCTAAAATTTTCTAAAGCCTATTATTAGAGAGGTTTTTGACCCATCACCAGATAAACCCATAAATAAATCATTTTTGACATATTAGAAACTGAAAATGTTTTTATTATAAAATAATAGTTCAAGATTTTCCTAAAGTTACCCTCACCTCTCTTATAAAAGTGTACTTCCCCTTATCTTACATTCACACCTCCAAATCCATTTGGATCGGCTAACCCCTACCCAAATATCCTCCCAAATATCCTCCCTTCATCCTAGAGTCCTTAATTTTGTCATAAATCCATCCTACTGAGCCCTTTTGATCAAATCAAAAGGAAGAACCCGAAGATAAGGTAAATATTTTATCACCACTTTCAAGTTCTTTTCTTCTTCCACTTCCTCTGTCATTATTGTTTCCATTTTAAAAAATAACTCTAGTGTCTTCTATATAATTTGATGTTTTTATAAAAATGGTACAACCATATTCATTATTCTATCCATCAAATGAATGAAAAAGTCATTATACGTGCGTATGTACGGCTTACCGTCTCCACGTCGTGGTGTGGTTTATCATTCAAACACTTCATTATATGGATGGGTATAATAATGAATATAATAGATTTAAATAATAAATATAAAATTTTATGGATTCTGTATATATGATATACCATCCATTTATATATGATTTCACCATCAATATAATGATATTGTTGCTTGTGAGTACGTACGGATGACCGTCTCCATGAAAGTAATGAGATTAATTCCCCATCATAATCATTCAAGAATAATTTTCCTTATATGATTATAAATAATATTTAATAATTTAATATAATTCTAGTTATGAATACAATAAATCCTATCCATAACAAACATGGATTATTTATGAGATCATATAAAAGAAAACATATCAATTAACTCCTGAAACGATGATATAACTAAAATATTATTAATAAAGAAATATTAGAAGATCATTTATGATATCATATTTATGATTATAGTTTTTGTGTAATTTAATAACAATTATTTAACTATTATATAGTATGTTAACGTACCCTTGACCAAGGAAATGTACAAGGTATTAGTTAATTTCACAATCCCTTTATTATCCGAGGTTGTTTTTTCGTTAGTATCTACTGGGACCTCTTTATCATCAACTTCTGTGTTTTCATAAAAAAATGTATTTCAAAACATTTTTATTCATTACTATAAAATGGGGTAAAGTAATTTATTCCATTATTATACCATATTTGTTTTTAAAGGAATCTTTTTTTCATTTTTAAAACAAGTTACTTTGTGACCTTTTCTACAAAATTAATCTAAGAATGTTTTTTAACTTATACGCCAAGTGCGGCTATTTTTCACCATTATAACATTGTCAAAGACTCCCTTACAAGATTATAAGAATATTTTCAAAATAGATTTTTTATTTTATAATTAAATGACTATTAAATTATTTTTAAATATAAAGATATATTTCACTAAAAAACATTTTGATTTCATATATATCAACATCCTTTTGATGGATTTTAAGATTTTTTGAAGTTGATTTATTTTGATAAAAATATTCCATATTGTTTTGGTGGGTTTTTGATATTTTTACCACGGAAGTGTTGTTCTTATACCATTCATGGTTAATAGATAAAGTATTTACATTTCATATAATGTTTTTAATACTCATGTTTATGTGATGTCTAAACATTTGCATATGAAGAAGGAATTGGACTTAGTAAGTGATTGGTGGAGCCCACTATAGCTTCTCTATGGATCGGTATGTCTCATGAGACAAAATAGTGTCTAGGAATAAGGCCTTGAGAAAATCGTATTTGTAGTCTTGGCACAAGGCCTTGACTATGTGGTTATAAAGTCTAGCCTTATGTATTCCATCATTATGAATGGGGGTATTGATATTTTATGTGATTATTTGACTCGTAGGATATCAATGTGAATAAGTAAATGGAATTATTTGATTTTTTCTTGGCCATATCATGCTGAAGTTTGTGTTTAAATTATTTTTTATTCTAATACATTGTCTTAAATGTTTATGCTTGTTTATGAAATTTTCCGCTATATTGTTATCCTTACTGAGCATCTAAGATAACCCCTTTCAATGTTTTATTTTTCATAGGATGTGAATAAGTATTTTATGGTTGACCTACAATGATAGGCTAAAGGTATAAGTGTGTTCAAAAGGGGACAAAATGTTGTTGATTTTTTTTCATTATGTAATGTAAAACATATAAATGTATCTAGTACATCCAAGGCTACAAAACTAATCGGTCTTTCCAGACATGATTATTTGTATCATTCAAATGTTATGTAATAATGCATCGACTCTGGGTAACTGTGGTCGGAGAATTTTAGTTGGAATCATAGGAAGTTTAATAGAAACCTTGGAAACTAGATATAGAAAAACACTGATCGGAGAACACTACCCTAAGATAGACTTTGAGGATTAGTATAGAAGAACATCCTAGAATTTTGATACTGTAGTGATTTTGTAATTTTTCCAAGCAATACATCCCTATTTAGATACAAGTAGGTAGAGGCAGCTCTGGAACAGATGTATGTAGGGGTAAAACTGGAAAACACTGCATTGATCTAGACTCAAACAGGATCTAATGCATGACAACAGGCCTTGATGAACTCTTGGTTACGATACTCCTCAGAGATATGCTTAGGATAAATCTAATTTTCTATAAAAACCATTATGAAGGGTTTATTAGTATATACCTCCTAAAATAAAATATTTTTATGTCTATGGATTATATCTATACACTGTTCAATTTATGATTAGGGTTTTTAATGTTTGAAATTATGTATTGCGATTCCTAAAGTAATGTAATGTATGCCATTGTTTAGAAATGGTTCCTAGTGTAAGGAATGAAAACCCTATCAACCCACATAATAAATGTAGGGATTTCCCTTTTACTCAATAAAATTATAGTGGATGTGGTGATGAAAATGGTGTTGATCAGCTTATTACCATACTGGGACAACTCACTCAAGTTTTGAATAATAACGTTACCCGTATGGAGCACCCTCATCCACAATGCGGAGGGACAAAGTTAGACCGCTTCATGAGGCAATAACAACCAAAATTCAATAGGAGTACAAATCCATTAGTAGATGAGAAATGGATAAGTTCTTTAGAGAGAATATTTCATGCTTTGGGGAGTAGGGAAAGGGACAAAGTTGTCGGGGTAGTTTATCACCTCACGGGAGATGCAGATCAATGGTGGTCATTGATTCAAAACACAAAGGAAGATGAAAAGTATCAAAAAAGTAATGGTGGGTGTTTAATGATATTTTCATAGAAAAATACCTCCCTCATGACCATCGATTGGATACGAAAGGACAATTTATGAGTCTGAGGTAAAAGGAGGATGATAATGTCGCAAAGTATGAGGCTAACTTTACAAGGTTAGCAAGGCATGCATCAAATTATATACATAAACCAAAGAGTAAGATTGATTGATTCTATTATGGGTTAAAAAAATTTCTCCCTTTAGAATTAGTATCAAAATCCTTCTCATCATACAGAGATATTATCTAATGCACTATCAAGACAGAAAATGAATTCTCGAAGTTTTAATAAATTAAAGAAAAGAAAGAGAAAAAGAGATATTCTGAACACTATAGAAATAGAAATAAGTGGAAGAAGGGAAAAGTTGAATATCCATCCTGCGGTAAATGTGGGAAAAAATGACCCGGTACTTGCTTGAAGGGAATGAGAGTCTATTACAATTGTGGTGAAAAGGCCACCAAGCTCTTGAATGCAAGGGGAAGAAAGAGGTTATCAATGTTGAATGCTACAATTTTAGATTAAAGGGGAATTACACAAATGAATGTCTTAAGCGCCATGGGAACTTACATCATAACGTCCAAGCGAGAAAATCCAATCATATACGATAACTACTCCTGAGGTTGAAGATTCAATAGACATGGTGGTAGGTAATTTAATGGTTTCCTCAAGTTTAGACAATGATATATTTGATTATGGATAATCACATTTTATCATATCATCCCAGTTGGTTACGAAAATTAGATATTTCCAATTTGATATATCAAGGGAGTTGTTAGTCAAAACTCCAAAGGGAAGTATCATTGTAACAAAGTATTGTGAATTAGTTCCCATTAATCCATATAAATGTGCATTATCTACTAATCTCATCATCATACCCATGAAGTAATTTGATATAATCCTTGTTATGGATTAGCATTCGGACCATGTTGTGAAAATTTATTATAAGAAGAAAGAGGTTATAATTCTCGATGATGATAAGGAGTACCTTATCTTTAGAACTAAAACATCACCATCTGATTCCTATCTATATCCACCCCCAGTAGCTCTACTAAAATCAATTATTGGGGAGGATGAGAATTAAATAATTATGGATGAGGAATTTTTTTAATAGATGTGGTACCTATTGTGTAGGAATATGTAGATGTGTTTCCAAAGGATTTACCTGGACATCCTCCAGAATGAGAAATTGGGTTTTTCTTTGATTTAATTTCTGGTTCGAGGCCTATATAGAAGACCCCTTATATAATGGACATTGTTAAATTAGTTAAACTAAAGAAACATCTAGAGGAATTGAGTGACAAGGGATTTATTATCCCTAGTGTTTCTCCATGGGGAGCCCCTGTCCTTTTGTTATGAATAAAGACAGATCTACGAGGTTGTTCAATGAATACAGGGAGATCAATGCTATAACTATAAAGAAAAATTATCCCCTACCTCACATTGATGATTTATTTCACCAACTTTATGGAGATCAATATTTTTCAAAGACTGAACATTAATCTGGATATCATCAGTTTCATGTGAAGAAAGAATACATTCTAAAAATAACTTTTCGAACAAGGTACGGGCATTTCGAGTTTACAGTAATGAATTTTGGATTGACTAATTCACCCTCAGGCTTAATGTATCTAATTAATAGTGTTTTCAAGGAATATGTTGATGAATTTATAGTTGTATTTATTTATGATATCTTGGTATACTCAAAAATACATGAACATCATGAAAATCATGTGTACAGTATTCTAAAGATTCTTAGAAGAAATGAATTATGCACATAGGTACAATTTACCTATACAATATGGAAGCCCTAAGATGTCTAATGATTTGAAAGAAATTTTTTTGTGTGAAAACATGATGAGAGAGATGCCTGATTTTGTGTCGAGTTGTATAGTTTGTCAAAAAGTGAAATATAGAAGGCAACAACCTGGTGGAGTCATGAAACCTCTTCCAATACCTGAGTAGAAGTGGGATAATATTAATATGGACATTCTCATGGGGCTACAAAAGACACCTAGAAGGAAAGATTCAATATGTGTCATTGTTGAACATCATTCCTAGTCAGTACATATTATTTATATTAGAGAAGATTTACCACTTGAATGTATGTAAAGACTATAAATTAATGAAGTTGTAAGACTTCATGGAGTACCCCTATCAATTGTTTCTAATCATGATCCACATTTTACATCATGATTCTTGAAACACCTTCAAAAGGACCTGGATACTGAACTTCATTTGAGAACTACCAACCACCCTCAAACAAATAGGCATTCATAACGGACTATTCAATCCTCAGAAGATATGTTGAGATCTGCCTCACGTGACTTTCTAGGTATGTGTGATCAATATTTACCACTGGTAGAATTTTCCTATAACAATTGTTTCCATTCAAGTATTCAGATGGCTCCATATGAAGCGTTATATAGAAAGAGATGTCACACACCAACTTTTTGTGATGATGTTCGTGAAAGAAAACATGTTGGCCCATAACTTATTGAGGAAACGATGGAAAATGATAAGGTTATCCAAAACCACTTCAATGTAGGTCAATGTAGGAAAAAGAGTTATATTGATAATTAAAGGTAGGATTTGGAATTTCTAGTAGGAGATCATGTTTTCGTAAAGGTATCTCAATGGAAGCATGTTATACGTTTCGGTAAGAATTGTAAATTGTGTCCCAGGTACATAGGACATTTGGAAATTCTAGAACGAATTGGAGTTGTAGCTTTTCGTTTGGAAATGCCTCTAAGTCTCTCCAAAGTTCATGATGTGTTTCTCATATCACTGTTGAAAAAATAAATTCCTAAACAAACGCATGCACTCACCTATGAAGAAATTGAACTGTAACCTAATATATCATATTGGGAAGAACCAGTCAAAATTCTAGATACAAGAGAACAAGTGCTGAGAAAACGGATGACTCATTTGGTAAAAGTTCTATGGAGAAACCATATGATGGAAGTTGCAACGTCGTAACCAAAGGAACTTATGATGATGAACCACCCAAATCTTTTTGTGTGGATGTATTATAGAAATTTCGAGGACAAAATTATTTGAAGGAAGGGATAATGTAACACAACAAGCTTCCACGGTATGTTTCCATTTGAATAATGCATGAGCTTGCATTGTACACAACATCGAGATTATAACACATCTTGACCAATCAAAATAGCCATTGTGAATAGTAATACCCACTTTATAAAATTTTATAAATTTTATTTTTCAAAATGGACTTAATTTTTAAATTTTGAATATTAACGTTAGCTTAGGGTGATTTTTTTGTATTTTTCAGAAAACTTAAATTTTTAATGAATATTGAAAACAATGTGTTATTGGTTAAAACTGAATTTGTATTTAAATAATTATTTATTTTATTTAAATTTATTTTATGTCAAAATAGATACATAATACCAATATATATTCAATTTATATCATTGGAATCATTTTTTAATAAGTTTAGATATATAAAAATTTTATTCAACTATTTATCGTCTTTTACCCATCTCCAATGAGAATTTTCAAATATGCATAAAAGATAATTATACCACTTCTGTGAGTTTAATTTAAAAAATCATAGAAACATGGTAGATATTAGTATGTAAAATTAGGATCTATAAGATGAAAATAGTTTTTGATGAATAGTAACTTTTGACTTTTATTTACAACAGTTTAAAGTAAATAAAGTAATAATGGGTAAAAATGATATCATAATTATCCTAACACATGACCTTATTCTATTGCATAAGTATAATTTGATAAAAAAATAACCATATTAATAAAATATGACCCACTTTGGTCCACTTGGATCAGATTAGGACATTCATTTTCATTTTATTTAATGAAGAGTTAAAAGAGTCAAATTCGAAGTTTAAAAACTATAAATTTTTTAATATAGGATTAAACAAAATATAAATCAGACAATAAATATTCATAAGATATCTAAAAAGACTTCCTAAATAATGGTTTTTTATTTATAAGTTTTAAACATTAAATAAATTAATTTATTTATGACACATTGATGATGTAGTAATTATCATGTTAATGAAATATTATACTAATTGATATTATAAATATCCAAATAAATGTAAATTGAGAATTATGAAAAATTAAACTAATTTTATAGGTTAATATGACATTTTAGGATTTATTTAATAAATTTTATTTGAATTGATAATGTTTTATGGGTTTCAAAAAAATCAAATACTCAATAGTGTAAAAATTGACATAATTGAGTGTTTAAAACAAATACAATATTATTAATTAATATATTATTCATAATAATAAAATATTATGCCAAAGTACGTAAATAAGGTTATATATATTAATATTGAACCTCTTGGGGTTCTCTAGTGAGTTTATAGTATGTTTATTAACAATCTAATATAGAAATACAAAGATAGATGGTAAATGTCCAATTATTTAACTAAGATTTAAATCTAAAAGATCAGGTTAATATAGTGACCTAACCTATATAAAACCTATTGGTTGAGAGTATTTTGACCCATACCAACCATATCATAGAAATAAATCATTTTAGAGCCATTAGAAATATAATCTGCTTTTATTATTAAATAATATTTCAAAATTTTCCTTGTAACCCCCTCCTCTCTTATAAAAGGGTACTTTCCCTTCTCCTAATATCACACCTCCAAAGCCTTTTCTCTCGGCCAAAACCCTACCCAAATAAACTCCCAACCATCCTCCTTTCATCCTAGAGGCCTTCTGTTGGTTACAAATCCATTCTATGGAGCCTTTTTGATCAAATTAAAAGGAATAACCTAAAGAAGAGGTAAATATTTCATCACATTTTTCAAGTTCTTTTCTTCTTCCACTTCATCTTTATTTGTTGTTTCCATTATGAAATAATAACTCTCATATATTCTATATACTGTGATATTATTATAAAAATAGTACAACCATATTCATTATTCTATCCATTATATGAATGAAAAGGTTACCATACGTGTGTACGTATGACTTAGGGTCTCCACATCATGGTGTAGTTTGTTATTCAAACACCTCATTATTCGGATGGGTATAATAATGTGTATAACTGAAGTAAATAATAAATATAACTTTTTATTGATTATTTATATTTGATATACCATCCAATTACATATGATTTCACTATCAATATAATGATATTGTCTCTTGTGAATACGTACTGATTACCGTCTCCACGAACACGAGGAGATTAATTCCCCATCGTAATCATTCAAGAATAATTTTTATTTTATGATTAAAAATAATTTTTTAGAAATTAATAACATTCTTTATATGAATAAAATACATCCAATCCATAATAAACATGGCTTATGCAACTAATCATATAACCAATAATTGATCAGTTAACACCCTAAATGATGATATTACTAAAATAATATTAACAAAGCAATATAAGAGGATCATATATGATATCGTATTTATGTAAATAGTTTTTTCATAATTTCATAACAATTATTTAACTATTATACAGGAGTTTAATGTACCCTTGACCAAGGAAAATTATAGGGTAAGGTTTAATTTCACAATCTCTTTATTATCTGAGATTGTTTTTACGCAAGTACCTACTGGGTCCTCATTATCATCCACATCTATGTTTTCATAAAAAGTTTTTTCCAAAACATTATTAATATTTACTAGAAAATGGGTTAAAGTAATTTATACCCTTATTTGAAGTTATATATTTTGAGAGGAATCTTTTCATCGTTTTCCAAAAAATGTAATTAATGACCTTTTAGATAAAATTTTTGGTAAGAATGTTTTTTAACATATACAGCACGTGCGATTATTTTCTACCATTATAACATCGTCAAAGATTCCCTTACAAAATTATAAGAATATTTTAAAAACAAATGATTTATTTTATAATTATATGAATTTTAAATGATTTCAAAATAGAAAAAGATATTTCTATAAAAAAAAGTTTTGATTTCATCTATATCAACATCCTATTAATGGATTTTAATCTTGTTTGAAATATATTTGTTATGATACAAATATTAAATATCGTATTGAAGGTTTTGTGATATTTTTGACTGTGGATGTGTTATTATTATACCATTCATGGTTTTTGGTTCACTCATGCTAAGTCAATAATTCCTCTTACTTTTTTCCCTATTTACCTTTCAATTGTGTATGTTTTATCCCTACAAGCTCATGTGCCCTATTTATAGGGTTTTAGTAAAGTAATTCAAATTTCTATCATTCCAACGTATATCAAGGGAGGATATTGGACAAGAAGATTACTACTGACTTCAACCATGTATTCTAGTAATTTCACCTTAATTTATCTATGTCTATATCTTGAATTATAATGTTCTAGGTGGGACCTTCTATGTGCCACTTCATAAATGAGAAATTTATTAAATAATGTACTATAACCACGAATTGGTTTGTCATTGTACACATGATCACCTCTTTGTAGGTTGTCTAAATTTATTTTAAACACTTTATATGGGGTGTGTTTCTTATTTTCCCATCACCCATATTACTCATTTTGGATTTAAGCCTCTCTGGGGGTGTGTGGAGATTTCCCTTAATAGTGAGACTATTTAATGGAATAGTGATAAGGTAATTTGAATACACTTGGCCGTTTTTATTAATTATTATTTATATAGATTTTATAAATTAACTGAATTAATAAATGGAAGGGTTGGAATTTCATGTACTTGATTATGATAAGGAATCGAACTAATCACATCATTCTTACTTCGATATTAATAATAATGCTTCACCTTTTTTTAGTGTTATGGATTACGTCACTCCTCATTATATACAGATTATTATGGGACACCATGATCATCATTTGTTACGTAGTTATTATAAGACATGAAAGTTATTATTTTATTTTGGAATATCAATGGACACAACTCCCCACATCATTATTTGAGAATTATCGAAAATATCATTATGTTCCCCCGAATAGATACTGGGACCCATATCCATATTCTAAATAAAATATCATTATGTGATGTCATTCTGGAAACCATCTTAGGAAAATATAGGAATGGTCGACCAGGTGTCACACATGACTCTTGTTCCGAAAATAGGTTATAATTACATATTTTATTCTTATTTATTATAGCTTCACAATGATCCTTTTATATTCATAGGTTTAATGGTATTAGAAACTAATAGTGGTGGCCTAATGAGATTTACTCACACCCTGTTTGGGTTGTTGAATGGTACCTGAAATAAATTTATTGATGTTGGTAGGGATAAGGGGAAGAGAATTATTTAGGATGCCTGATTATCTAAAGTAGGGTGAAGTATAGGACCGGATAACTGAGTTAGCGATCACAATTCTACAGGATATATATTTTTTTCCTTCTATTCACTTTTTATATATGTATTGTATGATTAACTGCTTATTTCTTCTCCTTAATCCCCATTTTTGTATAGTATCATTACATCATCATCTGTATACTATACTTCAATATGCATTCAGTGTATTATTAAATTATGAATGTTTAATTATGATTTTCATACTTCTTTTTCGTCTTCTTATTTATTATTCAACATTGTGTTACACATTGATCATGAGGGTACAGTATCCACCACTATAGCACTATTGACCTTCAAAACTAGTCAGTAGCCTCTATAGTTTGGGGATGAATTCATTAGATCATTTTTCCAATAGATATTACTTACATATGAGTAAATAAAAATTGGGACCTCATAGTTTCCTTTGAAATATCCTCCCCCTTAACCCTTAAGAGATGGTATCTAGATATAAGGTTAATCATCGAGATGTAATGAGGTCTTATGAGTTGAACAAACATGTCATTGATATTGGGTATAGGTTATTTTCTTGTAATCTTGGTTTTCATGCTCATGATAATCAATTGAATCATTTATGGATTTTTACTACTTTTTAATGAAAAAGACTAGTGTACCCTATAGAAAAGCACAAGTGAATATAAAACCTTTACCCAGAATTTACTTGAATTTTATTCATCAATTCACCAAACAATATAGGGGATGTCTTAAAACAACTCATTGATAAACTATTTGAAAAATGTATGGGTTAAATCAATAAAATAAACACAAAAAACAAGGGAAAGACCAATCGATTCATCGAGAAATATTTCAGTATGTTTCCATTTGATAGGAAGATAACCATTATTGTCATCCTCCCATTTTATTTAATCATGATACCACCCATTGTCAAGAATGATGACTAAAATCACTGAATTTTAGTCCCAATATTGTTCATGATCATCCTTATGTTTATATTTGAAACCATGATGATTTTGAATAGTAAATGAGATTTCCTTATCTTAATAATTAATATGAACTTTCTACAAGGAATTCCAATACATAAAAAATATATTTCATATTCAACGAAGGGAATAATTACTAGATATAAATGAATTATCTTCCCACAAACTTCTATTGTGACATATTTATATATCTTAAATGTGATCCTTGTACTACCATGTGTTTTCATAGATACTTTAATATTTAAATATTGTGCTTGTGAATAAATATGGATACAAAACATGAATGATATGAGAGAATATGAAGAATCAAAATAAAAGAGGACATGAAGTGTTCTAGAGGGGTGTTTGATTGTACCTTACATCACTTAAATATAGTGATCTAAATCAGTGGTAGTGATAGTGTACACACTTCTATCCTCCCTTGGTTTTGATGTTTGCTGCAGTATATTCTCCATGGTAATATTGGGGTTAGAGAATTCATTTTAATAATTCTCACCGTTATTGAATTTCACGGAATAAATTATTTGTGGAATATTATGTTTTGTATTATTTTAATCTATTACATTCACTAGCCTCCTCATTCCATTATTATAGGTTTTATCTTTCTGATTAGTCCTTTATAACATGAAATACATCCTTGTTCCTTAGAGGAAATTACCTAGGTGTTTCCTCTCGCCTTTTTTCTAATATAGGCAATTGTAATTTTTTTTCCCATGTGAAATGTCATCAAAGATTCTATTATAATCAAATTTAATTTTAATTCTATAAAATTTTTAATATCACCAGTTTCACACTCTAGTATACGTTAATATAAAATAATCCATTTGTAAAAACCAAAGTCTCTTATGGATAAAACCTTTAAAATAATTTTCATTAAGCCACTAAATAATCGATTGATTTTACTGTATGGGATAGTGATAAATAAAAAGGCGCACCTTGAGATCCTCATAAAGTTTACCTAAAATTTTTAGATGTATTCTTTCCCTTCTCTTTTCATCACCAAAAAAATCACTCCCCCGGTGTGCGAAGAGTGGATGGAAATAATTAGTAAATGACACATTCATTAATTACTCCTAATCCCTAGAGTCCACTTACTCTTTTTTTGGATTAATTATTAATGATATTCCACCATTGGTTGGCTTAACCTTCGTAATAAAAAAGCCTAAGGAAACCCTCTCATGTTTTGAGTATAGGAGAATAGATGATATCATTCCCATCAAATTGATCCATTATAAAAAAAATTAGTGGATTTGAAGAGTCACTGAAGGTGGGTGGATGTTGTCACATTAAAGAAAAAATTTAAATGTTTTCCTTTAATAGTGTAGTTAGTATCTCAATAGGGGTTATAATTTAATTCATATCATGGGAGATTTTAGTGAGAACTACCACAATATTCTATTCTCTTGGTATAATACATTTTAAAGTCTCATTTGTACAATCATCGCAATACCCATCACACACATTGTTAAAAAAATTTATCATTTCTCTTTCTATTTATTAATAATGACATGTTAAGGATATGAACTCTTAAAATAGAATGAAACCATAGGACTTATCCATGAATTATTGTTGAATTATATGTTAAAACAATATATACCATGGAAAAAGTTTACGGAATCATTAAAAAATGATCATGAACCAAATAAAATAAAATGAGGCATATGGAATGGAAATGTAACGTCCTATTGAGAAATAACACAATAATGAACATTGGAACAAATAAAAGAATAATATTTTTGAATAGTAAAAATTTCCATGCTTTATGTTTTGAACAAAAAATGTTCATTCACTAGGATCTGAATCAAAAAAATATTCTTTTCTCATATTATAATTTTTTTTCCAATATTAACATCCATATCTCCAGAGAAATATATCCTTATGAAAATAATTTTAGGGATATATGGGACCCCCCCCCCCCATCATTGATATGTGAATATGTGTGCTAAATTATATTAATCATTCATAATATCATAAATAATCCCATGGAAGGAAAATTGGTTTCATAACATTTCCAGATGGTATCACAAACAATAACTCCAATAAATAGATTAGTTAATACAAAAGTTTCAGGTCATCCAAAATATGTAATTCATAAGAGTGTTTTTAGGGAGATTTATTAAACTTATATCCAATGGAGCTGTATATTTTAAAATTTGATAATTTAATTGAATCAATGAAAATGAGAATTTAGAAAATATTTCTTAACATCTTTGTAAGGATTTTAAATTTCAAATCACTTTAAAAATTTAGTTTCATGACTATATCATAGAACCCTTTAAAAAATATTAAATTAAATGAGAATAATGGATTATTTATGAATACATAAACTTTTTTCCATAGTAATTTTGTAGTGGAGGGTAAATATATGAACATGAAATAGAAATACATTTTAATTTATTCAGAATTATTTTATGGAAATCCATACCACAAAAAGGGTGATATGTAATTCATTTTAAAAGAGTTAAAGAGAAATTTTTAAGATTACTAGAAATAAAAATTATTTTTCATAATAGGGAAAGAGAAATTTAGTTATAATAGTGAACATTGACACAAATGATAATGTGCTTATTTGTAGAGAATGTTAATTATTCATAACATCATAAACATTTATAAAAAATGTACATCAATGTAATTCACCAAAAATAAAAAATATATTTTTTACAATAATATAATATAATAAATAAAATTAATATTTTTATAACCATTTTTTAAAAAGAATAATAATAACTCATGACAATAATTTCAGTCAAGAAAAAACCCTTATATTAAATCCAGCTAAGGTGAATGTTCTCTAACCTCTTGTATAAAAAAATAAGCATCTAAATCACCTATTTTAGATACTTATTCATTCCTATATCATTTATAATATTACTTTATAACAATTTAATACAAATTTTTTGAATATTTATATATTATTTTCATAATCATGCCGTATTAGATTGTATTTTTTTATTTAGTACATAATCTGTATTAGTGGAATAAATTAACGTTTATATAATCAATTCTCATAATTTCAAGATCTTAATTGGTACTAGAATGTATTTTTTATAATGATTTATGATGTTCAAGTTTCATTTTGTAATTATTTTTTCTTTCATTCTTGGAGAATAATTTCATGATATGATTGTTTTGGTAATTTTAACGAACAAAACAGGGGTACAATAATAATATTTTTTTAATATTATAACATTTACAAGACCATAAACCCAAAAAATACCATTAATATAAAATAACTTCTTTATGAATGTATTCATAGGCATACATGATATTAAATTATATCATTGTTTATGTAAGTGGTTAAACCTATCCAAAGAAGGATAAACTATAATCTATTATTTATTATGGTTAACAATTGATTATTTTAGAATAATATAATTTTTATAAAATTTTAAGTATATTATCAAAAAAAATTATGTTATTGAATCCCATTTTAATAAAAAGTGGTAAATAAATAAAAACTAACTGATGAAAAAAATATATCACTTTCATATAGGTGGTAGTCCTCATGTATGGATGGGGAATTCATTCTTTTACATTGACCATAAAGGAATTAGGTATTGGTTCATATTTTCAAAATCTTATTAATGTTCCAAATTAATTTATCATTAACTAGATTATTCTATTTATTTTTTATGTCATCCGGTTATGAATAATGGACCACATTGATTATGGAGGTTGTAGTTCATATGTAATAGTACCGTTGTTTTCATTTCAATGATGGATGGGAAGAAGGTATAAAATTATATTACATTAGTTTATTTTTTTAGAATATTAGTAATATATATCTCATCATAATTTGATGTATATGGAATGATTTATGTGGTAGAAGAGTAAAAAACATAAGGTTTTGATAGAAAATATTACCCCACCCTTTGGATGTTCTCCGTAGTGTAACACCTCAAGGATCATTAGCATAGTCTTTTGGAAACACCAAGCATCCAAGACATGGGGATAGAGTTTAGGAAATGATTGGGTTGAGTTTTTTATATATAATTGTTTTCACTAGGAGTTGAAAAGGGGTTGATTTGATCCCATTTTATAAGTAATAAAGATGACAATTTTGAAAATACCCATAACTTTTTCAAAGATGGAAATATACTATTCATGTTATAGTGGTTCAAAGAGTGAGAAATAATAAATTTTGGGGAATGATAAAATTTATAAAGCCTCTACATTTCTTGTTTAAACATTTTTTGAACAAGTTTGATTCCATTTACCACTAGAATTTGAGACATCACAATTTTGGATTTTACCTTGGTAACTTGTTTTTAGTGAATGTAATTTATTTTTTAATAAAAATATATAAGGTATCCCATATTAACAAATTATTATTCTTTGTAGCTACATTTATAATTGATATATTATAATTCAATTTCTAAATAAGATAAAGTAATATTTTCCATTGAAGTGGTATATACATAAATATATATGGTTTTTTTAGATAAATGTTATTTTCACAGTTATGTTTTCTTGATCATATTTAGTATTTTTTACCTATGAAAATAAGTTTAATATTTTTATATATATGTTTAAAAATTATATTATATAAATTTTTGGTAGATATTAAGTTATTTTTTAGGTAATTATACACAATGATAATAATATAATTTTTCTAAAATATTAGTTTTACCATTTTTAGGTAAATTAACATAAATCCCAATAATATTATTTTAATGACTAAACAAGAAAAGGGAATTTTTAAATAATTTTTTAATACTAATTAATAATTTTAAATTCATTTTATATAATTACATTTCTATGGTTGTGAAAAATTAACTTTTATATTATCACATGTAGTATATAAAAATGATTTATTAACAAAAAATTTATTTTTTCGAAAAAATGGAATTTATTTTGGTATAAATTTTTACAGAATTTTTATAATTCGTTTTCTTATATTGATTCCTTCTAATTTTATGTCTATAGTATATCATTCATAGTTAATGAATTTTTAGTAAAGTACCTCATCATTCTTTATTTAGTTTGGTATTACGTATAAGTCTGGAATACACAAAATGATTTCCTGAAAATTCTTTACTAAAATCAGGGTTCATTACAATTTTCATAAAATACAATAAAAATAATTTTCTATATTATCATTTAATAATATAATAATTATATACATAAACAGATATGGTTAATTATTTAACAAAAAAGGAATTACAATGAACACATAATGACCATACCACATATAAAAGGGAATCATTATGATAGACTTGTTATTAAATATTATGTAATCATAAGTACAATAGACATTATTCTTGGAGATATATTGATCCCTTTGAAGTTGATCAATGAGGTAACTGAAATATGGAATTGGAAACTTGTTATTTTTTTTAATTTCTTTGTTTAAAATATGTCAATTCATAAGCTCATTGAACCAACCGTCTTCTTCAAAAATAAAAAATTTCTCCCTATAGTGAAACACTAGGATGAACGAAACCAAAATATAATAAGTCTTTTAATTTATTCATTAATTCAACTAACTCAACATGATCTATTCTATATGGTGGCTTAGATATTAGTTTTTCATCAATGATATGATTAGTAGATAATTCTAAATCTTTATCAAGCGGAAATATAATTAATTAATAATGGAATAAATAAAGATATCTTGCACAATGGGTGAATATTATATTCTAAAAACCTCTTTACCCTATATAGATTTAATTACACACAATAATTCCTCAAGTGTTACATTATGAAAATCTAATTGGAGTGGTTTCTAAAAATATCAATGTAAAATAATCTCCCTATAAAAATATGTAATTATGTACTTTCCACAACAATTATAACTTCTTTATCTCTATAATAAGTCATTTATTTATAATTATAATGAAATAATATTCTTAAAATTTTATACTAATGCACCATATGTATGAATATTTGATTTATAAATTGGTTAAAACCTTGCATTCTAAATTCAAATTCCTTGTAAATCTTTCTTATAGTATGAGTACAACTCAGTGTTAATACTAATAAATTATTCCATAAGGTATCACGGGGTGACTGAATATTCTTTTCCAAATGGATGATATAAAAGAGTGTGGGGATCCAGGATCAAATAATGTATTATATAATAATGATTTTAAAATAAAATTACATTTAATTATATAATTTTGATATTGAAATCAATCTATTGTTGTTATAAAGGATCCATTTTTATCTTATGGACTCTAACGTAGTAGATTCCCTTGGAATTTGGGGAATTAATTAGAATAATTTCATATATCATTTTAGTTAAACCATTAAACATTAAACATGTATTGATACTTTCGTTACTTTTTACAAATGATATTATTTTAATTTATATTCAAAATGAAATCATTCAACCAAATCTCCAAATAAATCTCTTGGTTTTTTCATTCCACACTTACAACATTTGGGAAACCTCACCCTTCCCTTATTGTAATTTTTTGTCATTATTTCGACGAGGTGAGCATCAATCCACTTCATCCCAAGTGTCCCTTTATAAATGATTTATTTATAAAACTCATTCTCATTAACACTTATTATTTTATATTTAAATGATGAAAAATTATGGGAGACTAATGATCTTCAGAGACATTGTGTTGTACCATAAAATAATTCGTCAATATTATTTTCCATGTTTTTTGGATTATCTACAACATACCATTCTAGTTATTTAAAATTATACTCATACACAACCATTTTCTCTTATTCATTTTTATATAAATTAAAGAATCATCATTACATCTTGTAATATTTCTCATCATTAATATATATTGATATAAAATCAAATTAAATTCATTTGAATCCCTATTTTGTATCCCCAATTCCTTCCAAATATTTTGAATATGGTACTATTGGTTATCATAACCCTAAATGAAAAAAATCTATGAAAACAATTTACAACTTATTACACCCAAATTCTATAGATATCTTATCAAAAGATATTATCTATTTATATTCCACCATTTTATTAGGGGACCAAACAAATGATAGAGTTCCTTTACTCATTAAACAATATAAATTTTATGATTCTTACTAGAGAAAATTTGGTTTCTCCCTGAGGGAAAGTTAATATTTAATAATCAACAGTAAATAACCTAGAATATTAATAATGTATTCGTAAGAAATATTATCTCAATTTTTATGATTATCCATAAAAAAATATTTTCTTTAATTTGTATCATATTTTCCATCCTTGTACCAATATACATAATCAATTAAATATAATACCTTTATAAGAAATTTTATAACTTAATAATTTATAAATATATCCCTATATAGAAAATTTATCCTAAAATTTTATCCAATATAAATGCTGAAAATCGAACCAATTATAAATTATTCTCATGGATTTTATAGGGATAGAATATATGATCTCCACCAACATTATTTTCAACATAACTTCTAATAATTATATTAATCATTTCTATAAGACCAATTTTAATACCTCAAAAAATATTCACCCAGAGCATGTTATTTATTAATTACAGGGTAATCAGATTACATGAGAGTTCATTATAACACCTTATAATGTGAAAAAAAAATAATTAAATGTTTAAAACTAATGGTTTCACTTCCATACATTTTGAGGATCCTCTCAGTTTAAATTTTCATATCATTATTTAAAAATAATTCATAAGAAAGTCAGCATATTTACATAGTATAAATTTTTCCAAAATAACAATGCCTTAGATTTATATTCTTGTTTGATTTGGGACACTTCATCTTATCGTATATTGAGTCACCGGATATGAAATCATCAACTCACTAAAACTTTTAGTCACCCTTATATCCTATGATAAACATTTATAAATGTTGGTTGTGACGAAATAGGTTAGTACGGGATAATAATAAATTAATCCCATTAGTCATGTGAAAAACAAGAATACCCATGATGATGTATACCTTTTTCATGATTAAACATGAAGCACAAATATATTACATTTCCACCATATAAAATTTACCTTTGATCAATAAAAACAATTTTAACCCATTATAAATAATAGTAAAACCAATTATTGTATACTGAGGCATGTGGTGACTCAATAAACCATTCCACTGTAAAAAAAATTGTTCACCATTAATCTTTCTTACCACAAGAAATAAAATTATTCCCCTACAAATTTTTTTTAAAAATAAAAATATATTTATATTGGATCATCATATCAATAACTCATGCTCAATCATGTTTAACCCATGTTAAAATAACATATGTATAGTTTATTTTGTAGAATTAACCGACCTAGTTATCTCTCTAAATATGAACCATTGAAGACTCCTCAACAACCAGTGCATGGGAGACCTATATTGAGCACACTATGCATTATGAGAAATATTAGGCCCACTAATCATCATCTATAGTGTTCATGTACCCTATCATGTATAAACCATTTTTCTGATTTCTATTTTCTTCATAAAACTATTAAAAAATTCATTTTAATCCATAATCTAATCACTTTCCATATTTTCATAATAATTATAAGAAATATCATTTTTCCTAGAATAATGATATAAATAAAAAACATCTCTAAGATAAGGAATAATATTTTCATTGCAAAACCTAGTTAACTTTTATAGTAATATTTATTATTAATAGTGTGTATGATGGAATGAAAATGTGGACAATCAATATACATTTTAAATCATTTTTTTAATCGTTTTTTTAAAAAAATTATCATACCAAAAAATAATAAAATATACATATTTTAACATTTCTAAATGAATTCATATATAGAAAAAATGATCTGTAAAAAAATTTAATCATTCATAATAAATTTAAATAATAATTTATATAATCATGGACATAGAAGAAAAATAGTTTAAAACATTTAAAATAATGTGTATAAGGAAAAACCCTTAACATAAGTCTCATCTAGCTTCATACATTCTCTAACACCAAAATAATAAAATTATATTAGTTTTCCAGTTGATTAATAACATTTTCATTTAATTTTTATTATTATATATCCTTTTATTATATTATAACCATGTTTTATTCAAATAGTAAAATGGTTAAGTTCACATTGGTTGTTTTGTGGGGGTTTTGGTTTATAACCTCAAACAACATGAGTTATTGAACATGGTCAATAGGTTTATGGATATATTACCTCCAAAGTCTTGAAAATGTTATAATTATTTTATTTATACATTAAATAGTCTTTTTGAACTAAATATTTTACTATTTCATAAAAAATGAATCATTTTGATTCAAGGAGACAATAATCCATAAATACACAAGAATGAGGCTTTCATATTCAAATTAGTGAAAAATGAAAAAATTAGCCAATGATTTAATTGTATATAACCAAAAACAACTTATAAATTAACTATTTATTTATTAATTCCATTGTTATGACCATCCTTGTAAGGAGGATATGAAAATTTAATCACACCGCTTTATGGATGTGGTATTCCACACGTATGAATGAGTTGTGTAATCAATTTCTAGTAGTAAAAAATATTATGAAAGTAAGTGATATATTATATTTATAGAATAATAATAATGTCATAAATACCCTATATATTCATTTGACTCATCATATTAACAATCCATATAATCAAGGGGTAAAAAAACACATAGCTTAATGGAAGTGGTAGTCCACGCGTATGCACGAGAAATGTTTTCATTTCTGATATGATAGAAAAAAGATATTACAAATTATTTCAATATGTTAATAATGAAATTTATGTAAATCTATGATGTTGATGATATTATTTAAGCATGGTTAAATATGATTATAACGGTTTATACGAATAAATAAACCTGAAATAATCAGTTAAAATGTATACATCTTCTTTAAAAAAATTTCTTCGGATTATCAATTTTGTAATTTATATTTGGTCTTATTGTGATACAAGTATATCTAGTACATGGTTGATTATTTTTAGATATATTAAGGAATGTATATTACGAAATAGTGTTCTTAAAATATTTGAGGAAAAGATTATCTTAGGTGCAATTTTATTTGTGGCCAGAGTGGCAAACATGTAATGACTCAAAGATATAAAAAAATAATATGTCACTCTTATGGACATATGGATTTTAATCAACTCATATTATAATATAAATTTTTAAGGGTATAAATACACTCATATAATTAGATTTTAAATATGATTTTGTGACATATCACAATGTTTTAACCCTAATTAACTTGTGTGACCCTTTTATAGTGTAGGAAATTTTTTACTGTGATAATTATTCTTAATTCCAAAAAAATTATATTGAAATCATTACTAAATTTTATCCATGTGATAAAAAATATAAAATAAAATTTTTAATATTCAATTTGTGATAGTATTAAAATTTATGTTCAATATAGGTGCACAAAACATAACAAAAACCTTTTTTTAGAAAATTTCATTTTTATAAAACAATGAAATTATTACAAAATCATATATAAAGTTGAATCACATTGGATTATTTAGATTATTTTTAATAAAATTTTACATAGTTTACAATAAAAACAAATCCAAAATATAATATTAAATTATATTACCATATTAAATTACAGTAAATGATAATTTTGATAAAATAACCATTTTTAGTTTTCGAAAGATAATAAATCATTTTAGAAATAATTAAAAAAAGTCATAAGATATATTTGATATATTAATTACAAAACTAGACTAAATTGTATCAAATGAAATTTAAAAAGTCATGAAATTTATATTTAAAATAAAAACATGTAATTCATGGAAGATAAATGATGTTATATAATACTATTCATTTTTTTAATATAAAAATATTATAATATTATTAAATAAACTATCATGAATATAAATCCAAAAAATAAAAACCTATAAATAATAATATTTATTAATTTATAGAATTACTTATGCTTTCTCATTCTTTCCATATTAGTAAATTTAATCCTCATTATTTTATTAATTACATAAATAAGTGAGACTATTTTTCCCTCAAACCTTTTTCGATTCCCATTATGATTAATAAATCATACAACTATTCCAAAAAAACTTTTTCTAGTGAATCGAATTATTTCATCATAGCCTATCTCTACAATAACAAATCTATAACATAGTCTCTTTATAAGAATGATTCTCCCCTAATTTTACAACTTTAGGGATAAGAACATGGAATGCCTCGTGTATTTAATTTCTCAGTAGAGATCCAGGAAACCATCATTTACCAAATATATACTCATAAGTAAATATACTCTATATGAAAATAATTTGATGTTTTATATATTTTCATATAAACCAATAAACATTGAACTTCATTTTCTATTTCTCCCAAAATGCATAATACATTTCCATGAAGATTATTTTAGAAAAATATTATCTCCTAAATCAAACAAGAGATCATTATCCATATGATATCTATAACTATTCATTATGCAATTAGATATCCCCACGAGTTGATGAATCAACATTACTTTTTCTACCATTTATTTTACCATTTTGGTTCCCAATTACTTCATTTCACCAATATTTTTTCCACAAGATAGAGGTCAACATTTTTTTATATATATTTCCTCTAAGAGTTCTATATATATATTGGAATGATAATTGTTTATATATTATAGATAAAATAATGAAATATGTTTATATGAACTTCCCTGATAATAAAAATTCCATGATTGAAGTGTATCCTACAAATTTTAAATTATATTCATTGATTATCTATCAGATTAAGGATGAAAGGCTATGATAAAATTTATTTCATTTCTATGATACTTTTAAATTAATTTACAAAAATTTGAGGTAAATTTAGGATAATGATTAGATACAATAGGGAGAGGGACGTCATGTAATCTATCAATCTCTTTAATATATTATATGACAATTTTTTTCAAATACATAGTATATAGAATAAGAATAAAATGTTATAACTTAGTCAGATGATCAAAACCCACTCAAATTGGTTTATTACCTTAAGATGTATTTTTTAATCCCCTGATTAAAACCATGTGTATATTCTATCATTTTCATGTCGGGACTAGAAAAGGTTAAAGTATGCCATTTTATACTTTTTATATACTTTAACAAATTGAAAAGCCAAAAATTTCAAGGTAAATTTTTCAATATCATTGTCTGTACCTTCCCACCAAGGATATTCCCAAGGATATATCTTCGGTCTTCGTACTACCATGATTAATGGAAAAATTATAACTTTGAGCTTCACATAATAATCACATCTTCAACTAGGGATCGATCGAATCAAATATCATACTTCTACATAAGATAACACCTTATTTATAAAAATTTGACTAATTCAACATACCCTTATATTACGATTATACTCTTTATTAAAAACCATATATGATTACACTAACATCTAAAATAAATGAGAGGGACTTCCTTCATTCATAATTTCTCATCCAACATTAATCAAATAATCAAAAATGGATCATGTTCGAAATATAGAATGGTTAATAATGCATTACTTGTTGACATAGGGCATCATCTACCTTGTTTACATTACTTATAAGATCATGGACATTCAATCATACTCTTGTATGAGTTCCAAACAGAATATATGATTTATTTTAATCTCTTTTTGATTGAAAATATACATTAATATTTTATTTTCATTATCTATTTCACATATTAATCTATAGAAAAGATTCCTCTAAATTTTAAATGAAAGACCAATACCGCAGGATCAAGATCACGAGTATATGATTTTTTTCATGTATTGCTTTTTGGAATGAATCATATTTTACTACTTGATAATATTTCATTAATAAACTACCATGTACTTTCTTATAGGAAAAATTATAAATAACATATTCAAGATTTATTTTTTTGTATGTGATAACACTGTAGTATTATCGGAAAATCCTTCTAATTACTATAAACATTCATCACATTCCAGTGTCTAAATGAATTTAACTTATTTTTATGTTAATATAGTTAATTTAAATGATATGAAATTAAATGATTCAATAAAATACCATTAGTAACCTATTAATACAAGAATAAAAAGAGTCATAGAGACATTTGTACGCCTTGGATACACTTCCAAAACAATAGTTTTAGACATATAAATTGTTATTATATATTTTTAAATAATATTCCTAATGAATGAAATATATTTTATCCAATAATCACATTTTAAAATTCGATAAAATTTATTTAATATTAATGACATAAAAAATCATTATGTGTTTATCTGATTCCTCATTATTTTTATAATAACATAAAATATTAGTAATGAAAACCACCAAAAAATTATCCAAATAGTCCAGTAAATATATATTCATTATATCTAAAAATAAATACTGATAATTATTAATTCCAAATAACATATCATAAATCTCATAATGACCATAAATAGTACAAAAAATAATCCCCGGAATGTCTTCCTCCCTCAACATAAACTAGTGATACTCAGACCTATGATCAATCATCAAAAAATAAATTGTACCTTAGAGCTGATCTGACACGTACTTGATGTGAAGTAATTAATACTTTTTTTAACAGTGATTTTATTACGTTCTCTATAATAATTTAAAACCCTCAGGATGCTATAAATCTTTAAAAAAATATAGAAGAACCCTAAGGAATTGTTCTAGTGTGGATGAAACCCTTTTTATGTAACTCTTGTAACTACATTTTCAATTATAAAAAAGTAATTTAATTAATTCAATAAGGTGGGTTGAAATTATATTAGCATCACGAAATTAGTAAATAGTAATCTCATCCTTCTAATCTAGAAAAACACTTGGCAAAGAATTAGTATATATGTCCATATATTAATTATCAATGGAACATCACCAATTTAAATAGTTCATTTCATTTCAAAAAATGTGAAAGATAACTTTCAATTCAGTATTTTATTAGTTTCCCAGCTTCTATATATGTTATAATTGGAATAGACTCAATATTATATATGAATTAAAACTCACTCTGAAAATTGAATTTTAATTCTATATCTCTAAAATCGATCGTAGAATAATAAATATAAAGGAAATCATTACCTGGATTAATATAAAAAATATAAATGGTAAATAAAATAGGATTTTAAGAAAATAACATTCCACAAATTATAACATTAAGGTTTCTAAAAATTCTTTTTTCCTTTGAACCGCCCCATGTGTTTTTACCAAATGTTATGACATCATTTTGTGAGATGATATTTCCATTATAACTACAACATACTAGAAATAAAATAATTTGGTTATCCAAAATAAAACATGAAATTGGAAGTTTCATATGAAATATGGAATATACCATACACCACGTCAATTGATTGTAAAATGTATATTCTAGTGGTTGAAATAGAATTTTCTATACCTTTATTCTTTTGGAATATTTTATTTCCACAATTATTATGTAACATCAATAATAGATTAGTGTAATAAACCAACTCTTTGTAACCGAAACTTCTCAGTACTAGTTGATAATTGTTTTCCCACTTCTTTTATGACTATAACTATTTTCATTATAATCACAAGCTAAATGTTTGAAATTACAACATCAGTAACACTTTACGGATCATAAAAAAGATTATTTAAAATGTATATTACCATAGTTAGAATTTTTTGAGGACCTACCCATATTTGTTTTTGGATGACTACTTATTCATTTATTTCCATCTTGACTACTTTATTTTATTTGCATAATGATTATATGTTTTATAAAACTCTATATCAACTTTCACTAAAAAATTAAAAAATTCATGAGAAAATCTAAATTCATGAGATGCCATAAATATTCATAAAAATAATTTTATTCTTGTGTAAATGCACTCAATTTTAGTCTCATTCTATAGAATAAAATAATGTGCATTTATGGTTAGCCTTGTAAAAGTTTCCCCATAAGTTTACTCTATGTATTATATCATTTTCTTTAAATCCAATTTTTTCTATTCTAATATGAATTAGTTTAAGAAGATACTTCTCAATATATAGAAATATTAAGGTTATCTACTCCACAGAATCAAACTCATCCTTTTCCTTAGAATTCATAATCAAAGATAACTATCGATCAGACTCATGATAAAATTGTTATATAAAAAAGTGGTACCTATAGATGTTCTATATATACTATAATTATAATATATTTTCAAAATAATTGATCCATCCTTTATCTTAAATAAGCGGATATAGATCCCACATATGCTGGAGGGTAGGGTTTTATGAAATTCTCTAATATAGAGAAGTTTTTATTTGGGGAATTTATTCGTTGTCTTTCATGGGTTCCATAGTTAATTTCCAGTATAAAGTTATTTAAAACATCCAAAAATTTCTCTATTATAACTATTCTAGGATTTTTTTTCAAAATTAAAGTACCCCCTTAATTTTTTTTCTAAATTAGCTACCCTATATTATTAATGGAAATAATTCTATATAGGTATGAACTAGATGACAAATCATAGAAATAAAATAATCTCTCTCGTAATTATAAAAACATTAATTTTAATATTTCAATGTATGTTTTTTCATTATTTTAACAACTAATGGTGTTTAAAACATTTATCTGATCTAAACTATAACACCATATAATAATAAAAACCCATTTTTATATTGTTTATAAAATAGGGATAACATTTTTAAATTTTTTTGGATATTTTATGTCTAGTGTTGTAAATAATTATTTAAAAAATTACGTTTTAAATAAGAAACATTAAAATTGTATACATATTTTCCACTCTAATGAATAGATTTAAGTGTACAATCAATTTTTATTGAAGAAACATTTTCATGGTTAAAAAAATTTATCCTTGTTGAAAACATGACCATGCTAAAATATATACTCACAAATAGTTCATGTTAAAATCATTTAAAAAATTGGGATGAAAAAAACAATGCTTAGTAAGGGATAAAAATAAATTATTATCATTATTGTGATGAAAAATAAGAAAACCCTTGATGAATTTTACCTTTTTGACAATAAAACCATGTAAAAATAATTATAACTTCATCACATATAAAAATATATCATTTCTCTCACAAAACCATTTTAACACATTAACAAGAATAAAAACCCCAATTTAGGAATCCCAATAAATATGTGAATTAATAAAACAAATCCCAAATATATATTTCACCATTAAACATTCACTACCTCATGAAATCAGATTATTTCAATAAAAAACATTCTTTCATGGATAATATATTATTATTAGAGAATTATATTTATATCCCATGTGAACTAATGTTTATACCATAGTGGAAGTATTGAATACCAGTTTAATCCAAAGTAGTAATTAACCACCTGATCACACTGATTTATCATATTTGAATAATATTTATAACTTAATGAATTGGTGAGATACATTGGGTACACATATAATCATGTTCAATATCAATATCCCATTCCATCATATATAATGAAAACAAAATTTATTATGATTTTATTAATATTTCACTTTTTCATCATTAAATCCTTAAAAAACTTATTTTAATAAATAAGAAAAACAAATCAAAATTTTTCCTAACCTTTAGGTGAAATGTACATTTTCATTAAAAACTATTTCACTGAAAAAAATCATAGATGAGTGTGAATATGATATTATTTGTAAATTCAAGTAAACTGATAGTTGATATTGTTAAAATAAAATAACTATGGAAGTATAAAAATTCTATCAATTTGTATATGATAAGATAATATTTATTTTTCACTTTTTTAAAATGATGAACATAACCCATATGAAAAACATTGAAAATATTCCATTTAAAAAATTAATAAACAGAGTAGTATATATTTGATAATTACCTTCATCATCCTTTGAATCATAAGTAAGATCTTTCCTGAAATATTTAAGAAATTATTAATATGGATACAATGAATTTAAAACATTGATTTTTTTAATAAAAATTCACTTACCATAACCTATGACATGCTTCATTTTTCCTATAACTATAGAATAATAAAATCATATAAGTCCTATACATTTATAATATCATTTTTAAAATACTTTTAATCTTTTTTATTCCTTTTTATTTCATTTATCACTAAATTAATTTAGTTACTAAAATGAGTAGTTAACATTTGACATTTTTCGATCATTTGGTTTATAACCTAAAACAAAATTGTGTGTTGAGTGTTGTGGTTTTGATTCCACAACCTCCAAAATCATAAATTTTCTATAATTATAATACTTATAAATTAAATATACTTTTAAAACAACAATTAAATGTAGTCAAGAAAAATTAATCTCATTGTTTCATAGAGGTGGTAGTTTTGACACACACATCAAGAACAATTTTATTTCTACTGAGTATAAAATAAATAATATAGTCAACATTTTTATTTTATAAATTCATAAATATATTATATATTTCATATTTATTCATGAGTTCAATCTTTATTAACATAACCGTAAGATTAGTTTTACAAATGAATCACTTCTCTTTGTGGATGAGGTATTATACATGTGCGCATGAGCACCGTTATCAATTCCCAATGGAAGAAAATGCTAAGATGGTAGGGAATATCAGAAATTTAAATAATAAAAATTATTTAATAAATATAATATATATTAATTTCATCCATCATTTTAACCATCCATATAATGTGGTTTAGAATAATGAAACACATTTATTCGTAGAGGTGGTAGTCCACATGTACACACGAGTGATGTTTTCATAACCAACGGGATGAAAAACGGAGGTTAAAAGGGTTTTTAAAAATTCATAATAAAATTTAAGTATATGTAATATTATATTTTTGATATTTAAATATGTATTAATAAGATTTAAATAAGGTATAAGGATAAGAAATTAGGAATAAATCAGTGTTCAATTATAAATTTTCATTGGATAACCACTTTTGTCATACACCTTCAAACATCAAGGTTTTGTACATAGGTGAGAGTAAGACCACTATGAATTGAAGAGGGATTTAATGGAATTATTTTTACTTTGATTTTCTTAAAAATAATGCTCAAAATGTGTGAGGGAGATATGACAGTAGGATTACTTTTATAAGTGAGTGGTGTGGTACACGGGAAATTATTCAATGGTTTAAAATAATATTATGTCATTCTCATGGTAATGTGGAACATAAAAATTTAATATCATAATATAAGGAGATAAGGGTTGAAATACAGTCATAAAATAATAATTAATAAAATATTTTGTGACATTATCAGTTAGTTTTTATCAAAATTAAATTATTTTACCCTTTTACCATAGTGGCAGATTTTTAAAATAGTTTGTATATATGAAGACCAAACAATTAAATTCAACATATTAACGAAGATTAACCTTATAAATCATAATATGAAATAAAATTTTTATGATTAAATATTTATAATCGGAATAAATTAATTTTAATATATTTTCAAAAAACATAGTGGAGAAAAATTATTACATAATCATTTGTTATGAATAAAAATAACAAATTACAAAATCAAATATAATATTGATTAACATTGAATTATTTTGATTGTTTTTAATAAAATATATTATATATTAAATAAAAACTCAATCCATAATATTATTTTACATTTAAATTACCTAATTTATTGAAAATAAATGATTTTTTAAAAATATATATTATTTTTTCACATTTTCATTAAAAAATCAGTCATTTTATAAAAATCTCAATGAAAATAATCCTATTATATATTTGATATCTTGATATAAAAAATTAAGTCATTTATATCAAATTTATCATCTAAATTAAAGGAATTGTTATTTTTTATAAAACCCTATAATTTAGGGGAAATTAATTTAGTTAAATAAAACTATTCCTTCTCTGATAGAAAACTTTTATTAAATTATTTATAAAACTATGATTAATATCAATCCATATAATTAATAATTATAAATCAAAAAGTTTATTTGTCTCCATTATTAAATGGGGTATCACATACATTATGACCATCAAGGTCCATTAGACCATAAGAAACTGGATACATAAACCTTACAACACAACATGACTTATTACATCATTTGAGTACAATTTATTATTCCATAATAATATCCATAGAGTTAATAATATATATTTTTCTAATTCACTACCATTGAAAATGGGAAACATATGTGAAGGTAGATATCCAATGACCAATAAGAGATAACATGAACTAGAATCACACATAGCGTAATAATTGAAATAAAAATATTGTGGGAATAGACAGACCAATATTACCATATAAATGTCTACATAAGAAAATCACAATCAATAGATTAAAGATATATTTAACATCACATGTATAAAATTAAAGGATCTAAAAATGATAGAAATGATAGGAAATAATAATTCCAAACATCATAATCAATTTGTCGAGGCCTTATGTGAAGACACTATATACGTAGGGTAAGGGCTCTCTCGATACCCTATATTATATATCTCATGATATATATCAGCACACTAATGGGATATATAATTCAGGGAATCACCGATCATATAATGTTAAAATACATTAAATAATAAACTAAAAGTCAACACATGTTTTTATTTTCAAAAAAGTACAGTATAAATATATATATCATAATTTCTCAAAACAAATATCTCAGATATTTTTCCTGTAACACCCCAAGCATCCACAGTACGTTTCCCATTAATAGTGTAATAGCTTCCCTTGTACGCAACTTCTAGATTCTAAGTCATCGCGACCAATCAAACGAGTCGTTATGAATATTAATACCACTTTTAGAAATTTTATAAATTTTATTTTTCAAAATGGACTTCATTTTTGAATTTAGAATATTGGATTTCACTTAGGGTTAATTTTTTGTATTTTTCTAAATACATTAATTTTTCGATGAAGAGTGAAAATCATTGCGATATTATTTAAACCAGGCTTTTTATATAAATAATTAATTGTTTTATTTAAATTTATTTTAGGTCAAAATAGATACATAATACCTATATCTATTCAATTTAATTCATTGGAGTCATTTTATAATAAGTTTAAATATATAAAAAGTTTATTGAGCTTGTTACCGTCTTTTACCCTCCTCTTAGGAGCATTAGAAAATATGCATAAAACATAATTTTTCCACTTATTTGATTTGAGTTTCAAAAATACAAGATACAAAGTTGATATTAGAAAGTAAAATGTGGTTCAATATGATTAAAATATGTTTTGGTGAATAATAAATTTTAACTTTTATTTACCACGATTAAAAGTAATAGGGTAATTATGGGAAAAATGATTTCATTACTACTCTAACACGTGTACTAATTCTATTGGATAAGTATAATTCGACCAAAAAAATCTTAGGAATAAACTATTATCCCATTTGGTCAACTTGTATTAGATTAGGACATTTATTATTGTTTTATTTACAGAAGAGTTAAAAGAGGTAAAATCAAAGTTTAATAAAAAAATCATTTTTAATATAGAGTTCAAAAAAATATAAAATTGTCTATAAATATTCATTAATATAAATTTTTTTCTTAAATAATGGTATTTTATTTATAAATTTTAGACATTAAATAATTTAATTTATTTATGACACAATGATCGTGCAATAATTACCTTATTAATGAAATATTAAAATAATTGACATTGTAAATATCAAAATAAATGTAAATCTAGACTTCTGATGAATTACACTAATTATCTAGGTTAATATGACATATTAGGATTTTTTAAATAAATTTTATTTTAATTGATAACGTTTTTATGACTTTCAGAAAAATCATATACTGACTAGTGTGAAAATTTACATAATTGTGTTTTTAAATCAAATATTATATTATTAAATGATATAATATTCCTAAAAATATAAGGTTTGGCCGAAGTAATTAGATAAGGGCATATATGTTAATAATGAACCACTTTGGGTTCTCTTGTAAGTTTATAGTATGTTTATTAACCATATAATATAAAAATACAAAGAGACATGGTAAATGTCAAACTATTTAACAAAGACTTAAATTTAAAAGATAAGGATAATATAGTCCCCTAAACCTGTCTAAAGCCTAATCATTGAAATTATTTCGACCCATCCCTACATAAACCCTGACATAAATCATTTTTGAGAAATTATAAAATGAAAATGATTTTATTATAAAATAATATTTCAAGATTTTCCTAAATTGACCCTCACCTATCTTATAAACGGGTACTTCACATTATCTTACTTTCACACATCCAAATACGTTTTTCTCAGCTAACCCCTGCCCAAATATCCTCCCAACATTCCTACCATAATCATAGAGGACTTAATTTGGTCTTAAATCTATTCTACAGAGCCCTTTTGATCAAATTAAAAGGAAGAACCCGAAGATAAGGTAAATATTTCATCACCTCTTTCAATTGTTTTCTTCTTCCACTTCCTCATTATTTTTTGTTTCCATTTTAAATAATAACTCCAGTATATTCTATATACAATGATGGTTTTATAAAAATGGTACAACCATATTCATTATTCTATCCATCATATGAATGACAAAGTCACCATACGTATGTATGTACGGCTTACCGTCTCCACGTCGTGGTGTGGTTTATTATTCAAACACTTCATTATATGGATGGGTATAATAATGCATATAACTGATGTAAATAATAAATATATAATTTTATTTATTCTTTATATATGATATACGATCCAATTATATACGATTTCACCATCAATATATTGATATTTTCGCTCGTGCGTACGTACGGAGTACCGTCTCCATGAAAGTGATGAGATTAATTTCCCATCGTAATCATTCAAGAATAATTTTTATTTTATTTTTAAAAATAATATTTAAGAACTTAATATTATTTTATTTTGAATAGAATAAATCCTCTACATAAAAAACACGGCTTATGTAACTGATCATATAAAAGAAGACAGATCAATTAACACCCGAAACAATGATATAACTAAAATATTATTAACAAAGAAATATTAGGGGATCATATAACATATCATATTTATGATTATAGTTTTTGTATAATTTTATAACAATTATTCCACTATTATACAGGAGGTTAACATACCATCTACCAAGGAAACGTTCAAGGTATTGGTTAATTTCACAATCCCTTTATTATACGAGGTTGTTTTTAAATAAGTATCTATTGGGACCTCTTTATCATCCACATCCATGTTTTCATAAAAAAATATATTTCAAAACCTTTTTATTCTTTACTAGACAATGGTTTAAAGTCATTTATTCCATTATTATACAATATATGTTTTTAAAGGAATCTTTTCGACGTTTTCAAAACAAGGTACTTTGTGACCTTTTCGACAAAATTATGCTATGAATGTTTGTTTATCATAAATGGTGAGTACGACTTTTTTACACCATAATAACATCATAAAAGATTCCCTTATATGATTATAAGAATATTTTAAAAATATTTATTTTCTTTTATAATCATATGAATATTAAATAATTTTAAAATAGAAAGATATATTTCTCTAAAAAAAGTTTTTATTTCATATATGTCAACATACTTTTGATGGATTTTAAGCTTCCTTAATGTTGATGTCTTTTTATACAAATCATCCATATTGTTTTGATGGTTTTTTGATATGTCTTACTGTGGATGTGTTGTTCTTATACCATTCATGGTTTATAGATAAATTATTTACATTTCGTATGATGTTTTTAATACTAATGTTTATGTGATGTTTAAACCTTTTCATATGAGGATGGAAATGGGCTTAGTAAGTGATGGGTGGATCCCACTATAGCCTCTTAATGCATTGGTAGGTCTCATGAGACAAAATCATGTCTTGGAATAACGCCTTGAGAAAATATTATTTGTAGTCTTGGAACAAGGCCTTGACTATGTTGTTATAAAGTCTGGCCTTACGTATTCCATCATTATGAATGTGGCTATTGATATTGCATTTATTATTCGACTATTAGGATATCCAAGTGAATATGTAAATAGAATTATTTGCTTTTATCATTCCTATATCATTCTAAAGTTTAATTTTAAATCGATTTTTTTAGTCTAATACATTTCCTTGAATGTTTATTCTTATTTATGAATGTTTCCTCTATATTTTTATCCTTACTGAGCATCTGAGATAACCCCTTTCAGTGTTTTATTTTTCCCAGGATGTGAATAAGTATTTTATGGTTGACCTGTAGGGATATGATAAGGTTATAAGTTAGATTAAAAGGGGACAAAATATTGTTGATGTTTTTTTCATGATGTAATGTAAAACATATTAATGTATCTAGTACTTCCAATGCTACTAAAATAATCGGTCTTTCAGGACATGATTCCTTGTATCATTCCAATGTTATGTAATAATGCACCGACTATGGGTAATTGGGGTCGGGGCATTATAGTTGGTATCATAGGAAGTATAATACAAACCTTGGAAACTAGATATAGAAAAACTCTGATTATAGAACACTACCCTAAGATAGACTTTGAGGATAAGTATAGAAGAGCTTCCAAGAATTTTGGTACTGTAGTAATTTTGTAATTTTTCCAAGAAATACATTCCTCTTTGGATAAAAGTAGGTAGAGGCGTCTCTGGCACAAATGTACATTGGTGAAAAACCAAAAAACACTTCATTGAGCTAGACTCGAATAAGATCTAGTGCACGAAAATGGGCCTTGCTGCACTCATGGTTACGACACTCCTCTGAGATATTATTAGGATAATTATCATTTTCTATACAAATCATTATGAAGGGTTTATAAGTATATACCTCCTAATATAAAATATTTTTATTACTATGGATTATTTCTATAAACCGTTCAATTTATATTAGGTGTTTTACAAGTTTGAAATTATGTATTGATATTCCAAAAGTTATCTAGTGTATTCCATTGTTTAGAAATGGTGCTTATTGGAAGGAATGAAAACTATATCAATCCAAAAAATCAATGTTGGGATAAACGTTTTACTCAACATAATTATAGTGGAGCTGGTGATGCAACTGGTGCTGATCAGCTTATTACAATACTGGGACCACTCAGTCAAGTTATGAATAGTAACCTTACCCATATAGAGTACCCTGATCCACAACGTGGAGGGTCGAAGATAGACCTCTTCATGAGGACACAACAACCAACGTTTAATGGGAGTACAAATCCATTTGTACCTGAGAAATGGATATTTTTTTAGAGATAAAATATCATGCTTTTTTGGAGTAGTAAAAGGGAAAAAGTTGGCTGGGTAGTATATCACCTAACGGGAGATGAAGATCAATGGAGTTCATTGATTGAAAACAAAATGGAAGATGAAGAAGTATCAAACATGGAATAGAGGGAGTTTAATGAGATTTTCATTGAAAATTACTTCCCTCAGGACCACCAAGCGGATATGGAAGGACAATTTTTGAGTCTGAGGAAAAAGGAGGATGATAATGTCGCAAAGTATGAGGCTAACATTACAAGGTTAGCAAGGAATGAAGAAAATTATATACATAAACCAAAGAGTAATATTGATTGATTATTTAATGGGTTAATACCATTTCTCCATTTAGAATTTGTCTCAAAATCTTTCTCATCATACGATGATATTATCTAATGCACAATCAAGATAGAAAAGAAATTATCTATGTCGTAATAATTTAAAGAAAAGTAAGAGAAAAAGATATATGTTGAACACTATAGAAATTGAAATAAGTGTAATAAGGGAAAATTTTAATATCCATTATGCGGTAAATGTTGGAAGAATCACCCTTGTAATTGCTCAAAGGGAATGGGAGTCTGTTACAAGTGTGGTGAAATAGACCACCATGTTCGGGAATGCAAGGGGAAGAAAGAGGCTATCAATGTTGAATGATACAATTGTAGAAGAAAGGAGAATTATGAAAATTAATTTCCTAAGTTCCAAGGGAACTTACCTCATAAAAAGGCCAAGGGAGCAAGGCCAATCTTATGCGATAACTACTGCTGAGGTTGAAGCTCCGAAAGACATGGTGGTAGGTAATTTAATGGTTTCCTCAAGTTTAGCCAATACATTATTTGATAATGGATATTATAATTTTATCATACATTCCCAGTTGGTTAGGAAAATTAGATATTTCCAATTTGATATGTCAAGTCAGTTGTTAGTCAAAACTTCTAAGCGATGTATTATTGTAACAATGTTTTGTAAATCAGTTCCCATTAGGCCATTTAATGTTCTTTATCTAATGATCTCATCATCATACCCATGAGGTAATTTGATATAGTCCTTGTTATGGATTAGATTTTAGACCATTATGCGAAATATTATTATAAGAAGAAGGAGGAATCAATTCTTGATGATGATAAGGAATACCTTATCTTTAGAGCTGAAACATCATGATCTAATTCTTATCTAGATCCACCCCCAGAAGCTCTACAAAAATCAATTATCGGGGAGGTTGAGAATGAAATAATTATATGTCATGAAAATAATTTTTGAATAGAGGACGTACCTATTGTGCAAGAATATGTAGATGTGCTTCTAAAGGATTTACCTAGACATCCACCAGAATGAGAAATTGAGTTTTTCATTGATTTAATTTCTGGTTCAAGGCCCATATCGAAGACCCCTTATATAATGGACATTGTTAAATTAGTGAAACAAAACAAACATCTAGAGAAATTGAGTGACAAAGTATTTATTCACCCAAGTGTTTCTCCATGGGGAGCCGTTATCCTTTTTGTTAGGAAGAAAGACAGATCTACGAGGTTGTGCATTTACTATAGGGAGATCAATGCTATAACAATAAATAAAAAGTATCCCCTACCTCACATTGATGATTTATTTGACCAAATTTATAGAGATCAATATTTTTCAAAGACTAACCTTCGATCTATATATCATCAGTTGTGTGTGAAGAAGGAATACATTCTAAAAATAGCTTTTCGAACCAGGTACGTGCATTACAAGTTTACAGTAATGAATTTTGGATTGACTAATACAGCCTCGGTCTTCATAGATCTAATGAAAAGAGTTTTCAAGTAATATATTGATGAATTTTTAGTTGTATTTATTTATGATATCTTGGTATACTTTAAAATCTATGAAAATCATGAAATTCATTTGTGCAGTATTCTAAAGACTCTTAGAAGAAATGAATTATATTTGAAGTTTAGTAAGTGTGAATTCTATCTTCATGATATTTCTTTTCTTGGATATATTATCTCTAAGGATAGAATCTATGTTGATCATTAAATGATCAAGGAAATCAATGAATGACCAGCACCGACGAGTATAACTGAGGTACGCTGTTTTATTGGTTTAGCAGGTTATTATTGACATTTCATCCATAATTTTTCCCAGTTAGCAAACTCACTAACCAAGATCACACATAAATGGGTTAAATTTGTTTGGACAAAAGAGTGTGAAGAATGTTTTTAACAAATGAATAGAATATTAGTCAATTCTCTTATCATGGCTCTACCATCAGGGAACGATGGGTTTTGTTATTTATAGTGATGCATCAAAGAAAGGATTTGGTTGTGTCCTTATACAGGATGATAGAGTTATTACCTATGCATCATGAATGTTAAAAATTCATAATCAAAACTATCCTTGTCAAAATCCTGGCTTAGAAGATATAATCCTTCCTACGAAAACATGGAGACACTATCTCTATGGTGAAAATTGTGAGATTTATACTAATCAAAAGAGTTCAAAGTATATTTTCTCAAAAAAAGTACTCAACATGAGGAAAACGATAATTGGTTGAACTAATCAAGGATTATGATTGTACTATACACTACGACTCGTGGAAGAAAATAAGGTGGCATGTTCTTTGAGAAGAAAAGATCATGGAGTTTTGAACAAGATGAGAGTTGAAAAGGATGCTATTTTCATGGATCTAGTAATGATAACTATGGGAAAAACCATTGAAGGTGAAACATAAATGCTTTAACAAATGGTAGACAAACTATATTTACTAGTAAGGATAAAAAGCTCTCAGACTAATGATGAGGAATTTCTAAAGAAAATTAAAGATATGAATGAATGAAGATTGATTGAATTCGTATATAAAGATGGAATTTTGAAATTTGGGAAGAGATTTAGTGTTCCCAGTATACCTGATCTAAAAAGGGAATTGTTGGATAATGATCATTGGTCTAGTTTCTCTATAAAATCTGGTAGCACTGGGATGTATAGATATTTGAAAGAACATTTTTTTGGGACAACATGATGATATAGATTGTTAATTTTGTGTCAAGATGTATGGTTTTTCAGCAATTGAAAGATGGAAGGAAAAAACCCATAAAAGTCATGCAACCTCTTCCCATACCTGATTAGAAGTGGGATAATATTAAGATGGACTTTGTCATGGGGCTACAAAAGACACCTAGAAGGAAAGATGCAATATGGGTCATTATTGATCATCTTACCTAGTCAGCACATTTTCATTTTATTAGAGAAATTTACCACTTGAATGTATTGAAAGACTATATATTAATGATGTTGTAAGACTTCATGGAGTACCCCTATCAATTTTTTCTGATCATGATCCCCATTTTACATCAAGATTCTGGAAACTTCTTCAAAAGGCTCTGGATACTGAACATTGTTTGAGCCATGCCTACCACCTTCAAACTGATAGGCAAGAAGAACAAACTATTCAAACCTCAGAAGACATGTTGAAATCTTTCTCACTTGAGTTTCAAGGTATGTGTGATCAATATTTATCTCTTGTAGAATTTTCATATAATAATAGCTTCCATTCAAGTATTAGGATGGCACCATATGAAGTGTTATATAGAATGAGATGTCTCACACCAACTTGTTGTGATGATGTTGGTGATAGATAACATGTAGGCCCATAACCTATTGAGGAAACGATTGAAAAGGATAAGGTTATCCAAACCCACGTCAAAAAAGGTCAAAGTAGGAAAAAGAGCAATGTTGGTTACCGAAGAAAGGATTTGGAATTTCTAGTTATAGATCATGTTTTCTTAAAGTTATCTCCATGGAAGGGTTTTATACGTTTTAGTAAGAATGGTAAATTGAGTCCCAGGTACATCGGACCTTTGGAATTTCTATAACGAATTGTATTTGTAGCTTATCATTTGGAAATGCCTCCAAGTCTCTCCAAAGTTCATGATGTGTTCCTCGTATCACTGTTGAAAAAATACATGCCTGACCAAATGCATGAAGTCACCTATGAAGAAATTGAACTTAAACCTAATCTGTCATATTGTGAAGAGCCTGTCAAAATTCATGATACAAGAGAACAAGTTCTGAGAAATCGGATGACTCATCTGGTAAAAGTTCAATGGGGAAACCATTAGATGGAAGATGCAATGTGGGAACTAGAAGAACTTATGATGAAAAAACACCCAAATATTTTTTTGTGGTAGTATTATAGTAATTTTTAGGACAAAATTATTTTAAGTAGGAGAGAATGTAACACCCCAAGCTTCCACGGTACGTTTCGATTTGAATAATGCAAGAGCTTGCATTGTACGCAACTTCGATATTATAACACACTATGAACAATCAAACTAGCCATTGTGAATAGTAATACCCACTTTATGAAATTTTGTAAATTTTATTTTTTAAAATGTACTTCATTTTTTGAATTTGGAATATTGAAATTAGCTTAGGGTGAATTTTTGGTATTTTTCAGAAAACTATCAATTTTTGATGAATATTGAAAACAAAGTGTTATTGGTTAAAAACTACATTTTATTTAAATAATTATTTATTTTATTTAAATTTATTTTAGGTAAAAGTATATACATAATACCAATATATATTCAATTTAATTCATTGGAATCATTTTATAATAATTTTAGATATATTAAAAAATTATTGAACTTTTTATCGTCTTTTACCCATCTCCTAGAAGAGTTTGCAAATATGCATAAAAAATAATTTTACTCTACTGTGAGTTGAATATAAAAAAATCCTAGATACGTTGTTGATATCAGAATGTAAAATGTGGTTCTATAAGATAAAAATAATTTGAGGTTAATATTAACTGTTGAATTTTATTTACCATAGTTTAAAGTAAATAAGGTAATAAAGGGTTACAATGATATCATAATTATCCTAACACATGTCCTAATTCTATTTCATTAGTATAATTCGACCAAAAACTACCATAGGAATAAAATATGACCCCCTTTGGTCCACTTGTATTAGATTAGGATATTTATTATTATATTATTTAAAGAAGAGTTATAAGAGTTAAATTCCATGTTTAATAACTAAAACATTTTTCATATAGGGTTAAAATCAATATAAATTAGACTATAAATATTAATTTGATATCTAAACAGACATCCTAAATATAGGTATTTTTTTATAAATTTTAAACATTATGTAATATAATTTATTTATGATACAATGATGATGTAGTAATTATCTTATTAATGAAATATTAAACTAATTGATAATATAAAAATCCAAATAAATGTAAATTGAGACTTCTGATAAATTACACTAATTTTATAGGTTAATATGATATTTTAGTATTGATTTAATAAATTTTATTTTAATTGATAATGTTTTATGGCTTTCAAAAAAATCAAATACTTAATAGTGTAAAAATTGTCATAATTTATTTTTTAAAACAAATAAAATATAATTAATTGATATAATATTAAAAAAATTAAATATTAGGTAAAAGTACTAAAATAAGGTTATATATATATTAATAATGAACCTATTGGGGTTCTCTAGGAAGTTTATAGTATGTTTATTAACAATATAATGTAAAAATAAAGAGAGACATGGTAAATGTCAAACTATTTAACTAAGAGTTAAATCTAAATGATAAGGTTAATATAGTGACCTAACCTGTCTAAAACCTATTGGTTGATATTTTTTAGACCCATAACGACCATATCATAGAATTAAAGAATTTTGGAGCCATTAGAAACCGAATCTTCCTTTATTATAAAATAATATTTCAAAATTTTCTTTGTAACCCTCACCTCTCTTATAAAAGGGTACTTTCACTAATCTTAATTTCACACCTCCAAAGCCATTTTTCTCGTCAAAAAACATACCCAAATAACCTCCCAACATTCTTCTATTCATCATATAGGCCTTCCTTGAAACACCCAAAGCATCCACGGTACGTTTCCCTTTAAATAATGCAATAGCTTGCATTATACGCGACATCGATATTCTAACACACCACAAACAATCAAACTAGCTGTTATGAATAGTAATACCCAATTTTTTAAATTTTATACATTTTATCATTCAAAATGGACTTCATTTTTGGATTCAGAATATCGAAATTATCTTATAGTGATTTTTTTGTATTTTTCTGAGGACTTTCATATTTTGATGAATAGTGAAAATTACTAAATTTTAATTAAAAACAATTTTTTTAATAGAAACAAATAATAGTGATTAATTATTAATTTTATTGGTTTTAAAGTATATTTATAATAAATTTTTACCATTTAATACAATTTTGGTCATATGACATAATTTCACATTTAAACCGGACATAAACAAGTGTCAATCTTTTGATAGTTATTATTTCATAAAAACACGCTTTTTGTTATGACAACGGGAATTAATTTTTAATTAATTTCTACCACTACAATGTTTTTAATTGTTAAAAATTAATTCCATATTTTTAATCATTATTCATAAATTTTGTAAATAGGAAACCCTTATTTTTAGACATTTTGAATAATTACTTCGGTAAATATTTTATTTACCATGGTTAAAGGGTAAATCCGGTAAATAAGGGTAAAAAAATAATATTATAATAATATTAATTTACCAAATAACATGTCCTAACCCTATTGGTTGATACATTTCCGACCATGGGCATCTTTGGGTCGATTTTGGGACCCCATGGATCCACTTGTAAGTGTAATGACACTTTATATTAATTAAGTTAAAGTAAATACAAAAATGATATAAGGATATATGTTTTAGAAAATCAATTTTTACATAGGGTTATATATGTTATATTTTAGAATATAAATATTCATTATAAATCTAAAACTATTTCACAAATAATGTTATTTTATATATAAATTTTAGACATTTAATAATTAAATATATTTATGACCCAATAATGATGCAGTATTTTCTTTATTAATGAAAGAATCAAATAATTGGTATTATAAATGTTAAAATAAATAAAATTAGAACGTTTTGATGAAAAAAAAAGAATTTAATTTGTTAATATAACATGTTTTTATTTCTTAAATGAATTTTTTTTGAATTAATAAAGTTGTTAAGACTTTAAAAAAAATCAATTATTGAATAGTGTCAAAATTGACATAAATGTGTTTTTAAAACAAATATTATATTATTAATTGATATTCTATTCCTAAAGATCTATTGATCAGCCAAAGGACATATATAATGATGGGTGTATTATTAATGGACCACATGGAGGTCTCTTGAATGTTTATAGTAAGTTTATTAACCATATAATATAAAAATAAAAATGACTTGGTTAATGTGAAACTAATTAACTAAGAGTTAAAACTAAATGATAATATTAATAAAGTGACCCAGACCTGTCTAAAACCTATTGGTTGAGTTGTTTTTTACCTATAAAGACCTCAGAAATTAAATAATCCACTTCATATCCTTTATAATCCGAATATGAATTTATTATAAAATAATATTTCTTGCTTTTCCTAAGGTACCCCTCAGCCCTCTTATAAAAGGGAACTACCCATTCTATCAAATTCATACCCTCAAATCATTTTGGTTCGGCCACCCCCTAACCAAATATTCTCTCAACATCACTCAATTCATCCTTGAGGACCTTCTTTGGTCATAAATCCTACTTAACGTTCCATTTTGATCAAATAAAATGGAAGAACTCGGAGAAGAGGTAATAATTTCACCACCCTCTTTCAAGTTCCATTCTTCTTCCACTTCTTCATTCGTTATTATTTCAATTCTAAAATAATAAATCCAGTATATTATATATACTATGATGTTATTATAAATATGGTACAACCATATTCAGTATTCTATCCATCCTTTGAATGACATGTCACCATACGTGCGTACGTACACCCTACCATCTCCACACCGTGGTGTAATTGTTATTCAATATATTATTTTTTGTATGGGTATAATAATGATGTGTAATTCATGTAAATAATAAATATATCATGATAATGATTCTGTATATATGATATACCATCCTATTATGTATTATTTTAATATCAAACGAATGATATTGTCGCTCATGCGTACGTATGGATTACCGTCACCACGAACGCGCTGAGATTCATTCCCCATCATATCCATTCAATACTAAATTTCATTTTATGATTAAAAACAATATTTAGACACATTATATCATTTTTTGTATGAATAAGACACAACCCTTCCATAACAAACATGGCTCACATAACAAATAATATAAAGGAAACCGAATCCGTTAACACCCAAAATGACGATAATACTAAGATATTATTAACAAATCAATGTTGAAAGATCATATATGGTATCATATTAATTTATATAATTATTTTATAATTCAATAACAATTATTATACCATTATACCGAAGTTTGACCTACCCTCGACCAAGAAAAAATTGCAAAGGAAGGGGTTTCTTATCTCACTTTTCATTCCGTGAGATTTCTATTGTTTTGCACTTATTTATTGCATGTGGTGTGTGTACTACCCATGATTGTATTCATTGTGTAATATAAATTAATTTATGAATATTTACATCATCATTGTTTGATCCTTCTATCATGGGTGTATGTTTCATAAGTTACCAAATCGATAAGGGAATTTGAAATTTCAATTTCCACTCATTCGTCTTTACGCAAACTTCATTGATTATTTTACCCCAAGATTCTGTGTGTAATGTAGAGACCCGGAGCCTGACGTACATGGACATTACATTACTTTTGCGGAATACTTAGTACATTACAAAAACACACACACAAGGACCGTAATAGTTTAGTGTCTTTGGAAACTCAGAATATAATCTTCTAATCATGGTGAAAGATCTCCAACATCTCCAATAAAGATCTTCCTTTTTTTATACCTAAAACCTTTCTTTAAATCCTGGGGAAAATAAAACATAAAAGGGTGAGCTCAAATGCTCAGTAAGGGTAAACAAAAGAAATATCAATCACATCATATACATAAGAACATAGCTTTTGGAAATCTTAACCTGCAAAAAAGAGAGCATAATTTCATAACATGGGATAAATCATGGCAGTGAAATGTAATCACAATAACCATAACGTAAAACATGAAACTTTGTGGCATTCACACATAATCATAGAGAATCATTTCTTGTTAGTCAAGACTCATTGCCAAGACTATCTTAGTGGACAAAGTCCCTTTCTGAATCGAGTAACCCTCGTTTCAGTCCCGTTTCACTGAACCGGTATAACCTACCATTCCATCCATGTCTATCTCATGAGATATAAAATCTTTACCCAATGCATTGGAGGGAGATATAGGTCCCACCCATCTCATAATGATACCATTATTATGTGAGCCACAAAATCATAAATCATACATCATTGCATAACCCATGTAATAAAAATGGGATTCTTAAACAACATGACATCATAAAACCATTCATATAAGATAAAGGAATTCATAAACATAATTACATCACAACATAGTCAAATAAATGTAAAAATATGGATAGAAACAGAACCCTTTATTATCTTAGATGGAAAATAATTTTGATAAAACACTTGAATTGAATTCTTGAGGAAAATATCCTTTCTTCTTCAAAATCAATTTCTTTTCACAAAACATCATGAAATTTTAAAAGAACGAGATTTTATTGAAAATAGTCATGAAATCTTTTAGAGGAAGCTTCATGAAAATAAGGCCTTATAAAACAGTAGAAATCCGTTCGTGCCGTATAAGTTAAAAAAAACATTCTTTGTACTTTTGTCGAAAAAGTCAAAATGTACCTCGTACGAAAAATGACAAAAGATTCCTTTCATATATTTTACTAAAAACTCACCGAAGGGTAAAATTGGATTTAAAAAAATGTAGGTGGATGTAAATAACATTACATATTGATGAAACATGGATGTGGATGATAAAATATACCCCAGTAAATTTCAAAGTACAAACAATCTCGGATAAAAATGAGATTGTGATATTTCCCTTACCTTAGGTCCGACTTGCTTTATAAGTGTCCGAACCTCCTGTATAATGATTTAAATCATGTTATTGACTTATTCCAGAATCATATTCATTGTTATTATATCATATATGGTCCAATTATGACTTTATATTACCTGATCTTTTGTAAATTCATGTTAAAGTAGCGTTTTGGGTAAAATCGTCTCATTTGTCGTTCGTGTTTTTAACTTGTAATTATTAATATGATTACTTGGACCATGATTACTTATATCCAGAATATAAAACATGATTTATATATAATATATATTTAGAATATATATATATATATATATAATATCGATAAATGGAATGAAATACACCGTTCATGGAGACGGTAGTTCGTACGTACGCATGAACGCTGTTTTCGTTTCCTTATTGAAGTGATTGGAATTAAGTAGATGACATACATATAAATTTACATAAATACAGTATCATTATTATGTCATATATTTCATTAGTACTTATTATATATACTTTATAATCATTCATTAATGGTTAATCATTGAGAATGAATCTCATCGCGTCGTGGAGACGGTAGTCCGTACGTACGCACGAGCGATGATATCATTCCCATGGTCATGGAATTATGTTGAAGTGTATGTAGACTATTTCAGTATCATTATCACTTTATAATAATCATATATAGTTACTCATTACACCATTATACCCATCCTTGTAAGGTTATGATGGAAAATAGATTACACCACGGCGTGGAGACGGTATTCCGTACGTACGCACGCGCGGTGATTTAATTTTTCCATAGGATGGATAGAAGGTGAATTAGGGTTGTTTAATATTTATAATAACATATCAGTATGTAATTAATACTGATTTTATTAATTTATAATGAAACAACTAAAGAAGAATAAGTTGAATAAGAAAGAAATTGAAAAGATCGGTAATGGATATTACCTCTTCTTTGAAACGCCTCTTTGAATCCTCCACTTAGGGAACTAAGATTGGTCTTTGAAGAAGACCAGGACCTCTAGGATTATTCTAGGGAAGTGGAGAAGGGATTTTGTCAGGGGTTGGCCGAGCTTGAGTGCTCAAATTGGTGTGAGGAGGAGGGGGAGGAGGTGCCCTTTTATAAGGGAGGAGAGGGGCACCTTAGGAATATCTCAAAATATTATTTTATATTAAAGTCAAAATCGGTTTATAATGGTTCCAAAGGGTCTTACTTCGAAGATAAAGTGGGGATGGGTCGAAATACTATCAACCAATAGGATTTAGACAAGTTTAGGTTATTATTTTAACCTTATCAATTAGATTTAACTCTAAGTAAAATAATTTAACTTTTACCGTGTCTTTTTGTTTTCTTACACTATATGGTTAATACACTTACTATAACATGCCAAACGAACCCCAAATTGTTTATTATTAATATATATATCCTTATCTAAGTCATTTTTCCGAACATTAGATTTTTAGGAATAAAATAACAATTAATAATATAATATTTGATTTAAAAACTATTTTGTGTCAATTTTGACACTATTTGATATATGATTTTTTTGAAAGTCATAACAGAATTATATGTTCGAACCAAGTTGATTAAATCAACACTAATATATCATAGTAACCTATAAAATTAGTGTAATTCCTAAAAAGTCTCAAATTACATTTATTTTGGTGTTTATAACATCAATTATGTCAATATTTCATTAATAAGATAATTACTGCATCATCATTGTGTCATAAATAAATTAAATTATTTAATGTCTAAAAATTACAAATAAACTATCATTATGTAGGAAATCCTTTTAGCTTTCTAATGAATATTTATAGTTGAATTTATCTTATGTATAACCCCATATTAAAAATGTTTTAGTAAATAATCATTGATTTTAACTCTTTTAACCCTTCTTTGAATTAAATAATAATAAATGTCCTAATCTAATCCAAGTGGGCCTAAATGGTCATATTGTATTTCTAAGGTTGTTTTTGGTCGAATTACACTTGTCCAATAGAATTAGGACATTTGTTAGGGTAATAATAATATCATTTTTACCCTTAATTACCCTATTTACTTTTAACCGTGGTAAAAAAAAGAAAAAAGTTACTATTCACCAAAAATTATTTTCATCTCATTGAACCACATTTTAGTCCTTTATACTAACCGTGTCTGTCGGATTTCCGAAATTCCATTCACAGAAGTGGTAAAATTATGTTTTATGCAAAATTCAGTTTTTAACCTACCACTTAGTGGTTTCACTATTCATCAAAAATTGAAAGTTTTCAGAAAAGTACCAAAAATTAGGCCTAAGCTATATTTGATATTATGAACTCAAAAATGATTTCTATTTTACCAAATTCAAAACATATCAGTTGCATTAATTAATTTAAAAATTAACTCCCGTCGTCTAAACAAAAGGCGTGTTTTTAAGAGATAATAACTATCAAAAGATTGACACTTGTTTATAACTGGTTTAAATGTCAAATTACATCCAATGACCAACATTGTATTAAATTGTAAAAATATATTCTAAATATACTTTAAAAACACTCAAATTAATAATTTATCACTATTAATTTTTTCGACTGAAAAAGTTGTTTTTAATTAAAATTTAGTAATTTTCACTATTCATCAAAATATGAAAGTTATCCGAAAATCACCAAATTTCAACCTAAGCTAATTTCGATATTCTGAATCCATAAATGATGTCCATTTTGAAAAATAAAATTTACAAAATTTCAAAAAGTGGTTATTACTATTCATAACGGCTAGTTTTAATAATATCTTAATAACATATCGTTGTTTAGCGAAACTTGGTGTTGCGTACAACACACGCTATCGTGGAAGGTCGCGATTGCGTGTAATGGAAGGAAAGTCAAGGATGCGTGTTGTGAAAGCTTCTTTTGGTGTAGCGTACAACACAAGACATTAATGAAATTAAAAAGAATATTTTTCATAAAATCTCGGGGTGTTACATTCTACCCCCCTTAAAATGAATTTCGCCCTCAAAATTCGTCGGGGTTATAAATGGTTTACTATTCGAAATTTTCTTTGATTGAAACCCACATCGTAAAAAGGAACACCAAAACATGGCTTTAAAAACTAAAGTATTAAATGTAACGATTACCCAAATAAACTAATCACTGGGTTTCCACATAGGTGAAAATATGGATATGGAAGAAAAATCTAACCATCATGTTCTGATGGAGAGTGGTAGAGAACATGGCTATGGAAAAGCCAGTAATCACAAATCCATAGATTTGTGATGATATAAGGTACCATCTGATTCATCAGGTATAAGATCAGTAGGACAACATTTTTGGTTTTCAAAATCATTTCCCTAAAGTTGAAAATTTGCTTAGAATAAATACTTACTTTATTTTGGTACAATCTCACTGTTGTTCGTGCCTTGAACAATTTCCACTTCATCTCTTAAATAAATGAAGTTGAATTTGTTATTCATGAAGTGTTAGCAGATCATGTGATAGAATGACGGGTCATTCCATCTGTCTCAAACAAAAGGTTAGCAAAATTATATACATAAGTCGATCTATAGTGAGATTAATCATATATGGTTCCTAAAATGAACTTATACTTCATATATCATACCGCTTAATAAAATAAAACTAGTTTCTACTAAACAGGGACTTCCTGTAGGCCAGCGGTAGGCGATAAAGGCCAGTCGCATTTCGGTTGTGGGTTCGATTCCCACAGCCTTGTCCGACACGATGGGCTGTCGCCCGTCCTGCAGGTTGTCCTTTTTCTAAAGCTATATTACTATAACATCCCATCAATAATATCGAAAAACATTTTATCCTAACTTATGTCCAACATAATCCATTACAATATTTAGGCTCATCCATAATACTTTAGTACACTCTCATAACATAGTGAAAACGATTGCCAAAGATTTAATACTATCGTTGATCCCCATATATCAGAAGATATGTTTTGTTGGTCACATTCCAAAAATTCAAAGTCCATAATCATGTATTCTCTTGAATGCATATTGAACCTTAGTGAAAACATGAATGCAGTTAGAAGTTTACACTTTCCAAATACCAAAATCCTCAAAATTCTATATACTCAAACCATGATATCACTTAGTCCTTATATAAATCATGAGCTCATGAATACTGTCTAACATTTCATTTTCTCCTTATCCCTTCAATATGCGCATATCATCTGCTTTCCAAAAATATCTGAATAACCTTTCATGGTTACTGGTACCATTAATCATAAACTTTCAAAACTTAAGGAAAGACAACAGTGTAACAATCCTTAGATGTCTCTTTATTCCATAGTACCATGAGATTACTTATACAACATTACACATGATAAACATGTAATCATTCCACTACATTCTTAAACCATTGACCGAGCTTCAACAATTCTTTCATCTCACATATCATTTGTAGTCTCTTTATCATCATCCACATAAATACTACCCATACGACCATACTGATTCTCTTCATGAGACTTTCCCTTAGGGCATTGGTTTTCATAATGCCCGTACATTCCACATTTAAAACATTTAACCATTGTTGATGTCGTAGCAATACCATTATCCTCATCCCTGGTGTTAACTGAACCTTTTCCTTTGCACTTAATGGCTCTGTGTCCTTCTTTTCCACACCCAAAGCATCTTCCAGTTCCTTTGAAACATTCTTCTTGATGCCTCTTCCCACATGATATACATAGGGGAAATTGAACTTTCTTTCCTCTATGATCATCATGAAACTCCATCTTTCTCTTATTAGCCGAGTCAGGAAACTTACCAAATTTTACTTTATTAATCATATTATGAGATTGCTGATTCGGCATAATAATGATGTTTGGACTTCCAAATCCCATTTCATTTGGTTGCTCATGAAAAATATCATTCCATTGTCCAGCATATCCTCCATTATCGTGAATCACTTTGTTTCCAGCCATTTTCTAAAACTCAAAAAGAATAGTGTGAGAGGCAAAAATCATGCTAGGGAAGACAACATTATAAAGGGGGAGTATCCTCAATATCTAACTTCTTAGGTTAAATTCTATGATCGTTACCATAGTTATAGGACTGTATCCTATACGTATACTTATCCTTAGGGACATCCCTAGAAAAACCTTATAAATATCTCTAGGGATCTCACTAAAGTTCTCGCATCCTAGTTTCCAAAGGTTGACTAAACCTTTCCTCTAATACCAACTGTAGAGACCCGGAGCCTAACGTACATCGACATTACATTACTTTTGCGGAATACTTAGTACATTAAAAAAACACACACACAAGGACCGTAATAGTTTAGTGTCTTTGGAAACTCGGAATATAATCTTCTAATCATGGTGAAAGATCTTCAACATATCTCATAAAGATCTTCCTTTTTTTATACCTAAAACCTTTCTTTAAATCCTGGGGAAAATAAAACATAAAAGGGTGAGCTCAAATGCTCAGTAAGGGTAAACAAAAGAAATATCAATCACATCATATACATAAGAACATAGCTTTTGGAAATCTTAACCTGCAAAAAAGAGAGCATAATTTCATAACATGGGATAAATCATGGCAGTGAAATGTAATCACAATAATCATAACTTAAAACATGAAACTTTGTGGCATTCACACATAATCATAGAGAATCATTTCTTGTTAGTCAAGACTCATTGCCAAGACTATCTTAGTGGACAAAGTCCCTTTCTGAATCGAGTAACCCTCGTTTCAGTCCTGTTTCACTGAACCGGTATAACCTACCATTCCAGCCATGTCTATCTCATGAGATATAAAATCTTTACCCAATGCATTGGAGGGAGATATAGGTCCCACCCATCTCATAATGATACCATTATTATGTGTGCCACAAAATCATAAATCATACATCATTGCATAACCCATGTAATAAAAATGGGATTCTTAAACAACATGACATCATAAAACCATTCATATAAGATAAAGGAATTCATAAACATAATTCCATCACAACATAGTCAAATAAATGTAAAAATTTGGATAGAAACAGAACCCTTTATTATCTTAGATGGAAAATAATTTTGATAAAACACTTGAATTGAATTCTTGAGGAAAATATCCTTTCTTCTTCAAAATCAATTTCTTTTCACAAATCATCATGAAATTTTAAAAGAACGAGATTTTATTGAAAATAGTCATGAAATCTTTTAGAGGAAGCTTCATGAAAATAAGGCCTTATAAAACAGTAGAAATTCGTTCGTGCCGTATAAGTTAAAAAAACGTTCTTTGTACTTTTGTCGAAAAAGTCAAAATGTACCTCGTACGAAAAATGACAAAAGATTCCTTTCATATCTTTTACTAAAAACTCACCGAAGGGTAAAATTGGATTTAAAAAATTGTAGGTCGATGTAAATAACATTACATATTGAGGAAACATGGATGTGGATGATAAAATATACCCCAGTAAATTTCAAAGTACAAACAATCTCGGATAAAAATGAGATTGTGATATTTCCCTTACCTTAGGTCCGACTTGCTTTGTAAGTGTCCGAACCTCCTGTATAATGATTTAAATCATGTTATTGACTTATTCCAGAATCATATTCATTGTTATTATATCATATATGGTCCAATTATGACTTTATATTACCCGATCTTTTGTAAATTCATGTTAAAGTAGCGTTTTGGGTAAAATCGTCTCATTTGTCGTTCGTGTTTTTAACTTGTAATTATTAATATGATTACTTGGACCATGATTACTTATATCCAGAATATAAAACATGATTTATATATAATATATATTCAGAATATATATATATATATATAATATCGATAAATGGAATGAAATACACCGTTCATGGAGACGGTAGTTCGTACGTACGCATGAACGTTGTTTTCGTTTCCTTATTGAAGTGAATGGAATTAAGTAGATGACATACATATAAATTTATATAAATCCAGTATCATTATTATGTCATATATTTCATTAGTACTTATTATATATACTTTATAATCATTCATGAATGGTTAATCATTGAGAATGAATCTCATCGCGTCGTGGAGACGGTAGTCCGTACGTACGCACGAGCGATGATATCGTTCCCATGGTCATGGAATTATGTTGAAGTGTATGTAGACTATTTCAGTATCAATATCACTTTATAATAATCATATATAGTTACTCATTACACCATTATACCCATCCTTGTAAGGTTATGATGGAAAATAGATTACACCACGGCGTGGAGACGGTATTCCGTACGTACGCACGCGCGGTGATTTAATTTTTCCATTGGATGGATAGAAGGTGAATTAGGGTTGTTTAATATTTATAATATCATATCAGTATGTAGGTAATACTGATTTTATTAATTTATCATGAAACAACTAAAGAAGAAGAAGTTGAATAAGAAAGAAATTGAAAAGATCAGTAATGGATATTACCTCTTCTTTGAAACGCCTCTTTGAATCCTCCACTTAAGGAACTAAGATTGGTCTTTGAAGAAGACCAGGACCTCTAGGATTATTCTAGGGAAGTGGAGAAGGGATATTTTCAGGGGTTGGCCGAGCTTGAGTGCTCAAATTGGTGTGAGGAGGAGGGGGAGGAGGTTCCCTTTTATAAGGGAGGAGAGGGGCACCTTAGGAATATCTCAAAATATTATTTTATATTAAAGTCAAAATCGGTTTATAATGGTTCCAAAGGGTCTTATTTCGAAGCTAAAGTGGGTATGGGTCTAAATCCTATCAACCAATAGGATTTATACAAGTTTAGGTTATTATTTTAACCTTATCAATTAGATTTAACTCTAAGTAAAATAATTTAACTTTTACCATGTCTTTTTGTTTTCTTACACTATATGGTTAATACACTTACTATATCATGCCAAACGAACCCCAAATTGTTTATTATTAATATATATATCCTTATCTAAGTCATTTGGCCGAACCTTAGATTTTTAGGAATAAAATAACAATTAATAATATAATATTTTATTTAAAAAATATTTTGTGTCAATTTTGACAATATTTGATATATGATTTTTTTGAAAGTCATAACAGAATTATATGTTCGAACCAAGTTGATTAAATCAACACTAATATATCATAGTTACCTATAAAATTAGTGGAATTCCTAAAAAGCCTCAAATTACATTTATTTTGGTGTTTATAACATCAATTATGTCAATATTTCATTAATAAGATAATTACTGCATCATCATTGTGTCATAAATAAATTAAATTATTTAATGTCTAAAAATTACAAATAAAATATAATTATGTAGGAAATCCTTTTATCTTTCTAATGAATATTTGTAGTTGAATTTATCTTATGTATAACCCCATATTTAAAATGTTTTAGTAAATAAACCTTGATTTTAACTCTTTTAACCCTTCTTTGAATTAAATAATAATAAATGTCCTAATCTAATCCAAGTGGGCCTAAATGGTCATATTTTATTTCTAAGGTTGTTTTTGGTCGAATTACACTTGTCCAATAGAATTAGGACATTTTTAGGGTAATAATAATATCATTTTTACCCTTAATTACCCTATTTACTTTTAACCGTGGTAAACAAAAAGTAAAAAGTTACTATTCACCAAAAATTATTTTCATCTCATTGAACCACATTTTAGTCCTTGATACTAACCGTGTCTGTCGGATTTTCGAAATTCCATTCACAGAAGCGGTAAAATTATGTTTTATGCAAAATTTGGTTTTTAACCTACCACTTAGTGGTTTCACTATTCATCAAAAATTGAAAGTTTTCAGAAAAGTACCAAAAATTAGGCCTAAGATATATTTGATATTATGAACTCAAAAATGATTTCTATTTTACCAAATTCAAAACATATCAGTTGCATTAATTAATTTAAAAATTAACTCCCGTCGTCTAAACAAAAGGCGTGTTTTTAAGAGATAATAACTATCAAATGATTGACACTTGTTTATAACTGGTTTAAATGTCAAATTACATCCAATGACCAACATTGTATTAAATTGTAAAAATATATTCTAAATATACTTTAAAACCACTCAAATTAATAATTTATCACTATTAATTTTTTCGTTTGAAAAAGTTGTTTTTAATTAAAATTTTGTAATTTTCACTATTCATCAAAATATGAAAGTTATCCGAAAATCACCAAATTTCAACCTAAGCTAATTTCGATATTCCGAATCCATAAATGATGTCCATTTTGAAAAATAAAATTTACAAAATTTCAAAAAGTGGTTATTACTATTCATAACGGCTAGTTTTAATAATATCTTAATAGCATATCGTTGTTTAGCGAAACTTGGTGTTGCGTACAACACACGCTATCGTGGAAGGTCGCGATTGCGTGTAATGGAATGAAAGTCAAGGATGCGTGTTGTGAAAGCTTCTTTTGGTGTAGCGTACAACAGAAGACATTAATGAAATTAAAAAGAATATTTTTCATAAAATCTCGGGGTGTTACATGTAATCACTATTAATCTACTTATGTCTTAATCCCCAGTCCCCTTTATGTGGAAATACTTTTGATACACATAATCACTCCATTTATAAATTCTCAAGTCATCGATATGAACTTCATAAGATTAATTTTAACTCAATCTCAAATTGTTGAGTAAAGCATCCAATTCATTGGTGTTGTTTTTACAAGAATATGTGTGAATGTAGTCTGATTGATTTACACTGAATATCCAATCATATTGAGTGAATTTATACTTTTTCACACATAATTATGTCATTGATTTATCCTTAACCTAAGGTTACGATCTTTATAAGAGATTTCATCTCAATTTACATTCCATTGAGACTTCCTTGTTGTTATACACCAAATAAATTTTATATGGTGTATATAATGTACATTGAAATAGTATATCATGAATCCATTTATTCTCATGATATTAAAATGTTTTTATTACCTCAATTATTTGTATTAATGTGTCTCTCTTTTCGTAAGGATCTCTAACTAAAATATCATTTTAAATGTTTTAAAGATTTATTATTCTAAATCTATCTCATAAATGTCCATGTTTTAAAAATGGTTTTAAGGATTTATTTATATGGACTTTAATGTTTTAATATTTAAATTCCTTTTAAAAGTTTCAAAGTGGTATGGAAATCTTTGAATCCAAAATCTATTTTTAAATGGATTCATGACAAATATTGTGACATTTAAATGATTTCTAAAAAAGGGGGATATTTCTATCTAATAGTTTTGATGATTATTTTCATATATGTCAATATCCATAATTATTATTGATTGAGTTTAATCTGATACAATACAATATTTCATATTGTATCGACTATGTTATGTTTGACTGGGGATGTGGTATTTTTATACCATTCATGGTTTGTTGATAAAGTATTGACATTTTGTATGCTAGTTTTAATACGAATGTTTATGTTATGATTAAACCTGTTCATATAAGGAATGCATTAGACTTATTAAGTGATGGGTGGAGCCCGCTATAGCTTCTCGATGCATCGGTAGGTCTCATGAGAAAAACTAGTGTCTTGGAATAAGGCCTTGACAAAATATTATTTGTAGACTTGGCACAAGGCCTTGACAATGTGGTTATGATAGTCTGGCATTATGTATTCCATTATTATGAATGTGGTTATTGATATTGCATGTGATTATTCGAATTGTAGAATATCGATGTGAATAAGTAAATGGAATTATTTCATTTTATTTTTGCCATATTATGCTGATGTTTAATTTTAAAATTCTTTAGTTTTAGTTATACATTGCCTTGAATTTTTATGCTTATTTATGAAATTATCCAAAATATTTTTTTCCATACTGACCATCTGAGCTCACCCCTTTAAACGTTTTATTTTTTTCCCAGGATGGGAATATGTATTTTATGACTTACCTGTAGGGATAGTCTGAGGGGATATGACATCGGACAATGGAAACTATTTTTTTATAGTTTTCCATTTTATGATGTAATGTAAACCTTATGAATGTATCTAGTACTTTCAAGGCTACTAATCTAATCGATCTTTCGAGACGCGATCTTTTGTGATCATGCTAATGTAATGTAATAATTCACCGACTATAGGTAATTGGGGTTGGGGCATTACAGTTGGAATTAGAGGAATTTTAGTACAAACCTTTGAAACTAGTTTTAGATAAACTCTGATTAGATCACATAGCCCTAAGATAGAATTTCAGGATTAGTATAGAAGAACTTCCTAGAATTTTGGTATTGTTTAGATTTTTTTAGTTTTCCAAGAAATACATCCCTATCTAGATATGAGCTGGTAGAGGCGGCTCTGGCACAGATGTACCTAGGGGTAATCCCTGAAAACACCACTTGATCTAGACTCGAACAGGTACTGTTGCACAACAACAGGCCTTGCAGCACTCTTGGTTACTACACTCCCGGGGGATATTCTTAGGATAATTTAAATTTCATTACAAAATAATTTTACGTATTATATATAAGATGAGAGTAAATTACCTTGGTTAATCCTAATGTGTTTCAAATGAGAATATGGTGACATGATATTCTCTAAATAATTTTATGACTACTATTACTCACACAATGCTTTCAGGTTTTAGTCAATGGCTGGATTCCAAGGATGTCAGAGTGACATTCAAAATTTTGTACAAGGTGGGAACAATGGTGGAAATGGGAAAAAAATTGAATGTTGATAGGCGTAAAATATATTGTCCTCATGACAAATCAAATTTCCAATAAATATGATCAACAATACATGTATTAACCAATTCCCAGACTCAACAAAGAAGGGAAAGGTGATGAATTATAAGAGCTCTAGTAGTGGAGACCATAGAAAAACGAATCCTAAATTTCCATCCTGTAAGAAATGTGGAAGGAGACACCATGGAACGTGTCTCAACAGAACAATGAAATGATTTATGTGCAGGAAAGAAGTACATAAAGTAAAGAATTGCCGAGGAAAATTGAAGAGTACTATGGAAGAAAATAAAAATGGTCCCAAGAATCCATTTACATTCATTTTGCTGTAAATGTAGGGGACCTAGCCATTACCCGAGTGAATGCAATATTCTATAGGATTTCCTCTTAGTAATGTAAGAACCTATGAGGAAATATATGGATGGATAAAAGATTAAAGCTATTAGTTCTCTTTGTTGTTGAGATTATATTGGGTGAATTTTCACTTATATGTGAAACCCTGCAATTTATCATGTGAGAATGATATTTGAGGAAGACTTATCTTTTATCTCGTGGATATAGTTATAAATAACCATTTCGTTTTATATGATCTTTGGGTTAGAGGAAATTAAAAGTTATTATATTTTGGGATGAAAATTTAAGGTAGGAGATAACGTTTGCTGTTAAATTATGTTGTGGTTATTTTGAGGAGCTTATATCATTTTGGTAATGTTATAAAATATAGTTTTAAAAAAAGGACAACACGCAGAACGTTTGACAACCCGGCGTATCGGACAAAACTTTGGGAATCGAACCCAGAACCAAAGTGCAATTGTGATTTATCGCCTACCACTGGACTACGTGAGTCCCTGGTTATTGTGTGTAATTATTTTTAGTAAAATGATTTTATGGATTAATAATAAGTTGATTTGGGGTCTAATTTCTTATCAAATGAATACCCTTAGTATATGAAAATGATTTGGTGATTAAGTGATAAATGATATTTTAGAAGATGGTCACTTCGTTGGGAACACTATATGCCCAAGGAAAATAGAATACTATGGGATTTCATTTGAGGAGTAATGATGTATTTTTATCTATGTTTTTATTGCGGATTTATAGTGATTTGGGTTATTTATGGTGATTAAACTATAATATAGAATATGTGATTAGGTTAATTAATTTTATGTATGTGACATTAAGAGTAGTTGATGTAATTTGGTGATACAATGTAACATGGAAGACTACATAAGCAAATTCATCTATGTTTTGGGTTTCAATATTATTTTGGATTATATTCAAGGATTTTAAGGACAATTGTTTATTGAATTCTATTTATTTAACTTTGTGGTAATGTTGGTTTTATTTTAGAAATTTAGATTACTGTTTCTTTCTCTAATGGAACATCCTTTTGGTAGATCATCAGATCTTATAATATCCGTTTTGGTTTTGATTAATCTCTAAAGACTAGGTAAATATATATTTTATTCTTCATGGATCATGTGATTCAATAAGAAGTTTATTTCAGCTTTTCTAGTGTGACCAAGTCTTCTAGAATACTCATCTTTTAAAAATGCGTTAGTAGTCAAAATTTATTAAATAATGAAACATTACATAAAAATTAATTATATATCTTTATGTTCTTATTCAATCTCAGAAAAGAATTCATCATCATTATGTAATGTAACTTGAATATCAGAAATAAAAATGGTGTTCGTTTACTTTTCCTACTGGGAAACTAATGACCGTTTGTCCCACCACATGTTTCTGGTTTTATTATTGTCAACTTCCTCTTGATCATGTTTTCTATCCCTCTCCATAAGAACATGACACTTAGTTTATTATCTATATCCATGTTTTTCATCATGGAGTTCCAGTATAGGTTATCTCGGGTGACCTTTGTACTTCTCTTTCTTTATTTTAAAGTGATAGTTTTATTGACCCTTTTTTCAATGTGGGAATTTCCATTATATTCTAAATCCCAATTTTAAAAATTTTGAGGATTCAATTTATTGAAGTAGGGGATAATGTAACACCCCAAGCTTCCACGGTACGTTTCCCTTTGAATAATGCAATAGATTGCATGTTACGCGACTTCGATATACTAACACACCACAACCAATCAAACTATCCATTATGAATAGTAATACCAAATTTTTGAAATTTTATACATTTTATATTTTAAAATGGTCTTCATTTTTGGATTCAGAATATCAAAAATATCTTAGGGTGATTTTTTTGTATTTTTCTGATAACTCTAATATTTTGATTAATAGTGACAATTACTAAATTTTAATTAAAAACAACTTTTTTAATCGAAATAATTAATAGTGATATTTTATGAATTTTAGTGACTTTATAGTATATTTGGAATATATTTTTACCATTTAAAACAATTTTGGTCATTGGATGTAATTTAACATTTAAACCGGATATAAACAAGTGTCAATCTTTTGATTGATATTATTTCTTAAAAACACGCTTTTTGTTTTGACAGCGAGAATTAATATTAAATTAATTCCTTCCACTACTGTTTTTTGAATTTTAAAAAATGGATTCCATATTTGGAATCATGATGACCAAATTGTGTAAATAGGTAACTCTTATTTTTAGACATTTTGAATAATTATTTCTGTAAATATTTTATTTACTATGGTAAAGGGTAAATCCAATAAATAAGGGTAAACAAATAATATTATAATAATAATAATATACCATAAAACTTGTCCTAAACATATTGGTTGTTACATGTCCGACCATGGTCATCTTTGGGAAGATTTTGCGACGCCATGGTTCCACATGTAATTGATAATGACACTTTATATTAATTAAGTTAAAGTAAATACAAAAATCACATAAGCATATATCTTTTAGAAAAAAAAATTTACATAGGGTTATATATGTTATATATTCGACTATAAATATTTATTATAAAGATAAATAGATTTCCTACATAATAGAATTTTATTTATAATCTTTAGACATTTGATAATTAAATATATTTATGACACAATAATGATGCAGTATTTTTCTTATTAATGAAGGAATAAAATTATTAGTATTATAAATGATAAAATAAATATAATTTAATGTTTCGATAACATACACGAATTTATTGGTTAAAATGACATGTTATTATTGCTTAAATGATTATTTTTCTAATTAATAATATTTTTATGAATTTAAAAAAAATCAATTATTGAATAGTGTCAAAATTTACATAAATGAGCTTTTAAAACAAATATTAAATTATTAATTAATATTATATTCCTAAAAATCTATGGATCGGCCAAAATACTTATATAATGATAGGTGTATTATTAATGGACCACTTTGAGGTCTCTTAAATGTTTATAGTATGTTTATTAACCATATAATATAAAAATACAAAGTGATATGGTTAATGTCAAACTAATTAACTAACAGTTAAATATAATAGATAAGGATAATAAATGGACCCAAACCTGTCTAAAACCTACTGGTTATGTTGTTTTTGACCTATACCCACCTTATACTTTAAATAATACACTTTTGAGCCATTTTAAACTGAATACAAATTTATTATAAAATAATATTTCTAGCTTTTCCTAAGGTGCCCCTCACCCCTCTTATAAAAGGGCACTCCCCCTTCCGTCAAATTAATACCCTCAATGCCTTTTGGTTTGGCCAAACCCTGAACAAATATTCTCTCAACTTCCCTCACTTCATACTAGAGGCCCTACTTTGGTTAGAAATCCAACTTCAGGATCCCTTTTGATCAAATCAAAAGGAAGAACCCAGAGAAGAGGTAATGATTTCACCACCCTCTTTCAAGTTCCTTTCTTCTTCCACTTCTTCATTCTTTGTTATTTACATTATAAAATAAAAAATCCAGTATCTTCTATATACTGTGATATTATTATAAATATGGTAGAACCATATTTAGTATTCTATCCATACTTTAATTGACATGTCACCATACATGCGTGCGTACAACCTATCGTCTCCACGTCGTGGTGTATTTTTTTGTTTTTTGTTTGTGTTTTTTTGTTTTGTTTTGTTTTGTTTTTCTCACCACAATACAATTTTTAATTTTATTAAAAATACTCTTTGAGGGTTTGTGGTAACCTACAGAACCATTCCTACAACATCCAAACAAAACCTCTCAAAACACCCATTACAGTGTTTAAATTTCAAAAAAAAACCCAACAATTCACCGCATCTTGACCGTCAGATGAAACCTGTTAACAAAATTCAAAGAGAAAAAACAAGCCTGGATCAACAAATCCACCACCAAAAGAACCAATTCCAATTTTAATGTCAAAAAGTAGTGTAACACATCATTCCAATGTCATCGTCATCTTGAGATGCACACACCGACACCGAAGCCATCAAATCACTGAACCATTGAAGACCCGATCATTAAAAAGAACACTATCTTAATCACTGTAGAGCACCACAAAAATTGCCGTGAAAGACACCATAGGAGACCATCATCACCGAGGATAAGTCAACATTGCTTCTGAGAAGAATCCACTTGCATAACTTCCTGAAGCATTAGACACTTTATCATTAAACCAACAATATTTCGGTGACACCCGCCACCAGAACCCACCATCATGGTCATGAACCGAGCAAAAACCAATGATCCGCCCCAGGAACCCACTATCACAAAACATCATGCTCACGCCACCAATGACCATTTAGAAACACCAAAACTGTGCTGAGAAAAATAGAACTAGGGGATGAAATCCAAATAACATAAAAACGAAAAAAGACCCCAAAAACTAGATGAAAACGGTACAGGGGTGAAACAGAATAGAAACCCTAGAAATAGACCAGTATTGAACTGAAAAGAACAACTAACAGGGGATGAATCCCAATAAAAAAACTGGGGGCTGAAACCCTAAATGAAGAAGATCGTGATGCCAAGATTTCCACACCCGCCAAACTACTAACCCAATGCCTCAGTGTGCCCATCGCTCCAGATCCGGCCTGGAGAGGAGTGGTGGAGCTCGAGGCCAGAGCAAAGTAAAGCATCCAGAGAAGGCCTTCATGGATCCAGTGGAGGAAAAATTGGGGGAGGAGAGAACCTTGAGAGAGCCAATGTAAGCAAAACGAGAGAGGAGAGAACCAGGAAAGGAGGAGTGAAAGAACGCGGCCAGGGAGAAACCCTATGTGGAGGAAGACGGAGAGCTGAACTGAGTGCCAGGGAGAGGCCCTGGAGAGCGAGGTTCAAATAAATGATTTATTATTAATTTTTTATTATTAACGTCGTGGTGTAATTGTTATTCAATATATTATTATTTGTATGCATATAATAATGATGTATAATTGTTGTAAATAATAAATATAACATGATAATGATTCTATATATATGATATACCATCCAATTATATATTATTTTAATATCAAAAGAATGATATTGTCACTCGTGCGTACGTACGGATTACCGTCTCCACGAACGCAATGAGATTCCTTACCCATCATATCAATTCAAGACTAAATTTCATTTGATGATTAAAAACAATTTTTAGAGACATGATATCATTATGGATATGAATAAGATACATCTCATCCATAACAAATATGGCTCACATAACAAAAAATATAAAGGAAAACGAATCTGTTTGCACCTGAAACAGCGATAATACTAAGATATTATAAACAAATCAATGTTAAAAGATAATATATGATATCATATTAATGTATATGATTATTTTTTAATTCAATAACAATTATTTCATCATTATACAGGAGGTTAACCTACCCTCGACCAAGAAAAAAGTATAAAGTAAGGGGTTTCTTATCTCACTTTTAATTCTGTGAGATTTCCATTGTTAACCTATTATTTATTGCATGTGGTGTGTGTACTACCCATGATTGTATTCATTGTGTAATATAATTTAATATATGGATATTTACATCATAATTTTATGATCCTTCTTTAATGGGTGTATGATTCGTAAGTTACGAAATCAATAAGCGAATTTGAAATTTCAATTTCCACTCATTCTTCATTACGCATACTTCATTGATTATTTTTTCCCAAGATTTTTTGTGGAATCACTATTAATTTGCTTATGTAATAATTTCCGCTCCCCCTTATGTGGATATAATTTTGATACACATAATCACTCCATTGATAAATTCTAAAGTCATCAATATGAACTTGATAAGAGTAATTTTAACAAAATCTCAATTTCTTGAGTTATGCATCCAATTCATTGGTGTTGATTTTACAAGAATATGTGTGAATGTACTCTGATAGATTTTCACTGAATATCCAATCATATTGAGTGTATTTATATTTTTCACGCATTATTATGTCATTGAATTATCCTTAACCTAAGGATACGGTCTTTATTAATGATGTCATCTCTATTTACATTCCATTGAGACAAATTTGTTGTTATACACAAAATCACTTTTATATGGTGTATATAATGTACTTTGACATAGTATATCATGAATCCCTTTATTATCATGATATTACAATGTTTTTATTACCTAAATTATTTGTATTCAAGTGTCTCTCTTTTGGATAGTAACTCTAACTAGAATATCATATTTAATGTTTTAACGATTTATTATTCTAAATCTATCTCATTAATGTATATGTTTTAAAATTGGTTTTAAGGAATTATTTATATGGTCATTAAATTTTTAAAATTAAAACTATATTTAATAGTTTCAAAATGGTATGGTACACTTTGATTGACAAATCTTTTTTTAAATGGCTTCATGACAAATAGTTTGACTTTTAAATGATTTCAAGAAAAGGGGGATATTTCTCTCTAATAGTTTTTATGATTATTTTCATCTATGTCAATATCCTTCATTATTCTCAATTAAGGTCAATCTGATACAATAAAATATTCCATATTGTATCGAATGTGTTATGTTTGACTGTGGATGTGCCATTTTTATACTATTCATGGTTTGTGGATAATGTATTGACATTTCTAATGCTAGTTTTAATACGAATGTTTATGTTATGTTTAAACCTGTTCATATGATGAATGCATTGGACTTATTAAGTGACGGGAGGAGCCCGCTATAGCTCCTCAATGAATCAGTAGGTCTCATGAGACAAACTAGTTTCTTGGCACAAGGCCTTGACAAAATCTTGTTCGTAGTCTTGACACAAGGCCTTGACTATGTGGTTATGATAGTCTTGCATTATGCATCCCATTATTATGAAAGTGGTCATTGATATTTCATGTTTTTATTTGACTAGTTGAATATCCTTGTAAATAAGTAAATGGAATTAATTTATTTTATTTTTTCCATATTATGTTGATGATCAATTTTAAAAAGCTTTTGTTTTAGTTATACACTGCCTTAAATTTTTATTATTATTTATAAATGTTTCTGCTATATTGTTATCCTTACTGAGAATCTGATCTCACCCCTTTCTATGTTTTATTTTTTTCCCAAGATATAAAGAATATTTTTATGACATAACTAGAGGGATAGACTAAGGGGATATGAGAGTGGTCTATGGAAATAATGTTGTTATAGTTTTCCATTTTATGATGTAATGTAAACCTTATAAATGTATCTAGTACTTCTAATGCTACTAAACTAATTAGTCTTTCGAGAACTGATATTTTGTGATCATACCAATGTAATGTAATAATGCATCGACTCTGTGTAACTGCGGTCAGGGAATTACATTCCATTGGCCAGAAATCCAGCATATGGATCCTTTTTGATCAAATCAAAAGTAAGAACCCGAAGAAGTGGTACATATTTAATCACCTCTTTCAAGTTATTTTCTTCTTCCACTTACTCCTTATTTGTTGTTTCCATTCTAAAATAATAACTCTCGTATCTTCTATATAATATGATATTATTATAAAAATGTTACAACCATTTTCATTATTCTATACATAATATGAATGACAATGTCACCATACATGTGTACGTACGGTTTAGCGTCTCCACATCGTGGTGTAGTTTTTTATTCAAACACATCATTATTTGGGTGGGTATAATAATGTGTACAACTGATGTAAATAATAAATATATCATGTTATTGATTATTTATATTTGATATAACATCAAATTACATACGATTTCACTATCAATATAATGATATTGTCGCTCGTGCATACCTATGGATTACCGTCTCCACGAACGTGATGAAATTAAATCTCCGTCATAATCGTTCAAAAATAATTTTCATTTTATGATTCAAAATAATGTTTAAGAAATTAATATCATTATGTATATGAATAAAATACATTCAATCCATAATAAACATGGCTTATGTAACCAATCGTATAACAGAAAATTGATCAGTTAACACCCTAAACGATGATATTACTAAAATATTATTAACAAAGCAATATTAGAGGATCATATATGATATCATATTTATGAATTTTGTTTTTTTATAATTTAATAACAATTATTTAACTATTATAAATGAGGTTAACATACCCTTGACCAAGGAAAATTACAAGTTGAGGTTTAAATTCACAGTCTCTTTATTATCTAAGATTGTTTTTACATAAGTATCTACTGGGCCTCTTTTTCATCCACATTCGTGTTTTCTTAAAAAGTGTATTTCAAAACATTTTTACTATTTACTAGACAATGGGTTAAAGTAATTTATAACATTATTTGACCTTATATGTTTTGAAATTAATCTTTTCATTGTTTTCCAAACAAGGAACTTTATGACATTTTCGACAAAATTTAAGGTCAAAATATTTTTTAACTTATACGACATGTGCAGCTATTTTCTGGCATTATAAAATCTTCAAAGATTTCCTTACAAAATTATAAGAATATTTTAAAAATAAATGATTTATTTTATAATTATATGACTTTTAAATGAATTCAAAATAGAAAAATATATTTCTATAAAAAAAGTTTTAATTTCATCTATGTCAACATCCTTTTGATGGATTTTAAGCTTGTTTGAAGTATATTTATTATGATACAAATATTTAATATTGTTTTCAAGGTTTTTTGATATGTTTGACTATGGATGTGTTATTATCATACCATTCATGGTTTTTGGATAAAGTATTGACATTTTTTATTCTAGTTTTAATAAGAATGTTTAAGTGACATTTAAAAATTATCAAATGAGGAATGCATTGGACTTAGGAAGTAATGGGTGGAGCCCGCTATAGCTCCTCAATGCATTGGTAGTTATCATGATAAAAACTAGTGTCTTGGAATAAGGCCTTGAAAATATCTTATTTTTAGTCTTGGAAAAATTCCTAGACTATGTGGTTATTAAGTCTTGCATTATGAATTCCTTCATTATAAAAGTGGCTATTGATATTGCATGTGATTATTTGACTAGTAGAATATCCATGTGAATAAGTAAATGAAATTATTTTATTTTATATTTTCCATATAATTATTATGATTATGTTTAAAAGCCTTTTGTTTTATTCTAATACATTACCTTAAATGTTTATGCTTATTTGTGAATTTTTCCACTATATTGTTATACTTAATGATAATTTGAGCTTGTTGAGTCAATAAGGTTTTCCTTATGACTTTTCCATTCCTTTTTGTTTTGAATATCACAAACACCTTATCTTTAAGAAAATATATTTTATAAGGAAAATTGCTTTCTTAAGGAAAATTGCTTTTATAAGGAAAATTGCTTTTATAAGAAAAATCTCTTTTATAAGAAAAATTATCCTTATCCTATTTTCATCCATATTTTTCTTAAGTTTGAAATTCGGATTCATTTCTATTTTCTCGGAATCATTTAAACTTTGATATAAAGAATTCTGTTTTAGGATTCGGATTCTGGACAAGAACTATAAGGATGTTTCATTCCAAATTCCGGATATGAACTCTGACTAAGTTCTATTCCAGATTCAGAATACGAATTCTGAAGAAGAATTCTCATTACGAATTTTAATGAATAAATCCCATTCCAAATTCTCATTACGAATTCTGATGACGAATTCTCATTACGAATCCTGATGATGAATTCTCATTACGAATTCTGATGATGAATTCTCATTACGAATTCTGATGACGAATTCTCATTACGAATCCTGATGATGAATTCTCATTACGATTTCTGATGACGAATTCCTATTCCGAATTCTCATTCCGAATTTCCCTATTAAACAGAATTTGAGTATCTTTGTTTTATACACTCTGAATTAATTCAGACTCCAAAAAATATCTTTGTTTGACTCCGAACTTTTATATTGCTTACACTTCTAAAATTTGTCTACTCTTATTATTTTTCATTACACTTCGAACCTTTACTCCGAAGTTTTCATTCCGAACTTTTATGTTAAGAATTAAAACGATGTTGTACATTCTGTTACACTTGTTTTGTTATAAAACGATGTCGTATGTTTTTTTATAAACTAACCGTTGTCTAGGTGACACGTGTACAGGTCCCTCCGATCTTTAAGGAAAATATGACTGTTGGAGAAGGAGCCGACCTTACCTATAAATAGGAGCTCATTTAAAAGGGCTGGTATCTGATGGCTGAAAAATTACTGAAAGGCTGACTAATTTACTTGAAGTGATTTCTAGAGAGAGATACTCTTATTAACTCTCAAAGCTTCGTGCGACTCCGAATGTTGGTGATTACATTCGAGGGCTTCCAGGGATAGGAAGACAGAGGTGTCGACTACCTTAAAGTTCGAGGGCTTTCTTGCTGAGGAAGACAGAGGTTGCCAACTACCTTGATGTTGAGGGCTTACGGGGATAGCAAGACAGAGACTCCGATCTTTGTATCGAGGGTTTACCCTGGTGTGGGTAAGACAGACTTGCTTGAAAGTATAAATCAAGGGACATTAATCCAAGGTTTTTGGATACCCTTCTCTTTGGGTTAAAAGACTTATGTCTTGTTACTTGTAGTTTTACTACTTGTTTATATTCCGCTACATTTTGTATTATAAGGAATGTATAACTTTCTTATACTTCCTTATTTGTAGTCTGTTTCATTTAGATTCTATACGCTTTAAGGTAGAATCTGATATTGTAATCATTTGTTAAGATTCAATTTCCGGAACCATATTTCCGGAACCGTCATTTGGAATCTCTTTCCTAGTTTGCATTCGGTGTTAAGAGGTGTTGTGAATTTTCATAGTTTAACTTTGTTAAACTTAGCCATTTCCTTTGCTTAAGGAAAACATAGTTATTCTTAACTAACATTAAAGGTTCCAAAGGAATTTTTAAAGTATACAATTCACCCCCCTCTTGTATATTGAGCATCTACATCACTATTTCGATCCTATAATTGGTATCAAAGGAGGTCTATGAAATACTTGTACTCACATACAAGTTTTTCTTGCTCACTTTTCTCATTCCAAACTTTTCCCATTCCGAACTTTGTTATTACGATTCTTTGCTACTAACAAGTTTGTGTGCAAAGTTATTTCTAGTATGGCAGGAATTAATGTTGGTTCAATTGACAATCTAAATCCGACAAGACCACCTATATTTGATGGTAATGACTATGAATACTGGAGAGATCGTATGAAGACTTTTGTTATCAATACTGGAGTAGACAACTTTTTTATGCTTACTGGTGATTATAAAATTCCTGACAAGGAAGTCAGAACTTTTACTAACCAGGAAAAGCAAGAATATCAACTAAACTATAAGGTACGCAACACTTTACTATGTTCAATGACCAGAAATATATATAGCCAAATTTCTTCTTGTGAAGCAGCTAACTGTATATGGAAGAAGTTAGAGGTTACACACTTTGGGACTTCTAAAGTGATTGAGACTAGAAGAGCTATGCTTAGAGCTGAATATCATGGCTTTAATTTTCCTTATGGAGAATCTATATGTAAAGTTCAACAAAGATTTATGACCATTGTCATTAGAATTCGTAATGAGAATTCGTCATCAGAATTCGTAATGAGAATTCATCATCAGGATTCGTAATGAGAATTCGTCATCAGAATTCGTAATGAGAATTCGGAATGGGATTTCTTCATTAGAATTCATAATGAGAATTCTTCTTCAGAATTCGTATTCTGAATCTGGAATAGAACTTAGTCAGAGTTCATATCCTGAATTCGGAATGAAACTTCCTTATAGTTCTTGTCCAGAATCCGAATCCTAAAACAGAATGCTTTATATCAAAGTTTCAATGATTCCGAGAAAATAGAAATGAATCCGAATTTCATACTTAAGAAAAATATGGATGAAAATAGGATAAGGATAATTTTTCTTATAAAAGCGATTTTTCTTATAAAAGCAATTTTCCTTATAAAAGCAATTTTCCTTAAGAAAGAAATTTTCCTTATAAAAGAGATTTTCTTAAAGATACGGTGTTTGTGATTTTCAAAACAAAAAGGAATGGAAAAGTCATAAGGAAAACCTTATTGACTCAACAATCTCCCCCTTTTTGGAAAGCACAAACATCCTTACGAAAAAAGAAATTCTAAGAAGAAAGAAAAACAGTAAGGCTTATCTCCCTTTTCTTTAAGGATATTGATGAATACGACTATCTCCCCCATAGGCTTTGGAACTCTAAGGATCGTATTCATATTTACGGAGTGATAAATAAGAAGGTCTTCTTTTAATGAAAAATCTCACCCTTAAACAAACTCTTATTAGAGTTTTTTTAAGGATTTTTTTCTTCTCCCCCATTGATAAACTCTTATTAGAGTTCTTCTTTTTCTTAAGGATCTTTTCCTTCTCCCCCTTTGTGATTTTCATAAAGAATTGGAGGGAATGGAGAAAAAAAATAACAACGTACCTGAAAAATTAGTAATAACAACAATAGAAACGACAAGCACCGCTTTCATTAAATTTGAAGTCTCAGCAACAAAAAGAATACATCAAAAAGATTGGATTAGGTTATTTCGGATCTTTTTACTTTAACACGAGCCCCTTTAGAATAGTCTTGATCTTCTTTAGGTCTTTATGATCTTCTTCAGCTTGCTTCTCTAAGACCACTATTCTTGCGGATTGAGCTTCAATTTTTTCTTCCTATGATTTCAGCTTTTATTCCTGAGCTTTGAACTTTTCGTCCTGAGCCTTCTTCCTTTCATCAAAAACGATCCGATGATCCCTTTCAAATTTCCAGTTCTGAGAAACAGAATTCAGTTTCCCATTCAGATCCCTGACTTCTTGGATCCGGAAGTTCTTTTCTTCAGTCAGCTTTTCTTCAAAGGAGGAAGTCAGCTCATTTATTTTCTTGTCCTCGGTCTCAAAGGCATCTTTAACATTGTCATGAAACTCATCAAGCAACCTCATCTCTTCCAAAGTCTTCTTCGACCAGCTTGTCATCCTTTTTCATGATCATTTATGAGATTCGTAACCAACAAAGAAGGTTTTGAACTGAGCCTCAATCTCAACGCACTTATCCATAACCATAGATACGAAGTCTGTTTTCTGATTCAATGCATGTTGGAGCATCTGGCATCTTGAATCAATACTTGAGAAGGTCGGAATGGTTCCCACCAACTTCTTCAAAGACTGAACAACAAAGTCATGCCCCACTGAAGATGACTCCGAATCTGAAACTTTGCTTGGAGAAATTTCTTCTTCAACAAGTTCCAGCTTTCTCTTTGATGAGCTACCAACTTCCTTCCTCTTCTTCACTTCTGAGCTTGGAGTATCAGCAAGAATTTTAATTCCCTTGTTTTTTTTCCGGAATTGAATCATGTTCTGGAGTTCTCTTCTCACTATCAGAAACATGAACAACATTATCTTCTTCATCAGCGACTTCCTGAACAGGAACCCCTACGATTTCTTTCTGAGCAACATCAAGTAAAAGATGTTCTTCTTATCCATGATAAGAAACTTCTTCTTCTCCTTTCACTTCTTCCATTTCCGGAGTAACTAGCTTCGAAGATTCAGCTTCAGAAGTTCGGAGTGATAAGTTTTCCGAAGGTGTCCCCTTGTAATCATCAACTTGTTTCAGCACATCTCTGGTTTCACCACTTCCTTCAGCACCCTCTTCTACTTGTTCCACTTGTTCAACTTGCTCTACTTCCTCAGTATTCTTAGCAACAGCTTCTTCCGGAGCAACAAAATTTCATCCTGGAGTCTCAGGTAGAGATTCCAAGGAGAAAGATCTCGGAACTGGAATAGTTGCTGAAACCATTTCATTGAATTTCAACAAAGCCTGAGCTACCTCAGCCTCAGACATCTTCTTCTTGAGCTTCTTTTGCTTTGCTTGTTTTTCAAGCTCATCAGCAGTTCTCTCCTTCAAGGCCTTAGCCTCCGCAGGGTCCAATCCGAACTGCGGTTCCCCTTCTTTCCTTTTCTCTTTATCAGCTCTCCACTTCATAACAACCTCATCAGGATAGGCTTTCTTCTTCTTAGGCTTTGGAGGTGCGGAATGGACATCCTTAGACTTAGGATTCTCTACTTGTACTTCCACTTCTTTCAGCTTTCTCTTCCTTACTGGCATAGATGATTCCGGTTCAGCAGCTTTCAGAGCCGCTTCTTCTTGACTTGGAAAATCGAAGAACTCACCCGTTTCCTTGTTGAAAGCCACATCCATTCTCTTAAGAGTACCATCGCTGACCAGCATGATCTTGCAAAATCTTGGCTTATATTTTCAAGCCTCCTTGAAAGACTCAAGGCACCAAATAATTAACTTGGAGAGGATTGCTGGATACATAATAATCTGAGCTCTCAGATTTCCTTTCTTCAAATTTTCAAGAGTAAGAAGAATGTGCTTTATCAAGTTAAACTTTCTTAGATTTATCAGGAAATCTAAGATATAGATCTCACTTTTCTTCAGACTATCTTTATCACCTTTCCTCGGTATGATAAGTCCTTGTACCCATAACTCCAGAATCCGGAAATTTGTAGATAAACTTGCAATCTTCGGATCCTTGTCATCTGCCAGTCCGAGAGTTTCTAATGCTTTTTCCTTGTCAAAGCTTCCCTTCGAGTCTGGCAACACATGCGAAATAAATTCGGCTTCTCCTTCATAATACAACCATCCCAAGCTTGCAGCCTTGGTGTGATAAAGCTTGTAAGTCTTGCCATAAGACTTAAAAGAAAACTTCTCCCTATTTTCTTCCTGGAAGAAGGAGACTGATTCGTAGAACTCAATAAGTAAGTCTGAATACACTTCGTCTTGGTTCCCGGTTTTTGACACCGCAACATCTTCCCAGCCATTCAACTTAATGTTCTTTGAAATGAGAGAATCATAGTTGTTGAAGAAATCCGGATGGACTAACCTTTCTCTGTAAACTAACCATTGTGAAATAGGCTTAGTAGATGAAATTTCTTGAGAGGCTAACTCTACAGACATTCGGATCTGTAATCCTCTGAGAATTTCGGAACGGATAAAACTTTAGTTCGGAACGGCCTTAAAACAGAGGGGCAGAGCTTCAGGACGCGAGAGCTTGAGATCGATGTGGGACGAGTATTTGGGTCCCCTTTATATAGGAAACGAGACGACGGTTCACCTTCCACGGTTGATCTAACGGTTTAGAATGAACTGAGATCAAATCTGACGGTTGAAGACTTGAATCTGATCTTTTTGAGGTTTTTATTAAAGCAAAGAATTAAGAAAACTATAATCTGAAGACAAAATATAAGAAACTGCCAGCAAGTAAAATATGACTACGAAAACTTGAGTAAGGAAATCATACCTTTCGGATTGGCTTAGGAAAGTTATTCGTAATGGGTAATACAAATATGACTACGAAAAAAAACTTTATTACGAAAAGACAAAGTTCGCAAAAATTTACTTATGGAAAACAAACTCAGTACGAAAAACTCAGTATGAAAAACGCAGTACGGAAAAAGCAGTACGAAAAAACTCAGTACGAAAAAAAACTATGAAGGTTCGGTACGAAAATCTGGTTATGAAAGTACAAGTACGTAATTTTCCATTCCGGAAATTTTTAATACAAAAACTTTCATTCGAGAAGTATTCTGTACGAAAATATTCATTCTGGAAAATTGTAGTTCCGGAAGTTTCATTCCGGAAATCTTCGTTCCGAAAAGTTTGAAAACAAATTTTGAAAAACTTTGTTTAAACAAACAATCAAATGTACTCCCCCTATGAAAAGGAGTTTATTACTGTAAGGAGAGTTTTTTAACATAATGTTACTTAAGGAGGATTACCTTACAGTTATCATCCCTAACTTCTGTTTAATATATTCAAATCTATCAGAAAGAAAAGATTTTGTGAAAATATCAGCAAGTTGATCTTGCGTTTTGATAAATTGAAGAATAATATCTCATTTGAGTGTGTGATCCCTAAGAAATTGATGCCTAATATCTATATGTTTTGCACGGGAGTGATGTGCAGGGTTCTTACTGAGGGAAATGGCACTTGTGTTATCACACAAAATTTGAGTTTTAGTAAAACTAAAGCCATAGTCTGTGAGTGTGTGTTGCATCCACAACACTTGTGCACAACAACATCCAGCTGCTACATATTCAGCTTCAGCAGTGGAAAGTGCTACAGAATGTTGCTTCTTGCAGGACCAAGAAACTAAAGAATCTCCTAAGAAATGACAAGTTCTGAATGTAACTTTTCTATCCATTCTACATCCACCAAAGTCAGCATCAGAAAAGCTTTTTAGAACAAAATCATTTCCAGAAGTATAGAATAATCCTAGATCCATGGTTCCCTTAAGGTAGCGAAAAATTCTTTTTTCTGCCTTTAAGTGAGATTCCTTAGGATTGGATTGATATCTTGCACATAAGCATACTGAAAACATTATGTCTGGTCGACTAGCTGTTATGTATAGTAGACTTCCTATCATACCTCTAAAAGATGTTTGATATACTGTTTTCCCAGCTTCATCAAGATCTAAAGAGTTTGAGGTACCAATGGGAGTACTTATACTCTTAGTGTTGTCATAACCATACTTTTTAAGAAGATATTTAATATACTTATGTTGAGATATGTAGGTTCCTTCTGGTTTTTGAGAAATTTGAAAACCAAGGAAAAAAGTTAACTCACCCATCATACTCATTTCAAACTCAGATTTCATTAGACTAGCAGAAGAGTTAGTCAGAGATTGCTGAGTTGAACCAAATATAATGTCATCAACATAAATTTGAACAATAAAACCATTTTTCATATCTTTCTTTATAAAAAGGGTTGGATCTGCATTTCCCTTAACATAGCTATTTTGAAGCAAAAATCTGGTGAGTCTATCATACCATGCTCATGGGGCTTGTTTAAGGCCATACAAATCTTTGGTAAGTCTAAAAACATGATAAGGATGTTTTGTATCTTCAAAGACAGGAGGTTGTTCAACAAAAACATCCTCTTGAACATAACCATTAAGAAAATAACATTTCACATCCATTTGGAAAAGTTTGAAATTAAAGAATGCTGCAAAGGCAAGTAGAATACGGATAGATTCAAGTCTAGCTACTGGAGCATAAGTTTCTTCATAGTCTATTCCTTCTTGTTGATTATAGCCTTTATCAACAAGTCTAGCTTTATTTCTAACAATGACTCCATTTTCATCACATTTATTTCTGAAAACCCATTTTACTCCAATAACAGAAGTTTCCTTAGGTCTTTCAACCAAGGTCCAGACTTTATTCCTTTCGAATTCATTTAGTTTATCTTGCATTGCTTTGATCCAATCATCGTCACCTAAAGCTTCATCTGTGCTTTTAGGTTCTAATTGGGAAAGAAATGATAGATGTTCTAATTCATTTCTTAAAGAACTTCTAGTCCTTACAGGTTGATTTACATCACCAATGATACTATCACTGGGATGATTCTTAAGAAACACCTGATTTGGGTTTTGGAAAACCTGTTCATCAACATAGGGTAGAAAGTCTTCTGGGGTAAATGTTTCAGAAGTATCTTCTAGAACAATTTCCTTATCAGAAGGTTCTTCTATCAAAGGTTGACAATCAGTTTTTGAAAACACATCTGAAGATGTAAGCTGAGATGGTTTAAAAACAAAAGGATCTGATTCATCAAATTTTACATGTACTGTTTCCTCAACAGTACAAGTATTTTTATTAAAAACTCTATAAGCCTTAGAGGTTGTGTAATATCCTAAGAAAATTCCATCATCAGACTTTGGTGTGAATTTATGTAAGTTATCTTTAGTATTCAAAATTTATACTTTGCAACCAAAAACCTTGAAGTAGGAATGTCTTGGTTTTCTACCATTCCATAACTCATAAAGAGTTTTATTAAGAAAAGGTCTAATCAAAACTCAATTTATAGTATAACAGGCAGTACTTACAGCTTCAGCCCAGAAATGTCTAGCAATAGAATATTCACTCAACATGGTTCTAGTTATTTCTTGAAGAATTCTATTTCTTCTTTCAACTACACCATTATGTTGAGGAGTTCTAGGTGCTGAAAAATTGTGAGTAATACCTTTCTTACTACAAAAAGTTTCAAAATATGAATTTTGAAATTCTCCACCATGATCACTATGAATAGTTTTCATGTGAAGGTTTTTCTGATTTTTAACTTGAGCTCTAAAACTTTTGAAATAAGAAAAAGCTTCAGATATCTTTGCTAGAAAATAGACCCAAGTAAATCTAGTGTAATCATCAACTAAAACAAACACATAGTATTTGCCTCCAATACTTCTAGTTTGTGTTGCACCAAAAAGATCCATGTGCACTAACTGTAATGCATCGGTTGTTGAGACTTCACCGATTGAATTAAAACTAGATTTATGTTCCTTTCCATATTGACAAGGATCACAAACTTTAGAATAATCAAATCTATGCTCCGGTAGATCCTTAACTAGTTTCTTCTTAGAGAGTTTACAAAGGTTCCTAAGATTACAGTGACCTAGTCTTCTATGCCACAACCAAGAATGATCTTCCATTGCACTTATGCAAGGTAAATCTTGACTTCTGAGGTCTTCTATGTTCAAAGTGTAGACATTCTCTTGCCTATTGGCTGAGAGAATAAATTCTTCCTTGGAATTGGGAACTAAACACTTATCATTCCTAAAATTCACAAGGTAACCTTCATCACATAACTGACTTATGCTAATGATGTTGTGCTTAAGACCTTTAACAAAAAGAACATTTGAAATCAAGGTTTTACCTAAAAGAACAATATTACCAATACCAACAATCTCTCCCTTAGCATTATCTCCGAAAGATACCTTTCCTCCTTTCGTTTTGATAATCTTTTCAAAAAAGCTTTTGTTACCAGTCATGTGCCGGGAACATCCACTATCCATGTACCACGTATTGTTGCTGGAACTTTCTTTATTTTCCTGAAATCAAGAAGAAAATTATACTTTCGGAATCCAAATTTCTTTGGATTCGAGATTTCCAGACAATAAAATTTTAGGAACCCACATTTATCTTATGAAAGCACTTTTCCTTATAAAAGCAATTTTCCTTAAGAAAGAAATTTTCCTTATAAAAGATATTTTTTTAAAGATAAGGTGTTTGTGATTTTTAAAACAAAAAGGAACGTAAAAGTCATAAGGAAAACCTTATTGAAACAACATAGCTCACCCCTTTAGATGCTTTATTTTTTTCAAGATTTGAAGAAGTATTTTATGGTTGACCTGCAGGGATAGGATAAGGATATAAGTGTGTTCAAAATGGGAAAAAATGTTGTTGATCTTCTTATTTCATGATTTAATGTAAAACTTATGAATGTATCTAGTGAATCCAATGCTACTAAACTAATCAGTCTTTCGGGACATGATTCCTTGTGTCATGCCAATGTTATGTAATATTGCACCGACTCTGGGTAACTGAGGTCGGGGTGTTACATTTCATGTATGAGAAAAAAATATTATACAGTAATTATAATAGATTTATCAATTCACTTCATTACTAAGGATGAATATATGAATTTTTTTGAAACATATTACGGATAATTAAATATTCATAATGTTCAAATGAGTAATAGTATAAAAGGGAAGAATATGGAATTGTATTGGTGGTAACATACAAAGATTATGATGGTTTGTGTGTTTAATAAATACTGAAATTGTATTTTCTATGGCCTATGAAAAAAAATTATGTTTCAATCCCCTCTAAAGTATAAGTATGTAATCACACATATTTGATATGCATTAGGGATATACAATTTCCTTGATGAATTACATCAAAATTGTAATGAATTGATGACAAAGGTGAAGATAATACAAAATTTAATTTATCCTAATTGAGATATTATAGTGTCTCTACCATAGGAAAATATATCTTTCATAGCAAATAAATCCATTCCCTTAGAAATAAAGAATATATAATAACATAAATATATAGCGTATATAGGAATTTTTTTATCAGGATACAAAATAGGATTTTATTCCTCTTAGGAGAATCATGGTATTAATGTTGAATATGAATATATTATAATGTGACTGAAATAATATATCTCTTTTATTTTATATATTAAGTAGTAAATATAAATAAATATTAAAAATTATTGAAATAGTAAACCAGAAATTGAAAATATAGGGGGAACTGACCCTTACATTGGTATGGTAACAACTTATCAAAAGGGAAATATGTGAAGGATTAGATAGTATATCATCGAAAAAATATAAAATCTAAAATAATATCAACAAAATTAATCCATTTAATTATATAATGTTGAATTTTGAATGAAATTAAAATGGGACAATCATATTTCAAAAATAAGGAAAGGGGATTAGGAATTTTTAAATCTTTTGATATTAAAGGCCTGGAGATAACCCTTATAAACAATAAAAATCATAATGATTGAATATAGGGACACGTGAGATATTAATTGAGTGTGTTTTTAAGAGATATGTTCAAATTTAATTTTGGAAAAATTAAAATATGGGTTTTCATTTATAGGTGTGGTGAGTGTAATTTCATTGAATAAACTAACAAATAATTTATTTCTTCATTATCTTAAGTGGTATACTACCCCCCATAAAGGTTCCTTACATCCTTTTATTCTCCAATATAATGTTTATTTGAAAAATTATAAAAATAGAACTACCATATATGACCTTTGTAAGGATTACATATATATATACATATATAAAGCCTAATGTATAGTATTTCACCATTTTTTTACATATTTTTAACTTTTTAACAAAAATACCACATTTCTCCCCAAATATAACTTCAATATCATGATTTTAAATTTCTAATATATTTAAAAATTAATACTATAATTAAGTACATTTAAACTATTACAAAACCTTTAAATATTTGATAAAAATGTGGCGGCAGAGTAAACATAATTTCATTTCGGAAAAAAGCTACACAATTATACAACATAACCCCTTGATACATAATCCAAATTCATAAAATTTTAATCATTATTTGTGATGTTTTAAATTATGTAACTTCCATGAAGTTTTTCATCCAATGTTTTTTTGGTAGTTCTTTTTACTAACATGAACTAGTATCCAAAATGATTCAGATTGAGTTACGTGGTTGAACTTATTCTTGATCTAGTTTATGGTTGAACCCCAAAGATGCTAACTATATCCCTAGATATAAAAATATACACCATAATTTCTATAAATACACTTTGAGGTAATTTTGTTTATCCATTATACATCTATCTTCCCCCATCCTTCACCTTAATATACACATATTCTAGAACTGACAATATAATTAATATATTACCAAAGGTTAAAATACCAAAGGTTCACAATAATCGATGTTCATAATGACCAATAGTTAGGTAATGGAAATATTTATTTCCTATAAATAAATTCAAACCAATATAAATAAATGAATATTTATTTCTAATACATTCAATATGTTAATGTAGTGGATTATATTTTATATATTTTTGACTATACATGTTATAGATTTGATGTTCATTGGAATATATAAACCATTATAAATCAAAATTATACATTAATTAATTATTTTTTCAAATTTACCATTATTAATTATAGATGTCTAAATATATTTATACATCTGATTTGTAGAGTAGATTTTGTTATTAATATTTTCATATTTGTTACTATAATTTCTCATGTTTTTCACCTAAGATCATTTTATTAAGATAACGTCTTAATAATATAAAACTCTTCTAGATATCTAACTTTTCCCTCAACTACATTTAACCGAGTTACTTATAATAATTTAGATCATATTTATACATTATATGAAGGAGATATTAATTGAATAATTATAGTAAGAATAAAGGTGGATTCAATTGATGAATGTCTTTAAGAAATATTCAGCTTCAAATGGTCCCCAAATGATTGTGAACTAGATGAGTAATTTTATAGTTTATTTTTCTTCTTATAGTGTTAATAAATCTAATATTAATGTATTATGTGACCACAGAAAGGGTCAGAAGGATGTTATCATGGGGAAGTGTCCCTAATTCCTTTTTTAGCATCACCATACTACTTTACCCAATGACAATTAAAGAGGTCACCTATTATAGGAGGTTCAATAAGTTCAGGTTGAATTGTATATAAACTATATGAACAAAAATAACATGATTAGGTTATTGATTCTCTATTTTTTTTTAGAAAATTTACATCTCCATGATCTGATTTATGAATACTAACGCATACTCTTACTGCATAGACTGAAAAAATTTCAATTTTATTTTATGTCGTAAGCGGGAAGTAATTTAATAAAAATAATAGGTAGGATAATATATTCTTTTTATGGAATATAATATTCTTTGGGATATTAATAAAATGATCATGGTTAAATAATATGAGGTATAGAAACTGTCAGAATCTAAGAGAACAATGAATAACCTTCTCGATAGAGGTAGATATCACTACCAAGAACCTAATGATCTATTATTAGTGGATTATGATATTATCACTAATATTTATAAAATATTATTTTAATGCTCGTAGTATTAAAGTATATATTTAAAAAGGTATTTTTGTATGATTATTTTCATACCTCTTTAATAAAAAAACTAGATAAGAAGGAGATATTTGACTCTGGTAATTATTCAGTTTTCATAGGTATGAAAATAATATGTTCTGATGATTATTAAAATCTTACAAAAACAATTAAAACATGATCATTAGGTAATATTAATGAATCATTACATCCTAAAGAGGAAACTATTAATGGGACTATGGAGAAAAAATAGCATGATTCAAATTAATCTAGTGTGTTTGAGGAGTATGTTAAATTTGTTAATCCGTAATTCCCTAAAAAAATGATGACTACGAGGCTAGATATTGATAAGATCTGGGGAACATATAATTCGTATAGATACCCAATAATATTAAACATAATTTTACAATTTTTTAACCTAAATATTCAATATACACAACCGAAATATCCAGAGTTTGAGTGTCAATGGTAGACTAGGTTCATAAAAAATGAACTTGTAACTAAAATAAAGAATAATTATTTTAAATTCTATGATGTGATCCTAGTTCACCTTGAGATGATACAACAACATAAAATAATCTGTAGAAAGCTAAAGGGATGAGCCATAAATCTCAATAAGGGAATAATCATGATAAAAGAACATAACTTTTGAATCAAATGGGATAACATCATATCTTAATGGACGTGGAACACAAATGATCGCATGGAGAAATGACATAAATAAGATGAAATTATAGAATCTTGAAATCATAATAATGTTTCAAAAACATAAAACATGAAATCATAATTATAGGTTAAGGATAATTATTGAGACATCATAACATGGTGAACAGTGTCCAATAAGGGATTTGGATTACTCCCTCTTCCCATTAATATTATAACATGAGATATAAAAATTAACCATTTAATGGGATCACTATAAGGGTTAAATCATCATAGAATGTACACGAATATGTGTTCAACACAATAGAATCAAACATATAGAATAACCAAATTAAATACCCATGAATGTAATTGGATATATTATCATGACTCTAATAATAATCAATGCATATTTCATAATTACTCTAAAAAGATGAAGGAATTATATATTTTAGACAGTTCTATTTTAATAAATAGTCACACGTATCAAATATAGAGTTCTTATAAAAAAATCATGTGAAATTGGTCATAATTTTTAAAAGAACAAGACTATCGAAACGATGTGATAAGAAAAAAGTTAAAGTGTTTTTAATGAATGAAAAAATATAGAATTTTCATTGAAATTGAAGGTAAAATAAAATGCTTAGAACTAAAATATTTCTTATTTTAAGGAATCATAATTGGATAAAAACCTTAAATGTATATTAATTAAAATAATTAAGGGATTACAAGTCTCCCCTTTTCCTGTTTGATTTTAGAAATTTTAAGAAGAAATGAATGTATGGAATGTATATCCCTAATAAAGAAAGGGAGAATAATATAAGTATAGATATAAGAGAAATATATAAGAAATTTTGAATTATTATGTAATTTTCAATATATATAATAAGTGGGGTATAGTTAAAAAAAGGAATAACATAAAGAAAAGAGGGTGGTTTAGAGGGTTCCCTTACCTCGGGTCCAAATTCACTCTACACATTCACTTATGAACAATGTTTTCATTTTAGAATAAAATGAGAAGATGTTTCATTAATGATATTCCATTTACACAATAAATTTCACTATGTTTATTTTACATGATGAATTATTTCATATCATATAGAACATATTTGTAGGATAATGAATAATATATTTAGTGAAATAAATAAGTTGAGAATATTCCTATTCAGATTACCTCTATAAGAAAGCATCTTAATTTTCTTTGAGATTGTCTTTTAGTGAGTCTAGTAGTACTAGAAAGTGGGGTAGAGGGTCGGTAAGTGAATTGGGTAAATGTTTTTCATTCTAATAGGCTTTTACGGTGTGAGTAGAATGTGTGGTATTTATAAGGAGAGGAGATGGGTATTTTTTAATAAAATATTCATTCATTTATTGTTTTTGTTAGATTATCAATATTGATCTATATTTTGACCATATATAGTAAGTATATCATGCAAGTTAAATAAAATGGTTTTTTTTAATTATCAATTACTTAATTATTCATGTATTTAATTTATGATGTTAAAATTATATTTTTCTCAATTTCAATATTCACATAAAATTCAACTATTTTCAAAAAATAAAATCACCATAATAATGTTTTGATGTTTATATTCAAAGAATATAGTGATTTTTTGGAAAATAATTTCATAAATATAATATATTTAATTTTAAAATAAAATCCTTTATTTTTTGATTATTTTTAATATTTATATTATGATCAATTATTTGGACCTTTAAAAAATTACATATTGTCTCATAAAAATATGTCCTCATAATATTTATATATTTTATTATTTATAAACCTAATTTGTGAATATAAAATTTATTTAATATTTTTGTATTTATTATTATGAACATATAAAATATATTTATTTTATGAAAATCAAAACAAATAGTTTTTCATTTATAAAACAGTAATTTATTTATAGCATGATATAAAATGTATATAGATTTAGTTTATAATATAACCAAATATTGTTTTAAAAATACATAGGATATGTTATTATTATAATGATTAGGTTACTATTCTTACGGGAAATATTATGATTCCAATGGTCATATTACTATTAAAATAACCATATTTACAATGGCCATATGGGTCCACTACATTCTATAAATTCATCATGTTTCATTAATTCACTATTAAAATATATTTTTTCTCATGGTTATATATACTCTCATTTTCAAAATGGGTATTTCATTACTATGATTTTTTTTCATTTCTATAGTGTTTTCCAAGACATTGATGAATATAGGGGATCACGCATATCCAAAATTTCTTATTATATTTATCTTATTTCATATTTTTTTCCCAATGTTTTGTTTGGAATTTTATTGAATATATCAATACATTGAATATAATGATCATGTTAATATAAAAAAAATTATATCATGCGGAGAATGTGTTTCATATAATACAATAATACTTAATATAATACACATGTAAATTTAGAAGAGAAACTCCATTAAAAAAATTATCGGTTGTTAAATTTTTTCACATTAAGAAATTTTATCCTCAAAATTTGATTTCACCAACTATGTAAAAAATAGCTGTGGTTACTTCTATTTCATTTCATTCTCTGGTTTCCATAACATTTCATCATACTTATGGTTCTATCATAACATTTTTAGTAGGTGTTTTCTCTTATTGTGTATAAATTTTCCTCTAAAGTCCAATATCTTTAGTAAACCCTCCATACAAGAGAGATAGTTATTCAACATTATCCCCACTATATTTTTTACATGTGATGGATCTATTATTATCTTCCTCAAAAGGGATACATGTAATATTTCATGTTTTTGAGATATAGTTTAAGGGAGTTCTTGTCGATAAGCCATAATGCTAATGTGATCATAAATATTATAGTGGACAATGTATCTAGGACTTACCTTTCCATTCTTCCCAAATATCATGACTCACTTCCGTAGAAGTATACAGAGAAATAATTGATCTATAAACATTAACTCTATTATCTCTCTGATGGTTATCATCATATATCATTAATCATCTCCGAGCTATCTTGATGTGCAATTAAATGATCTTTCCATTTCATCAACCATTTCATGTCCCTAAAGTTGTTATTCACCAACATTATCCTATAACATAGGTGTTCTTTTTTTTAATCCAAGAATGGGATTTATAGGTGGCCATTTGGATACATTATTAGAGGCTATTATTATATGATAGATTTTCCAGATGATGATATTATCACATTCCCCATTTATTTCCTATGACAATTCTCTCAAAATGTGCTTAAAGTTCTAGGTAGTCCACAAATGTTGGCCATTAGTTATATAGTAATAAGTTCTATTGAAGTTTAACATTTTTATTAGGGATATTTGGAGAGTTCTCTAAAACATGGAGGTAAACATTTGAACTTTATTTGATAAAATAAATAATGGTGTTCTATATAGGATCACCACTCCTCTTATATATATTATTTTAATTTTTATTGAGTGAGAAGTCCTCCCGAATTGCAATGAAGTGAGATGTATTTGTTTATTGATCCACAAATATCCATATAGAATATTCTAATTTTTAAATCTTCAGAAGACATACAAAAATGTTAATTTTTGTGTATTCCAATTTCTATATAGGTATGGGTAATAGTTATATCATTACCATATACATTTTCTCATTGTCATTCAATTTCTGTTATACCAAAAACATTGATATTTATTATGAGATCCCCTTCTTCGTATGGTCCCAAAAATAGTGATCTCATTGATCTAGATACATCGTCATACTCCTTGGGTGGATGAAGAATGTCAAGATATGTGCATCATACAATTTCTCCTTTATCTCATGATTTGATTATACAAATATACATGATATAAAACATACAACTCATTTTTCATCAGTTTTTATCTCTAAGGAGTTCTATTTTCTTATAGTTTTTACATTCTTGTACACTTCCACATGATCCCTTTGAGTATCCTTTATCTTCTCCAGAATTGATGGTTGATAAATAATTTCAACTAGGTAGAAAATTGTTCCTTCTTTTATGAAATAAATGTCTATCCTTTCCAATTATATGAATATTAGATCATTTTCAATTATCACCATTAATAAGGTAATATTATCCTTTCTACATATATTATATTCCATTTTATAAACCTTCCCAATAAAGAAATTTATTGAGAAATCATTGTCCTTAATCAACTCTAACAATTTTCATGATTGAATATTAATCACCTTCTATGTGAATATGTACTTGACACTCTTAGGATTTATATATATTTTATAATTCACTACATAGAGATAATGATTACAAATATTTAATATCAAAATCACTACAGATAACACTAGATCATGCGTTGGGTCGATATTCTGATTGAATGTAAACTATATTGAGTCGTAGGCTATAGATTTTTAATTCTGAGTCAGTACAAATCCCAAGACCTTCTTTGATGCATTAGTGTATACCATGAAATGTTACCTACATGATGGTAGTTTGAGTGACATTACAAGGATACGACTCTTTTTCAATTCCTCACATCTCTCTCAACATTCATTATTCTAGAATATCGTGTCCCTCTTTTTATATAGATTGTTCAATAAGTTTAACAATTTTGTATAGTTTTTTAAAAAAATTCATTATTATCTGGATAATCCAAGGAAACAATTGATCTCCACCATAGATATATTTCTAGGCCACTCCCCAGTTTTATTTTTCATAAATAGATCTTTATATATCCTTTTATTTGTGAGAATATTACAATCAATTGATATTTATTCCATTAAAAATATATATTTGTTATACATTATGTAAATTTTTTTCTTTCCCAATGTAAATAACATAGAACTTAAAATCCTCATTTATTTGGGATTATATCATAATATCATCTATAAATAACATAATAAATGTTAAAAGTTAATCTCTAAAGTCTCCATTCATTAATTCCATAATGATTTTCATATAATTAGTGATTATAAAGATCATCAATATATTCTCATAGTGTCCATACATTGTTTGAAAGGATGTATTGAGAATATATTCCTTATTCAAAAAATTTTATGGATATTTTGGAGAAAGGACCAAATTAGAAATATATTGGGCCCCATATATAATATCATAAAATTCATTAATTCCTCAAAGGGGATGAATGTTATTTATCATCATATTGTTTTTTTCATGAAAATTAATTTACAGATGCATTGTATCATCCTTCTTCTTGGCTAATATAGTCAATGTGACCCATAGTGAAGTACTTAGTCCTATTAAGTCCTTACCTAGATTCTCTTGTAACTATTTATTCAATTAATCAATTATGATGGTGTCCATTCCATAGGAACTCTTCTATATGGGAATAGATCTGTGTATGAGTTTGATTGATAACTCAACCTCATAATCCAGAGGATACCTAGGGAAATTTTACGGGAATATATTAGTATATTTCCTCACAATGGGAATAAATTCAATCCTAATTCAATCATTTTTTTATTTTAATTTTATCTTCGTATAATGTTTTAATATACATTCGTGAGAATAATATTCCAAATGATATTTAAAATCCTCTTTGCACTTGAAAAAATAAGTGGATGATTATTGATATGAATGGTGATTTCCCTATCCCATAAATTATTGTTAAATTAAAGAATTTATATTTAATCCTTTCACAGTATAACATCAAATTACACTAAAGAGTTTTTGATAATATTTGATGGGTGTTCTAGTCTACAAACATAGAGTGGGGAGGTTTTGTATAATTAGGATGAAAGAATTTCACAATTAATTGTTAAAAAAGATAACTCATTCTCCATGTGTTTATTTTGTGCTTGAATAATAATAATAAACATGAATGATATGAAAAAACGAATAGATGTGTAATTATATAGTAAATTTTATGTTTATTAAAATACATTTATATAAATATTCACTATTTTATAAACGTTCTAGACATTTACTCTATCCAAAATAAAATTTGGAATGAGAATAAAAATTCTATTAACAATATATAAAATAAAAATCTATACTTAGAAGGAATAACTCAGAAATGATAGTTATATCATAAAATATTAGTATCTAGTCTTGAATCTTGGTTATCAAGGGTAATTTATCTATTAATATTTCTTACCTAACAATCAATTCATGTTCTTCATAACAGTTTAGAAAGATTTTGTGAATTTACTAAAGAGTATCCATCCGGAGTGTGAAAAATTGTTTGAAGCATGCTTTATTTATTACACAACAAGTATATGTTGAGTTAATATAAATTCATCCCTTTTTAGTTATTTACCCCTACGAATATATGTGACATCGTAACATCAACTTGTTGTCTCCATAATGTTATTTCATTTCTTAAAAACCACACTCCCTCTAAACATTACCAAAAATTTAGGATTTTTTCATATACTTAAACATATTTATTATATTTTTACTAATGTATTAATGTCATAATACCTAAAAAACTATACAATTTATTGATTCCAACTAAAATGAACCAATCATCTTTCCTAAATTATTACATGATCTTTAATGTAAGTATTTAATAAATAGAACCCCAGGATCCAAAGGCTAAGTATCTTTGGGAGAATGGGTTAATAAAACATCAAAATGAATTGTAGAGGAAACATCTCTATTTTAAAATACAAAATATGCTCATAGATCACTTTTAACTTCTAAAACTACATTACGTGGTCTAGGGAATTCATAAATAAAATGGGTGAGTTAGGTTTCCTAGTTTGAGAATAATCATGATAAAAGTGTATATAATATGATTAAAATTGCATAACATGATATTATATTTCATAAGGTATATGAGTGATCACAAGGAGGCATGGCCTCAATAATATAGATTCAATGAATCATGGATTCTTATTATTATAGAAACAATATAAAACATGTCATCATATATAAAAGTGAAGGCTCGCTATCAAGAAACCATAACATGGTGGACAGAGTCTCATAATTTAATAGGATTAATCAAAAATCCCATACGTATCATCTCATGAGACATAAAAATAACTGAATTCATTATATCTCTAAATGGTTACACCCATCATAACATTTTCATGCCCATGAGTATGACATAAGGGAGTCTGACATTCAACTTGAGCATAAGAAATACTTGTGTAAAATAATGGGTTAAAGAAGAATAATCAAAGAATGTTTTGATAATATTTCACATAGAATACAGAATTAAATATTTTCTATATTTATATTTTAAGCACCAATTATTTCTCTTGAATATAGAGTTCATTTACGAAAAATTCATGTGAAATTATAAATAATTGTGTATATAAATGGACAATTAAAATGGAGTTTTAAGGAATTATAAAAAGAATTTTTAAATTAAGAAAGAATATGTAATTTAATTTTAAAAAAAAATAATAAATAGTTACAAGTAAATTATATTTTACCATATGAAATCATGAATGGTAAAAATAAATTATAACTATGTTACATGAAAAGATCAAGTGATCGAAAATTTTCCCTTGATCGTGTATAATTTTAGAGAAGGTATTGAGATAATGATTCTAGGGCATGAATAACCCCATAAAATAGAGAATAAGATAAAAATATATGTATGATACGTATTTATTGAATTTATTTGTATTTAACATTTTTAAATAAGAGAAAAAGTGAGTTGGATATTAAAAAACACATAACCTAATGAAAATAGGGTGGTTTGAAAAGTTTATGTACCTTAGGTCTAGATTTTCTCTACACATTTAGATAACATCCTTATAAATCATACTATATTTATTAATTACTTAAATGAAAAGAAAATTAGAATATAATTTATTTATTATAAAGCTTTTATTCTAGTTAACACTCATTTAATTTATTTATTGTTTCTATTTTTATTATCCCAAGTTAATTTGTTTCATATTTTAAAAGTCAGATTAATATTTAGGTAATTATGATACTTCTTGTTGTATGGTTTATCATCTCAATAAACACTAAGATATGTTCTTCATGTTATTCCTAGAGTTTCAAAATGTATGTAAATTTCAAAATGTATTAAAATATAAATGGTTCACAGAGTTTGATTATTGTCATTTTACGATTATTTCATAAGATTTGTCTAACAATGGTGACCATACATTTTTTCATTAAAACGCCTGATCATTTATCCATTGAAAATTATGATTAAACCTATAAATTCAGATTTTGATTAATTTTCAACATAATATTTTTATTAAAACCCTATATAAATGTGTTAGGGAAAAATGAAGTATACCTTTCACTATTGGGGTAAACAACATTTACATTTTTGAATGAAATAAGAAGCGGTTGGATAATGTATATTTTATTAAAAAGCTAGATTAATTTTATTTTTTTATAATGGAATCATTATGTAATTTATGATGGAATATATGTGGATGATGTAAAATAGTAAAAGTACTGAATGTAAAAAGTTTATAATATTACATACTTGGATGTACAGTTTTAGAAAACACCTTATAATACCTTTGGATAGTCCCTTTTTATGTCCATAATAACTACGATGTGGGAGAGAGGGTTTTGAATATAATTGGGAAAAATTTTGGGAATCCTCAAGGCTTTGAAAGTGTGATGATAATAGGTTTTGAGGGGTGGTAATTATAAGGGTAGGATATGGGTGTGTTTTAATATAATTTCAATTAAGTTTTAATTTTAGATCAAGACTAAAAAAAGTGATGATTATTATAAAAATATATATTAATTAGTGCATGTGAGTATGGGATAATTCCTAAATATGTATTCCATGACTTAATAATTCATGAATATAACTTATAATGTTCAATAGCACCTTTTTTCATTGTTTTCCTTGAATGACAAGGGATGGAATATAGCTATACATGGGGTTCAAGATTAATGATATCCAATTCTTAAAAAAATTGAGATATTTCTATTATTACATACATTAATACCAGGTTTAGCATCTTTATTTCCTATTTTAGAATTCATTTTTGAGGTTTTGTGTATGATTTCATAATCATTCATGTCGATTTTACCATTTTTATCATTTTTAGAAAATACAATGGTTCCCACATCCATAACTAGGTAAAACATTCTTTCCAATGTTAGGTTTTCATTTGGGGTTTTAAACCCCATGGTTATTTGGAACTCATATTGGTTGAGAGGAAGATATGTTATGATCATTTAACCCTTTTAGTGGGAATGATTTTTATTCTAGAACTCTCTAATACATTTAAAATATGTTTCTAAATCTCTTCCAAATCTTGATATGGATTATTTACACTATCAAAATTATTAGGTTTCTTATCCTTCTATGTGTACTAGGGATTCTATTTGTTATACTATATGTATGTATTAAAGGATCTCTATCTATTTCCCTTAATTTATTATAAACGTGTAGATTCATATATTTTTTAGCCAGGTAATCTAGAACTATATAGTTTACAACCTTACAAGAAGGTGAATAGTGTTTTGAGGATGGTATTTAACCTTCATGAGGAATCCTACCTATACTATTTATAACAGGTATCAAAATTCACATAGTTTACTTGAGTTTGATATGTATTGTGTAATGTCTTGTGGAAAGTATATATATGAAAGAACTTGTGCATTGAGAATGGATATAGTGCCCTAGGAAGACGCCCAATGTGTCATTCATATAATAGGAATTAGATTCCTTATTGTTTGACCATTCCTCAACTTAATTATGTAAGATGATGAATAATTAATGCCGATGAGTGTTATTTCCCCTAATTTTACCAATATGGGAATACCTATAGGATATACATTGATGTGGATTTCCTTGTATAGAGGCAATCTGATCAGGATTTTGAATGGGGCTTACAAAATATTGTTTCCCTGGAAGGTGGAATTACATTACGTGACTAATATGAACATTATAAATTTCTAATACCTCATGATCCAAGAGAAGTGTGAATTTTTTGGACTCACCAATATAGATATTGGAATTATTCACTTCGGAGGCCCTAATTGGGAGTTTGATAAGGAGATCGATACATATAATGGTGTTATATATTTACATCTTAGAGTAGGAATCAGAGTCCTTATATCTCAATTCATCCCTAACCCACTGATGAGGTACTTGTGGTAATCATTAGTGCGTACACATAAATGTATACCCATGTATGATAAAACTTATCTTATGTTTCTAGACGAGTAAAAATTGTAGCCTTTTTAGAGAATTCAATCCCTTGAATTAAGAATATTTTAGATATGAAGGGTCATACACATGGGTGGATTCTCATTAGATCTTATCCAAAAGTAAGGCATCGTACACATTGTATTTGGATGGGAATTAGTGTCCTTATTGTTCAGTTTTATATTTGTATGAATATTTCTAATAGAAACAGTTATCATGTATTGGGGTATCTTCATGACATGATTAAAAAATTATAGGGTCTACAACTAAGAAGTCATGAGTGTCTCTCTGAAATGTCCAATGTGTCTTCCAAACATGTCCTATCTGTCTATCAGACATGTACTTAGTGTCTTCTTTACATGTCTGGATTGTCTTCCTCACATGTCATGAGTTCGTGTACAATAAGGATAACATTTCCTAGGGTGATTCAAATGATTTTAATGAAACATGTTTTATTTATACTTCATAATATGTATGGAATGTCAAGAGTATTATCTCATGACTCAGATGAATCATTCAAGGGTCTTTAGGTGATCTAAATAGACACAACCAAGGGTCTCGTTTGATCAAGAAACCCATGTTGGAAGGTTGTCACATGATCTTGATGGAGAGTCTAGAGGACTTCATAATACATGATACTTAAATATAGAAGACATCACAAGACATGGCTGGCATGTCTAAAGGACTTCACAAAACATGGATGACATGTTTATAGGCCCTCAAATGGAATGGTTGACATGTTCAGAAAACATTTGTAGCCATGGATATAAAGTTCGAGTGTTGTCGCATGATCTGAATAGGTAATGTGAAGTTCATGATGCCTTTACATGAAAATAAACATAACTATATTCATGTAATTCCTCTATATTTCTCATCCCATATTACATATATTCCACAACATTTTTCAATCATTAGCGGGTTGAGGTTTCATGTGACTAAATCGACATGCAAAAATACCTTTTTATAATATGTTCATTGCATTGAAATTCTATAATGTGATAAATAGTATGATAAAAAGTTCATATATATATATATATATATATATTCTATTTAATAAATTATGTATTTTCATTGGTTTTACCTAGTGGAAGACTCTTCTGATTGCATTTCATTTCACTCTGAGAAGTACGCTCTCGCTTATGGACTCCCATGGGCATGCCTTGTGTTTGTCGTGGTCATCCTTTGTTTCTGTGAAAATGGTTGGGAATTTCGAGTCCTTGATACTATATATCAACACTAACTTACTCTTTGGATATATTTTTGATATGGTCTTGATTCTACAGAGACAATATCACATCAAGAACATCACATGATCCATCAACTACTCAACAATGGTATAATCTATTCATCGCATAACAAACAATGACCACGAGAACACTCCATCATTTCCATATTTATTTGACCAATGAGTTATCCAATGGATTTATCATCATCATATAAATATGTTTAAAAACCAACATAATTTTAGGTTGACATTTCTATGAGTCTTTGTGATCCAAGGATTCCAATTGAAGAGGCTTTCTTGTGATCAAGGGAGACTTGTTTGGGGCCCTAAGAAAGATTAAGATGAAATATCATAGGGCCTTTGTGAGATTAATATGGTCTATCAAAGGGAATTTGTGTGATAAATGGTGAACACATGTTGTACATAAACCATTTACATGAACATCAGTGTATCTCTCCTTCCGGATAGGTTTCTTCCTTTTCCATATTTTATTCATTATTTTATAAGACTTATATCATTTCCCATTGGTTTTCCATCATGGAATCACATGATCAATAATGGATCCCTTGATGGAGTGTGATCATTATCATCGATAATCACCCCTCTAACATGTGGTGCATCACATGATCAATGATGGATCTTGTGGCAAAAGACGAGCATTGTAACGGGTGGTCATTATACATTATTGTGGATCCAGAGGGGGTCCTTTGATCAAATGAACATCCCCATGGATATTTGGGTAATAATGGTATCACTTCATGGGGATTAGACTTGATCATAAGTGCTTGTCAGGATCCCTTCCCGTAATTAAATTTCCTTATCACAGTGCCTTAGTGAGACGAGGCTAACATGTCTTGGAGTCTCCATGAGATCCATATACCTATCAATGAGGATTTAACATGATAAAGGAGGAATTTATGGTGAAACTCACAAGGTCAATTTGGCTTGTTGAATGATTGTTACATGATCAATGGTGGTCACAAAAGGAAAATTAACCTTTTACATGAAGAACATTGTACATTTGATCACATGAATCCTTCACTTTTTTCATCTTAACTTTATAATTTTATAAGGACATTAAATTAATTTTCATTAATCTATCACTTGATATTTCCAGTGATTCTAGGAACTCATTAGGATGCCTTTTCATTTCCATAATGATTTTATGGACACCAATGCAAGAATAAGATGGATTCTCCAAGGGGGTTAAGATGATCATGAATAGGTCATTCAATGTGCATGAAACATCCGTATGACATTCCTATGGTCATGAGGTTGTGTATCCTCCTAGGAGTAATATGATTCACGTGATCCAACCACTTAGTATCCATGAATCCATACTTATTCTCACTTTTATGGAAGAGAAAATAACAGCCATGATTTAGGTATTTCTTCAATACTATTATTTTTTATGTTAATTTAGGGGGTGTCAACAATCTCCTCCCCCCCACACATTAGAAGCGAGGTCTATGAGGACATTGACTCAGTTCTGAGTAATGTTATTATATGCCTAATAGTTTAAGAATTATGTTGATTCATTTACTGATCAATGTTTGGTATTCCATGTAACCTTTAGTATGTTGTGGGGAATCCTATAAATTTGGGAGTGAGGGAGCTACTCATTCAACTAGTTTCTCAAACCCCAAATCTAATGATATTTCTTCCCCCGTATGATTTCTTTGAAATACCTCTCCCTAAGAACCACTTTGACAGATTACATCAAAATATTACTTCATGTGATCTTTCTATTAGACATCCACATCAAAAGGAATTTATTGTTTGATCTTTGAACAAATCAATAGTGGTTTCCTTATGCTGTTCTAAGTGTCTTTTGTTGTGGGCTTGTCTCATGCACTTTTTTGTTGTCCAATAGTTGTTTTTCATGAGATATTTTGATAATTGAGTGAATCTTATAAATTAGATATGGTCATGCGATCATGAGGAATAAAATAAGAATTTTTTTGATATTTCCGTTCAGGCACTACATGAGACTTGTAATGAGTCATGTAATCACGAACTATTATATGGTTCACACGATTCTCATGACGTTTCTAGCTCTGCATGCTTCGTTTAGTTGCATCACATTTTTTGATTGTCCTCATTCTTTTGTATAGTTTATCTTCATATGTATGTCGATTACAGTTCTTAGACATATTCTAATGTTGTTGTCCAGAGGGATTTGATTGATGGAAATAATAATGTCGACCCGAGGAATCAACTACACTCTAACAATGATGTTTTAAGGGGATTATCCCTCTAGAACTTAAAGACAATATTCTATCACACATACTACATTTTTATGGATTTAGTCTTTTAGATGATACTTACATTCCATTAACAAATTACAATCTTTCATCTCACTGAATATTATCCTTTCTTGGCTATTCTAACTAAAATATTAGAGGATATTCAATTTGGTGTTTCACCGCACTAGGGGTTTCCCTATATGGTGGATAACTCCCCTTAGGGTCTATATGATTTTATCTTACCCATAATTTAATTTCTCATAGTTATTTGAGAATAGTTATCTCTACTTTAAATTATCAGAGAAGTATTTTGAGCTCAAAGAGGGGCTTGAGACTTGACGATAACTTCTATAATGAATGGGAATAGATGTTATGGGTCCAGAAGAGTTACACTGAATTATATAAAAACATACATGCTTTTAATATTAATGAGGTGACATGAACTTCTATGTTTGTTTTGTATTTTAATTTAGAACACCTTAATGATATTATTATCAATTGGTGTCTCGACACTAATTCCTTTTACTTTTCTCATGTTGAATTAGAGGCAAGAGTTTAATATATTCACCTGTTTGGTGGAATAACTCCTCATTGAGAGTCGTATGATTAATTTCTTCTTCATGAGAAAATTTTTTATGACACCACATAAAATATTCCCTATAAAAGGGCCATGATTACCATCTTTATGGATAAGTAAAGGAAAGAGCTGATCCTACTCTTGGTCGTTTTTTTGGGTTGGATCATGATATTCCTCTACAATAGCTGTATATGTCCATCAACTCTACAACCTTATCCTTGACCTTCTTGACAATATTGGAAAATAGTGATCTCTTATCATGCCATTCATGATGCATGGTATTATGCCCCATGGGGCTACTGGGTGAGACAAAAGGTATCCCCATGCATTCATCTTGTATGGCTTTGAGATATATTTTTTAGAGGTTGGATTTTCTTGTCCAGGTATTAATGCTTAGGAATTTGATTAGTCATGTTGTGATGGAATCCCAGTTGGAAAATGGGTTATTTATTAAAATAATATTGTTGAACCTTTCTCACGTTTATCAACTCCATTTTCATTTTTAATAAGGCAACATAACTTGCTATATTTTTGATCCCCCTAGTTCTTGTTCGTCTCGATATGATAGATTTACCACTGTTTCAAATATATTAATACTACTATAATCCCAAATACATTGTTCTATCCTGGGATATTGAATGATTCTAGGGTTGATTCGACGACACTAGGTCCTAATGAGAATATCAACTGTTGATCGATCATGATCATTTCAATGTCATGCCGTATTCTTCAATGAATACAATAATTATTGATAATAATAAGGGATCTATCAATGAGAGGTTATATAAAATCTATCTCCCTGATAGGGTTCATGAGTCACATGTTGAGGATCTAATTATATATGATCTATATACCCCTATAGGCATGTTTTTCATTTGATTGTATTGAATGAGTATTATCTCTCCCTTTAGCTTGTGTGTCCGAAGAACAACATCCCAAGCTCATTCACCAATGTTGGCTCATGCTGGAGCATGAATATACAAATGATGGGATTGTTATTATCCCTTTTAATACAATATATTGTTATATTAGGATTATGAAAAAAACATGGGTTGAAGCTTACTCAAGTAGTGTGTTGAATCCTCCAGTCCTTCAGGTGTACAATCATTTTTCATCAGAGAACCTCTTATATTTGGATGGAATGGAGTTGATTTAGAACATGTGGAAAATCCGAAGAAGAACTGTAATAATGATGATGAACTTCCCATTAGTGATAATGAGTTTGTTTTGGGAATATAACTTCAATACTAACGGTAGATGATGCATCGATTGTGAGGATATCATGTTATAATAATTATTTTTCCTCTTCATTAGTTCAAATAATCCTATTTTTAAAAAATTCAATGAATATATTCACTCCACCAACGATTCATCCATCTTTATATACCTAATCCAATAGTTTTAAGATAAAAAACAAACATGATGATATTATGGTTGTAAATCAAAACCCTAGTCACTAAGAAAACCATAGATGAGCTTCATAGACTAGTGTGATTCCTTCCCCAACTCCTTCATGAATGGGGGTAGGTGGATTTGATTTTTATCCATTATCTGATATCATGTTACAGATTTTCCTAGCATAGAAACACCTATCCAATTTTTATAAGGACATATGCATCTTTGATGATAAATTTTATCTGACTCTATCAATAAGGGAAGCTTCAAAGATTCTTGAATAGAGACATAAAATATTTTCCATGCAATGCACTAAGAAGGATGACTTGACCACATAAAAATAATAATATGAATCACGAGTAGCTAGGATGAGATCAAATATTTTGGAATCAACATATTTATTAGTGGATACTCTTAAAAGAGATAAATATCAATCATATTTAATGGATTCTATACATCTATTTGATGTTGTAGAATAGACAATGTAGACATTCCTTAAGCAATTAATAGATATATCTCTCCAAACCTTGGTTGATTTATAAAATGCAGCTATCCAGATTTTATTATAACTCGCCTATGGGTGTATATTTTTTGTCTCTTTATTCATTCGTTTTGAACCATTATGAGAGACTCTAGAATGTCGGGACAACTACTTTTTATATTTATCAATGACTAAATCATATGATCATAATATGTCATTGTCCACATTTATTTATTTAATTATATGCATGAAATTTCTTCTACGTGATATCATATGTGTCTTCAGTAATACCAATAATAATTAAATTACATGTAAAAAAACATAAGGATATGAATTCATGAATCAAAACATATTTCCCTTAATAACATCTCAATAATTATTAATGACATAAGATTCAACAAAAAAATTCTCCATTTTTCCTAGGATAATGTTTTTAAAAAATGATAATTTGGTTGAGATAAATCTCTCAAAGGGAGAGTGCACTAATTTTTTTCTAATCGAGTGGACTTAGAGAGAAAATATTTTTTTACTAGGGTCAAATAATGATCCCTGCATGCTCGTATTATTTTTTTTGTATTTATATATATTCATCATATACATTACATAGGGAAATCACAGTGGTAATGGAATTAGATTATATTGAGGCAAACCTTTCATGGGATTTTGACCTAACAAGATTGATTAATTTTTCATTTATAAGTGCCCAATATATCCTAGATCATAAATAGTTCACGTCCTATTAGAAGAGGATCGACTTTTTTTTGGGTTCCCTTTTCGAGTTTTCAACCTAATAAGAATTGTACATCATTTTAAATTGGGGTTTTATGGTCTTTCAAACTAGACCATTACTATTATATATATCATACAAATCAAACTATTGGGATTATGTGCATTGATCCATATATGACATAACGTTCTTCATGCAGTTTAACATCTTGTGTTAATGATGTATTCTATGTGTTTAAACATCATTTGGTTAGGACACTAATTGTTGTCTATTTTTAACATTTTCTATCAAGACATGAGATGTTGTGAAGTTCAAAGTCATACTCCAAATACATGAGACAATTTTTGGTTTAGATTCATTCTTCTAGGATTTGAGATGCTGTGTAGTTAAGATACATACATCTAGTATAAAAGACTCTATTCTGTTTAGAGTCTTGCTTCTAGCACATTAGATGTAGTGCATTTTTGTATTCATTCTTATAGGACTTGAAATGCTACACAGTTTATAGTATTGTTTCCTGGACTATAGATGCAGTGCAATTTACATTCTTGTTAACATGACCTAAGACACTATATAGTTTAGTGTCATTCTTCTAGGACATGAGCCACTGTGAATCTTACAGTCTTACTTCTAGGAATTGATTGATGAATATAGAGTGGAGCATACATGATAGGGATGACAAAAAACACCAAGAAATTTTGAGTTCTACTGTAGTTTTGTGGGGATTCATTAGTGATAGATATCCTCTATTGTAATGATGAGATGATTCTAGATGGCTGATCAGGGACCCTTATTCATGGGCCCACAAGTTATACATTCATTGTCAAGTAAATGAGATCATCAATCTTTTATAATGTCCATGGAAAATTTTGATAAGATGGTATTAGTGGATGGTAAAATATTTGGTAAGATGATTATAATAAGATAGTTGTAATATGCCATTTTTAAATCATGACACATAAGTTTGAACTAATGAACATGGAATAGAGTAGACAAACCAAGGATAAAACAATACACCCTAAAATGATGAGTTCCTCTACAGTGTATATATGGCTCACACAAATTTGAGTTCCTTTCCTACAAGGAGGAGATTCTTATACATAAATTTCTATAATCCCTTATGCATAGACTATAGAGATTACATGCATATTTAGTAAACCCCACCACACTATTTTCCCAGGTCCATGGATGTTTTTTATTCATAAATTTCTATAATATGATGTAGGGTATGAAGAAAATAGCTATCTAGAAATGGATTTGGCACCCTAGGGATGTTTTTTAGGAATCATGGGCCCTACATCATGTGTTTTCAAGTCATGTGGTGTGGTCCATAAAAAGGATTGATAATGGAATACCATTTTTTTACTTTGATAATTTTTACAATACATGGTGATGTAACTTCAACAATGTTGAATTCATTTGAATATTTTAGTAATGGGGAATATAAATCATGGTCTAGGAATATCTTAGTTAACCAGAGTAGAAAAATGGTGGGTATAGCTCAAACATTTGTTATAACAGAATCCTATATTCCACAGTTTTAGGTCAATAACTCTAGGATTTTGGGGGGCCATTTGTAACAAAGTTCCCTGTTCGGAATGTCATTCTGTTAGGGTGAAATATTACAAAAAATACTAGTATGGAACTTTTGGATCATCCATTACCTATTATATGTTTTCTAAATCAGAAACAAGGATTAAATGAGGCCAAGGTCCATGAAATTCCAAGAGAAGGATACCAACTTGAGGAACTATTTGTGTCAGCTCAGACATCAAATATATAATGTTGGTTTAGAGAAAAAGTAATATTAATGAATTTTTTGAGCACGAAAAACATTTTGTCTCTATATAGTTAATATGTTATCATAGTAATGATATGTCAAAAATCATTTATCTAACTCATTCTCAGACCAAGGGGCCCAGCGATAATGGATCATATTGTACTAGGGCCACAAATTGGGACTTATTATCTTTATTCTTTGTTTATATACATACTAAATATTTCCATAACTCTATAGATGATAATTTTGTGGAGTGAAGACTTGAATTTAACTATGGTTACCCTTTGTGGGGACTTAAAATGACATTTTTTATGTGTATTTCACTAGCAGTTTAGGGTCTTTCAATTTGGAGTATAAGAAGCTAATTTTTGAGGTCGTATATCTTTTACTTAAGTGAATTCCATTTATGGTTATGATTCATAAAGAATTAGTATGGGAGGAATGTTACACAATAATCCAATTAAGAAGCACAAGATTAGGAGTACTCTAAGAACCTTCAGAGAGGGAGTTGAAAAATTTGTAAATCACGGCTCATGGATCTTGGGTCATGAGTAATGGTATGGAACAGTCATGACATGTATGAACCATAACACCGTATGGTTCTATCTTCCACCATAGTTACATTGATGATCATAAGGATAAGATTTTATTTCCCACAAGTCCTTGATGTCTCTAGTTGGTGGGTAAATACTCTTATGTGGATCCTCCCCTAGCATGGTCAAATAGACATATATTTTATCCTTTCAATCGGTTGTTAAATTTTTGTGGAAAATTGAGTAACTCAAGACATGATGTTTTATTTATGGGTTGAGGTGATTAAAATAAAATGGAAGAATGAAATACATTGGTTAACAGGGGACATGTTATTGTGTTCCGTTTAAAATGAATTGTTATTGGTAATTTTATTCACAATTTAATTTCATGTAGTGGGGACATATTTGTTATGTACTTTAACATCACCTAACAAATATGTTTTTCATTATAGTTTAACATTAACAGATAAGGATGTTGGGACTAACCTGAATTTGTAAAATATATCTTTCGGGATTGTTTTCACTTGATGGGAAAATTTAAATGCGAAAAAAATTATCCATGTACCACCTTATTAATGTTTATCCTTATGCTAGATACCTTATTTCATAGATTTAGGTCAGGTGAAAAAAATTTATACATATATCAGACTCGTACGTAGTTAAAATGAGTGTATATAACTTGGAACTCTTTAAATATATGTATATGTTCCTTTTTTGGATGGGATTCCATGGGTTTCCCTTGGAAAATTTTAATGACATGAACCATTCTATAATGTTATACCTTAAAGATATCCCTCTATATAGATATGACTCAATGTTGGGGATATGATTGGTGTAACACCCTGATATTTTGAGAATTTGTTTTCAAAATAATTTTATCTTTTCGATGATTCTCATTTGATGTAACATTGAAATTTGTTTATTATATATTAAAGAACTATATTTGGATTAAAATAACTAAAAAACATAAATTGTAGATTTATCTAGACAGAAAATTGAGGTTTTCTTGTGTTACATTCAGTAAAGACTTTCCTCAATGGATTTTGTAACACGCATGATCGAGTCTTAGAGAACAATAATATATTATTAAAATATGATGTAACATAGTTGTTAAATTATATTTGTAATTATTTTAACTAAAATATATAAAAATATGGTTTTAACCAAATATAAAATTAATTAATTAGTTACAAATTTTTATAAAATGAATATAATAACTAATTGAATACAAATAGAGTATTTTTATAAAAAAACTCTTATTTTGCTCACAAGATGTTTTAATCATAATAATTTAATTTAATTAAAATTATTAGGTAATTTTAATTTAATATATATATTATATTTCCATGAAAATATTTTTTCTATTCATACAATATACTTTACAAGCATAAGATAAGAATAAAACCAATTTAACACATAAAACCCAAAAAAAACATTCAGATAGTTTCAACACCTTCTAATGGATAACACTTTTTAAATAATTATTTTTTAAAAATTAATAGATTTATTATTTCAAAATGAACATTATATTCAAAAAAACATAAAAATATGGTAAGGAAATTTTTTTGGTATTCTTCTATATGGTTTCATTTTTTAATCAATATTAACAAAACCGGGATTTTAATTCAAAATAATTTTTTCATTTAATTTATTTTTAAGGATTAATTATAATTTTGATCTGTTAAAATGTATAATTATATAATATTTTTTAAAATGAATAAAATTTAGGTCATTTTAATGATATTTACATTGAAATTAGATATAAAAACAATTAATGCTTTTGAACACTTCACTTTAAAAACCTGCTTTTTAATTACGTTTGAGGAATTATTTTTACATATACCTTTCCCTCTAATATGAATTGAATTAGGAAAAATATATTACCTATCTATAATAATATGGTCTAAATTAGTTTATAAGTTTAATTTAATTTTTATTTATGAAAAAGTTCCTATGAAAAAAAAATATTTACCATTGTATAGGTAAAATTGTAGCAAGGGTTTATGTTAAAAGGTAAAAGCATAACATACAAAAAAATAGAAACAATTAATGGTTTTTTGAGGTGTGGATAGACCATAAACATCCTAAAAACATTATTTTTTGTTTAATTATCTTAAATTAATTAAAATCAATGTGGTAATATTTAAATATAAAATAATCTATAATTCAATCACTTGAACCCACCTGTCCTAAAGTACCAATACAACCCCTATCCTATAGATTTCGACCCAAAAATCATTGTAGCTCATCCAATATATACCAAAACATCTTCTCCCTATTATCCCCACGTAAACGTGCTTCTAGTTTCACAAAAGATCAAATCCATGGTCGTCATGAGTCTTTCAAGGAGGTGTTATTAAAGCGGTAATTTTCTCATATTACATATCTTAATTTATTTTCATTTTATAATTTATTCTATCCTCCTTCATCAATAAATTCATGATAAATCAAGAATTATTTATTTTATGAATATTTATTTTTATAATGGAATATATCATATCCATTTAATTTCTCAACTCCTCTTATTCAATGAAATGAATTTTTTTCCATGTTATGCCGATTAATCGACTCCGTAAATAATGTTTTTTTCTTTTTCTATTATAGACTTCATGGATGGTCTTAAAACTATTTTCATGGAAAAATAATATTCCAATATTTATATTATATACTATTTTATATTCTATTAGTTTTATATTATACATACCTTCAGGCTGTCCATGTCATGTTAATATGATAATTACGTTTGAGGAAGTGTGGACTACTGCCCCCTCAATGAGATGTGATTCATTTATACACTACGTGGAATGTATTTAAGATTTATTTGCTGAATATATATTATATATAAGATATAATAAATCCAGTATAATAATAATATATATATATATTACACTATTTCCATCAACCAAAAAATTAAACGGAAATAGTGTTCATGTGTACGTACAGATTGTCGTCTCTATCAACGGTGTTTTCCATTTCATACGACAATATTATAAAGATTATTATAATAATAATATACTGAATATAAATTAAATTTATAATATTTGTATCATTACGGAATAATGATATAAGTATAAGGACCAACGATATAATAAATTAAGACACATGCAAAGAACCAAGTGAATATTATCCAGACCGAAACCTTAATATAATATGGTTAACAAGTTGGTAATATATGTTTGTAATAAAATCATACATGCTATTTGATATAAGTATATGTTTCTATAAAATATGTATAATAAATTTATATTATTTATACATGTGGTTTGATTGTGTACGATGAGACTCAAGACTCAAGCTTATGAAGATACTTATTATGATTGATATGACTAAGAGGGAGATAGTTGAGAATAACCTAGTGGGATCTATTATAGCTCACTTTTTGTTCATGGATTGTGTTTCAACGTTTCTAAATACACAAAACTTGTTTTATCATTAGGCATATGTTTTTTTAATGTTTTAGGTATTCCATAAAATTAATATAATGTCCATGTATTCCAAATTTGGGGTATTTACAGATGGTATCAATGTTATGGTTTAGTTATGATTTAGAAACAATGATGAGAAAAATTTATTGAGATCCCTTGAGATATTTTAAAGGATATCTCTTGGGATTTCATAAGGATATTTAATATTATAGATTACAGTCCTAGAATTTTGGTAATTATCATCCATAACCTAGTATGAAACCTATATTGTTATAGATTTAAAGTATATTCCCTAGTTTATGTGGTTTTTTCTATGATATGCATTCATTACCCATGGATTTCTGGTTTATCGAATGGAGACAACTAGAATGAATTTGGTTAAGATTGAGTTTGATGGAAGATATGGGGATTATATGTCTTGAAATTTAATAATTAATGGGGAGAAAGATATTGCGACCATGTCGAATCAGCTGGCATGATATATGATTAACAAGGTTAACTTTTGTAACATTCCAAACACATCACGTATGAGGAAGATGAACTTTTATAAATTTTCTAATTCTTAATGTATATAAGAAATAATATTTGCCTCCCTATATGTAATGAATAAGGGAAGAAGAACCTTTATGAATACCTCAAATAGAAGAGAAGATGTAATCTCTGTGGAAAAAAGGTCATAGAGTGATGAATTGATATGGATTTAAATATATTATCTCTGAAAACATAATAATTTCCTAAATAAATTTCAACAAATAAGAATGAACATCTATATAAAGTAAGTAATTCTTCCATTACATCCATTAAATTAGATGTAATGATGTATTAATTTAATTTGATCCAAGAATTATTGATGGTTAATTATATAAGGAATATTTGGTTTATGTTTGTCGTTATGGATTTTCAAGAATAAGTTTAATATATCTAAAGTATAACCAATGTTATTTAAGGGTAAGCTGACATATTTGTAGAAAACATTATTAAGGTAATGAAAACACATAATCTATATTAAGATAATAATTATTATATAAAGATACGTTGGATATGAAAAAGTAAATTGGATGATACTAGTTTCATAGAAACTAATTATGGATTTTTTTCAATAGGGTCATGCTATCATGGATGAAGTATACAACTTTTTGGGACTTGATGAATATATCAAATAAGTAGTTGAATAATGAATCATTCATGTTTTAAATAACAATATATCATAATTAAAGTTATTACCATGAAGCAAGAAAATACATGATGAACGTGTTCACTTGTGTGGAACTTTACCAACAAGAGATACCTTATTATATATAGTGGATGAAGATTAATATGATTTTGAACACCTATTTTTAAAAATTTTATTTTTTTGAATGATGGTAAGGTTATCCATTTATGGATACTAAAAGCTAAAATCGGGATGAATTTAGTTAGATTAATAAATTATATCTGTACAGGTGTAAATATTCATATTTGATAACTTGTTCTAACTTTTTGTTGTGATTAATAAGGACGAAAATACCTATCATTCTATTTATGGATTGCATGATTTGAAAATGATTCAGGAATAAAATATGCAACTTTATATATTTTAGTAATAGATGAAGGGGAAATTGTTCAAGACATGACCAATGGTGTGATTACAACAAAAAAATTATGTATATCCCCTCATCAAAACTCATATACATTTGGAAAATGAATCTTGATGTAAAAGTGTGTCTTATTATCATCATTTGTTATGATATCAATGACCCCTTTCATGCTTCTTTAGTTTTGGATTTTATGATTATTAATATTCATTGAACCACCAAATATCATTAGATAACTTATTTTTATCAATATCTATTATTATTTATTCTTTTCCTCAATGATAAATATTTACCTTTGTTCCCTATATATAGATACCAAGTCATTATGTACTTTGGGAAATTGTTATTTTCATACTATTATTTTTTAAAATGATGTTTTAGTGTTAATTTTTACTATGTGGGTTTCTGTAACTTAAAATTTCAAGTAGTAAACCATGGATATCCCAAATGAATTTTGGGGGTTAAATTTCATTTTAAAGGGGTTCAATGTAACACCTCGTGATTGTGTGAATTTTGTTTTCAATTTAATTTAATATACTTGATATTTATCATTTAAATTAAAACTAAAATATATTTTATTTTATATTAAATATCTATGTATGGATTACATGAACAAAAAAAAATATTAATTTTATATTTCTCGACTTGGAACACTGGTGTTAGATTTCATTACATGAAACCGAGACTTTCCTTGATGGATTTTGTAACACGCATGATCGAGGCTTAGCAAACAATAACATATTACTAAATATGATGTGGCATATCCATTAAATTAGATTTTTATTAATATTATTAACTAAAATATATAAATTTATGGTTTTAACTAATTATAAAATGAATTAATTCGTAATAAATTATTTAGAAATAAATATGAGAACTAATTGAATATAAATGAAGTATTTTTGTAGAAAACTATTATTATGATTAAAAGTTGTTTTAACCCTAAAAAATTAAATTAATAATAATAATTAGGTAATTTTTATTTAATATAATTGTTATATAACCTTGTAAATAATTTTTTATTTCCATCCAATTGATTTTATAGGCATAATATATGAATAAACCCAATTTAACAGATAGAACCCAATATTTTTATTATGGTAGTTTTAAAGCCTTTAAATGGAGTTCCCATTTTAAATCAAAATTTCACACCTTTATAGATTCAATATGTCAAAATAAAATTTATCTTTTAAATAAAAACATAAAAAATTTGTTTGGATAAATTTTTGGTATTTTTATAAAGGTTTTCATTTTTTAATCAATAGTTAAAAATCCATAATTTTAATTGAAAACTACTTTTTCAAATAATTTATTTATAAGGATACATTTTTATTTAATTGGTTTAAAGTTTTAATTTGATAATATATTTTTAATAAATCCAATTCAGGAAATTTTAATCAATTTCACCTTGAAATTTGATACAAAGGTGTTTTAAACTTTTTAACGTTTCACATAAACAATTTTCTTTTTTGTTTTGTCTGTGGAATTAATTTGAAATATAATTTTCCAAATTATGTGAATTTAATTAGGTAAAATAGATTCAATATCTTGAATCAGAAGATAAAAATTAGTATATAAGGTCAATTTCATTTTTAGGTATAAAAAAATTACCATGGTTAAAAATATATTTTCCATTGTATTTGTAAAATTATGATAAGGGTTAATGTTAAAATGTAAAATCTTAACCCACCTAAAAATCACAAATAATATGGTTGGATTAGTTGTGGATAGAACCTAACCATAATACAAAAATTTAATTAAAATTATAACACCATGAAATTAAGGCCACGACAATGTTGTTAGCTTTAAATATAAAATAATCAATAATTTTAACACATTAACTCACCTCTTATCAAGTATAAATACCACCCCTAACCTCACTATTTCGTCCAAAAATGCCATTTGGCTCCTATAATATCTTCCTAAACCACTTTTCCTCTCTCTCCCCACATCCAAATGCTTCTGGTCGCACCAAAATACCAAATCCAATGTCCTAAATGGTCTTTCAAGGAGGTGTTATTCAAGATATAATTTTATCAATGATCCTCTTTTAATTTATTTTCTTCTTATACATTATCTTATTCTCCTTCAATAACAAATGAAATATAATTTAATTTTCATTTATATACTAGAATATTATGTTTTTAATTGAATATCCCACATCCAGGTCATTTATCACCTCCTCTTATTTAATAAAAATAAATTGTTGTCCATGTTTTGCCGGTTAATCGACTCCCTAAATAACATTTTTTTTCTTTTTCCATTAATAACATCATCGATGGTTTTAAAATAAATTTTCAGGATAAATAATATTTTAATATATATATATATATATATATTAATCTATTTCATATTCTATTAAGGTTATATAAGACATACAATTATGCTTTCCATGTTGGGTAAATATGATAATTTCATTGAATGAAGTGCGGACTACCGCTCCCTCAAAGAAATGTCATTTGTTTATACACTACAAGGAATTTATTAAGGATAGATGTACGGAATATAGAAGAAATATATTATATAATAAATCTATTATAATAATGATATACATATATACATAAATATATATGTATTTTACTTTCTTCCCTTCAACATGACAATTAAACAGAAATAGTGATCATCCATACATATGGCTTGCTGTCTCAATGAATAGTGTATTCCATTTCATACTTCTATATTCTATGGATTATTATAATAATCATATACTGATTATAAATTACATTTATATAATGTATTTTATTACATAATCATTATATAAGTATAAGGTCCAATAATATCACAAATTAAGACACATGAGAAGAATGAAGAAAATATTATTCGAAGTGAAACCTTAACATATGATGGTTAACTAGATGGTAATATAAAGCCGCAATAAAAACATATATGGTATTATATAAAAGTATATGGTTATATATAATATTTATTATAATTTATTATTTTTTATACAGGTGGTTTGAATGAGTACGACAAGACTAAAGACATAAGGTTATGAAAATATTTATTCTATTTGATTTGTCTAAGAAGGGTGCTAATCGAGAAGAACAAAGTGTGAGATAATATATTTCATATATTTATTAAGGTTTTTGTTTCCATGATTCTAAAAAAATATAATAAATTTTTCATTATGATTCTATTTGTCTAATATGTAATGTATTCATAAAAGTAAATATAATGTCCACGTATGCCAGGTTTGGGGTCCTTACATAGGGTTTGATGGAAAACCATGGTTTTTTATGAAATGGGGGAACCACATATCACTATACATCCTATGATGGATGAAATCAAGTCACATATATTTATTAGATATATCCTTTAATAGGTCTTTCCCATATATAAAATGGGTGATTTTTATCATTCTATAAGTTATGGATAGACCAAGGATTGGATATCCAAACACCACTACATATCCAACAGTGATAAGAATCGTGCCTCCTATAGTTGGTGAATGGGAATCTCTATATGTAGGTATGTAAAATATTTTTAGTGGGGATTCATTTATGTTTATATAGTAGACATACCTTTGATTTTAGGTCCAGTTGGATGTACAAATCCAATGATGGATGGAATTAAACCACACATAGTTATTAAATAAAAAACTCTCCATATAGGTCTGACCCATATGAAAATTTGATAATTTTTTCCGTTGATGTTGTGAAAGGATCAAGTTTAGTATATTTGTGTGTCATTACATATCCTATTATGGGAGGAATCAAGCCACAACTATTTTTTCAATGGTAAAATATCTACATTGGTTTTCTCTATATACTTAGGGGGAATTTTTTTCATTGATTATTATGGCAAGACCCAAGACTTGGGATCTGTGAATCACTTTTTGTCCAGTGATGATAGGAATCAAGCCACATGTAGTTCTTGAAGGAAAACACCCTAAAAAGGTCTGACCAATACACAGAGGGGAAATTTTTTCTTTTGAATAACATGGATAGATCAAGGATATTGGAAATTGGCATTAACACATTTACTATAATGTGAGGAATTAGTTAATATATAGTCCTTTAATGGTAAAATTCCAATGTAGTTATGAACCACATGCAAAGGGTGCACTTTTTCTTTTCATGTTCCATTTGGACTGGATTTTTAAGATCTGTGGGTCACTACATATCCTATGATGATAGTAATATAGCCACATGTAGTTTTTTAGTTTATTTGTGGTGGGAGATCAACACCAAGTGTAGTGGTCCAATAGGGTGATGGAAATATTAACCCATAATTTTACATCATACAGGATACATCAACCATGATGATTTACATCATATGATATGAAATTATGGTGTTCCTTTTATTAACTTACATCTAGGACCATGCTTACCTTGATGTGAACTGATATGTCTAGATTATGTGGAGAATACCAAACAAAAATTCTTAATCCAATGTGATATATTCTTGGTTGGAGAAACAATGAAGGGAAAAGGATTCTTTCAACACACATAATTGAGTAAAATAATGGATATTTAATTTTTTATCATTTATTGGTTGGGAATATATATAAAATGTATGTGTATCTATGAATCTCATTAGAATGAGAATAAATACTTATGTAGTTTTAGATCATTTTATTATTGAGTGAGTGGGAAATTAACCATGCAGTTTTATTTTATATATTAATGATGAAGTATGTCTTATAGATTTAGGTCATATTACATGGACCAAGGATTCTTGATAGTAGATATCCAAATACATTTTTGAGAATCCTTGAAATTTTATGGTGGGTGTAACACATTACCCATCTATTTTGGCTAATAAACAAGATCTATTTCAATAGACCTTATGTATGATGTTTGTACCATCAAATAAGGGTACCATCATCAAAGGATTACATCTTTGTATAATTGTGGTTTTAAATCCAATAATAGTTCTTATATAAGGAATTATAGGATGAATACCTTTTTGTTGAAGGCTCAAGTGATCTGATTCTAATCAACATTGATGTTGTGCAGTGTATGCAACATTTTCTAATTAATCTATTTCAACTCATCTAGCTTCATTTTCAATTTATTTTAATATATGAGTTACCCATAGATAGTTATCTGAAGTGTGGAAAACTGGACCTCTAGGGTGAACACTACCTTGGTATTGCACACTAAAAAATATGGAGTTACTTGCATAGAGGTGATTTTTTTGTGTAATCGGCCCATAAAGAATGAAGGAGCTTGTCGAGTCTTGACTTCATTTCCTTTCCCACCATCATATGGAGAATGTTTTATAGAGTCTTATTTGAGGCATAAATTTTTTACAATTTATATTACGTTATACAATGATAATTGGTTTGATTCGATGTTTTATTCCATGTACAATTTCATCAATGATATAAATGAATTTGGAATCATTATTCTTAAATATCATGCTAGGGAATCCAAATATAGTTATTATATTCGACATTAAGAATGTAATGATATTCATTATTCCAACATCCTTTAGTGGTATTGCCTCATAGCATTTATAAAATAAGTCATTATCATAAAGGATGTACTTAAATTGCTTAGTGGTAGATATGGGATACTACCCTATAATATTATTTAGCTGTATATAAAAAATATGAGTCTTATAGAAGAATTTTTATTTAATATGACATGTGTGAAATTTCCTTGTAGATTATATATAGTCTTCTATAATTGTTTTGTAGTTGTAACCAATCCACCTTATTCTTTGGGAGACCCTGTTCCCAGACTATTTAATGCTTCATGATCATACAATGGACTCTTTCATGACAGTGGGAATCTATCCTTCGGATATCCATATCAGGTGGATTCTATCGAATCCTCAATTTTGAGGGATTTTTTCTCATTTAGACTATCCCAAAGATTAATTTTCTTTACTAGAATTGTGTCTATTCCCATTTATCTATCTCTAACAAAAGGGTCCCATTTTGGAAGTAATAAACTATGGGCTCCTTCCATCTAGGGTTAGATATAGGTTCATCATTCTATGGGGATGTGTTAATCTAATTGATTTCATCCATTTCACAAATGATTAATAATGATACAATCCTTCAGTTCATGATGTGAAAATTACTTCTCCTTGATCAGGGTTGTCTAGTATTGTGAATTCATTATCTAGTGCATTGGCATGACAATTTTTTTATCATGGGACATGATGAAATGTTGGTTAAAATGAAGCCCTACAGTTATTTCTATAATGTAATTAATGAGAGGTTCCAATTCTTCCTTCTTGATGGAATATACTTCACTAATTTTTATGACCACTAGATCTTAATTTACCTTGATGATTAGGTAATAAATATAAAGATGTAGGGACAATTCAATTCCATTAATCAGGGATAGGTATTCTAACTTATTATTAGCACTCTCTTTGGACAATGTGAGTTATTAGGGAAAAATTTCCTTGTCAATTGAAACAAATACAATACATACACCAACTCAGTTGATCCTTAGTTTTTATTGTCTCTTGTTGGTTTGAATTAAGGATTAATCTTCAAAATACATCTCCATGGTTTGGGGAGTTATATAGGCATAAAAATCAACTTTTTTCTAAAAGATCAGGGTCTACTAGTGTGCTTTTCTAGGGTGGTATGTGCTGCAAGGAAATTATCCACTACCTTCCTTTTATCTATATTTATTGACATGGACTAGATGTCACATTGTTTCATAATAAATGAATAGTTATAATGAAACACAATATACCTATGATGGCTAGGGTTGAACTTTTGTGGGTTGATATGAGAGACATTGTGGATTTTTGTGATGCTACATGTAATGTCTCATCTATTGTACTGAATTGATGAGTGTGAGGTAATGCTTCTTCACATCAAAATATTAGTTCTTAGTACCTAGATTTGATTGTGTAATATAATAGATACTATTTTCATTTCCCAAATCATTTTAATGAAAATATAGCACCATGAGATCATTCCATGGAGGCCTCATATAAGACAAGCATCATTCCTTATGTCAGTGGTATCAAGATCAATTGGTGCATCATGTACAAAATGAGATTCTCAATGGATTTTGGGAAGTTCTAATTTGTTTCATAGGTGGATCCCTTATTCATTAACTTGGTTATGGGTGACATTTTCCAGATATGTTATCTATGAAATGTCGATTGTAAACGAGGTGAATTTTGCAAACCCTTAGTACATTGAAATTTTGAAGAGGTGACATTTCTAGGATTGCACTAAAATTTTCGAGATCAAATTCATTTCCATAGGTGCATAAAAAAATACATGGATTTTATCTGACATTATCAAAACTGTTTCTTTTAGATGATTCATCATAAAATGGTGTTGTTTCAACTTGATGAAGATTGTTCGAAAATCCATTAAGTGATCACATCACTACCATGATTTAACTACTAGTCCATCGACATAAAATTCAAAAATTTGACTCAATAAGGGCATAAAGATATGATTCATATCACATTTGTAGGTAGTCCCAATATTCATTAATATAAATGTAATGGTCTGAGAGTAAAATATTCCCTAAGGTATTCTAAAGGATATGGATTCCTCAGCTTCACTAGCCATTTTCATATCATTATGCCCTGAATAGCCATCCATAAAGGTAAGGTATTGGAATCAATAAGTAGCATTGATCATATGTCCCATGATCAATTATTGGAAATCATTATTATTTAAGTTCCTTTTAAGGTCTCTAAAATCTATATAGACCCTTCTATTCCTATTTTTTTCTCTTGATGTGGATGATTTTGGAGAGCCAATTTGGGTAACATAATTCCATGAAAAAATTGAATTTGATCAATTTGTCATAATCAAATTCTATAGAAGTATCATGATAGGGTTTTATCACCTTGTTTAACATCATGAATCCTAGATAATCATCGGGTAAGCCTACACAATCAATATCTATATCAAGGATCAGCATGGGAATTTCATTATAATTACTAGTGAAAACATAACGATGTTTCTTTAGATATGATATATATAAATCCCTCTCCTAGAGAGGTAGAGCCAAAATAATAAACATAGGCCACATGTCTTCTTATATTCTAATATTCATCCAAATGGGATCATACACGGTGGTGGAAACACCATCCATAATTGTGTTAGTGGAATTCTAGAGTTCATCATCTTCATCTTCAGTCTCTATGTTTCTATAAGGATGTTTAGACATTATAGGTAACCTGAGGTAATCTGTATCAATAGCACTGTAAGAGTGTCCTTGGGTAGATACGTTTTTATCTTGGAATAATAGAGTCATTGTAGATAGATTATGGGGATTCTTTATATATTTTATGTTTCCACTAGGGTAAAGAGAAGCCTGGACATCATTGATTATGTCTTCTACCTCAACTGAGTAAATGGGTAACACATAATCCTAGTCGATAATACTCCAAGTATTCATAGGGGTGGATACCAATACATTGGGTTCTATAACCTAAATATCATCACACCCCATTGGATATTTTCCAACCTTTTTATATAAACCTTACATAACATATATGTCTTCGCAAGACAGAAATGTGGCACCTTAACCATGTATTATAACATCCTTTCCATCAATGGAATATTACAAAAACTCAATAAATGATGAAGGTACCTCTTTGTGGATATGAATACAAGTTTTTACTAGCAATACATTATATGCTGTTTATTTTTGGATAACCATGAACTCGTCATTAGATGAGATATCCTCAAACTAATTCATGAGCTTGATCAAACTGAGTAGTCTTTTCTCACTCTGATAGTACCCTTGAATGGTAGGTTTTATTGGAGATAACTATACAAATATATATCCCAAATGTTGGAGTGTCTCAATCAGGATTAGGTTTATCCCAAAACATTTTCCAATTTGACCCCTTAGTATGTTGACATTTACATGTACTTATGAAACATATATAGGTATGATATGTCCTTGGATAAATTCATTTTTATCATGTTCCACGAATGAGATAGTGGAAAAAAAAATTATGCAATATTCTTCACATGATAAACCCCAGTTGTAACAACTTCTATTTTTAGCTCCTTTAGGATCTAGAAGGATTTTTGGAGTGCCTATTTGAGTTAACTTGGACGATGATGAGTATTTATGACCAAGAGATTGATTGGGACTACTAGCAATGGTTTCAGAATGTGTTACTTATGTTCTCTAGATCATCACATCCCAAGGCGGGGTTACTATATATTATAAGGATTTAATGTTGAGTTGTTCAAGGTGTATTGGTATGGTTCTTGAGTAGCGGTTGAGAAAGATTCTACTACTAGTTGAATGGGTCATTTCAACCATACCCTTTATCTCAACTAATCATAAAATCTAACCATGCCATATAGTCAGGTAATATGTTAGGGTTTGGATGATTTTGGGAGGGATACAAGGCATCTATGTGTTTCTTTTGGGTTTTTTGGTGTTCTATCTATGGTTCTAGGCTATATATATGTCCTCATAAAGGATGTGAGTGAAATTTTTTTGATTATCCACACCCACATAATCCCTTATAACATCAGCCTCATGCTCCCCAGTTAGGTACATTTAACTTTTAACTGAATGTGTTTTCATTATCTATGAAGGGATCTATTTAATTAACTTCTTAAATGGAACAAAAAAATTATTTCTTCATCCATTGAAGTTTTTTTGTAGGGTGGTTCCCATTATCTAGACGTTGAATGAAATAATTCTTCACAACTCTATGAATAAAAAGGAGCAGAATATGATATTACTCTAATGTTTATTCCTATGTTAAATGTGTATATCCACCTCTAAGAGGTGTCTTAAATGTCACCTAACTAGGTGATGATATATCTTTTGGTTTTATAATATGTTATCTTATGGGGTAATGAGCTCTTTCCACTATCTTTCAATTCATGTTGTAATCAAATTTTGGTTTATTCTAGGTTGAAACCTCTATCCAGTCGCCCTCTTCTTCTAGATGGGCGATGGTTACAAAATTAACTACTGGTGAAGAAGTATCTTGCTTCACCTCCCAAGAATCAACCATGATTTGGAGAATGCATTTGAATAAAAATAAATTGTGGATGGTTTGAATCATCCGCTTATGGAATGGGAATTAGCCAAAATATATGTGAGGTTAAACTATTTGGGTCTCCTGAGATCCGGTATCTTGAGAATATTATCTTACATAGCTAAAAGGATATAACTTGGGACCTTACCATTTCATAATTATCACACATTAATCCTCCATTCCTCAAACCATAGATGACCTTGATCTCATTTTTCACTTGTATGAAGGCAATTTTGTTACTTCTTCCACTCAATGGAAGACACAATATGATTCAGTTCCTACATAAGTACATGAACGAGCACTAATTCTTGGTTGATGGTAACAATAATAGTATCTTCCTCTGCAATATTTTATATATATGTTGATGGAATATTTTTTTTATTTTTCTCGGGTCCACTAAATGGAATCTTATAGACATGGTACCATTTCTATGAACTCATAGAGTGTTCTTGTATATTTCATTGTGTTAAAAGGTGTTTTAATAACTTCCTAGAATTTTCAACATAGAGTTTAATAAATTATTTTTATGAGAGACAGCTGTTGACTGAATAGGTTAAACCTTTACATCTGATTATGAAGTCAAAATCCCTCTTATTTTATCATCGTTTATAGTTTTTTCATTTGAAAAATATTCATTTTCCTCAATGTGGAGAGGAACTCAAGATATAGATGATGAAAAACATCTTCTTATCCTTTTATGGATCTTTCTATAATTCAATCATACCAAATAATGTATATCCCTACAATATTATATAAAAAACATCTCATCTTTGCCACCTCGTGTTGATCTTGAGGGCCCATCATCGAGCCACATCAGGAATCAATGTGTGTGATGTGTTTTTCAAGAAATTTCATGCAATAAAACGTTTAGAATATAGGATTATAAGAATTGGTTTTGGGAAATGTTTCATCCACACATTTGGGATTTGGATTCTTCTCAGGTTGTATGGTTAATTTCTTCCCTTCTATGGATTCAATTCGAGTGGCCAACGATTTATTAGAATTGAGAAGTTATGTAGGTACAATTTACTATCTGACTCCAATATACTAGGAGCATGAAAGGCTTGATGAGGTGGCCCCATCTTCATATCCCACTAATTCTCAATTCATGCTAGGACTAAATGATCTCTTTAAAGAGGGGGGTTACCATAATGGAGTAATGTCACAAATATATTCAACTACTTCATTTATATAGATGTGTTTCTTGTGTCTAGAGCCATATTGGAACTCATATTACACAATTGAATGTTGATTATCTCTACCATGATATATGGTTTGAGGGATATTCATCTAAATCTAAAGATGGTACCCAACAATAATGTTTACCCTTAGTAATTCCTTATTGAGTTGTCTATGATTTTGTGTCTCTTTCAAATATTGTGCCATCCATTTCTCTATGGAAAGTATTTTGGATACTCTAGGTGGTGAGTGGGATGTAGCCACACCATAGCCTTAATCCTTGGTGGGTTTTTGGCATAGATATGGATATTCATTATTTGCATCTGACGAGTTTTGGTTCATACTCTAATTATGTGTGTCTGCAGCCTCAATTAGAGCATCTATATCAACCCCCTTTGGAGAAATGTTTTATTAATTATGTACCTATTTAATTATTTCTTTCTACACATCATCATTTAATGTTTTGGTTATGATATTCATATAGTTTTATTTGTAAATGGATGTTATCCCATTTCCCTCGACACAATAGAGTGATTTTCACTACTTACAACTCCTATAAGGGTTTAGTCAATGTCATTTCTCAGACCACTTTCCATATTGGACCATTTTGTATTAATAATTATATATTATTTTATGACATTATATATTTTTCCTCCTGTATTGGTCTTGTAGTATTGAAATTATGGGAGGTTTTGTGCATGTTTTCCAAATTGGTCGTAAATAGAAAATGTTTTACACACCACAAGAGGAAAATATAAGATGTCGACCATCAATATTGACCTCCATAGGCATGGAATACTAATTCCTTTTGATGTGATGATGATGATGAATATACACATTTCCATATAGGATAAGAATGATTTGAGGCCACAATTAGCACTTGTGGATTATGTTGCTGAGGATTTGATGCATCCAGTCAAGGATCTGATAACTCATAAGATGGAAATACCGATCTAAATACCCCCATCCATACTTGATGGGGTTGATCTAGAACCACTTATTATTTATCTATGACCCTCTCAGGGTTTCATGAACATGGTTATGGTCATTGAGATTAAAATTTCCACAACCCCATGGGATGTGTTTTTTATATCATCCACTGATATTTCATAGATCCACTTAGGCTTTGACGACTCGAGAGGTAAAGATAGGGGTAAAAATTCCCATAGTCCTATGGGATGTGTTACCTCTTGAATGGATTGTATGGATGAAAATAATATAGTCTGTTTAATTTGGCGTAATTGTGATCGTGGATGATCTAGGTGAAATGGAACTCCATTATGGGAGTCATTGTCTTTGGGAAGTAATAGGAATGTAAATAATTTTTTCTTTTGGGAATGAAATATTTTCCTAATCTCTTGTGGGGCCCAAATTATGTGTTTTTTTGAAGTCACATCCCTTCATTTGTAGAGTCTTTTCATCTTAATAGTGGGGTAATATTGTTGTGTAAACTAATTGGCTGGTGTTTTATATAGTCTTATGATTTATCATGTGGCTATAACATTACATTGTGTCATATCTGGTGGGGTTTTATTTTTTCGGGATGTAGTGATGTTAAATGATCCATAATTTCTCCATCCACATATATGGTTATTTGAAATGCCTTCAGTGATCAGTTTCCAAATAGGTTTTTTGAAATGGAAGAAAGCATGCAATATATTTTTACAATGATTTTCAGGGTTTGGGTCTTATACCATAGAGATAGAAGTTAGATCCATTTGAAAATAGAGTATGTGTATGGTCTGAAGGATTTATTCATATCCTAGATATGGAAGGTTTTTAGACTTTTTCCACTTATAATTTTCTCACATGTTTTGTTGTTGGTAATACATGAACTCCATCCAAATATTATTTGGGATCTGATAGTCATATGTGAAGAGGGGATATAGAATGTTTGAGAGGTTTTTTCTAGATAACCCTCTCTATATATAAATTTCAGCCTCCACTTCCTTGGATTTATATACCTCCACTTAGTCAATCCACATAGTTTGATTCTCTAGGTCTTCTTCTAATATTAGTTAAGCATGTCTAAAGGTTTAGGGAGAACTATATATGGTTTACTATTGTGTTTTGAGAATAACTTTATTTTGGTGTATGAGTTTTGAGAACCCATATATACAATAGTGGTTGTGGAACGGGATGATTTTATTTTTCGAGAGAGATATCACCATGTGGATGTTGATCATAGTGGATTTCTGAGGTTGAGTCCTTATAATCCAAATATTTACTACAGTGAGGATTAACATTGAGGTAATGATCAATTTTTTATTTTTTTATGTCTAGATAGAACCTTTAGGTGTTGTTGATATAGGACAAATAGACTCAAAGGCAATTGTGTTGAGAAGATCAAGGATATGAACCCCATTCTGCATCACGGTTGGAGTATATCGAACTGCATTTTGGGGATAATAAAGGATATGAGCCTGCTACAAGATGAAGTTTATAATTTTATGATAACAGACTAGTCTTATTCGGATATAATCCCATGAATGAAAATCTACATTTATTTTACAATGAACTTTTGTATTATTTGAGGAAATATGAGCCTATGTGTGGGTGGTTGCTGGAATATTCAAGTCAATCCAGAATAATCAGGGGGTATTTTTTCAATTCAATTAACAATTCTAAATTAAAATATTTCAATGTACCACTATAATGGGAAAAGGGGTATGAGTATTCTCATATATATCCTCAGTAGGATGATGGTGTAATCATTCATTACCAGGAGTAGGGATATTATCTAGGCTTATGTAAGTTTCAAGAATATGTCGAGTAGATTCGTTGGAGGGTATTTGATGCTGACATAAGGTGATTGAAATATTTTTCTAAAAAACCATGGTTGGGGAGGGGATATGAGTCATGTATTTGGCCATTATATTATACCACTAGTCTTTTATAGACAGGAATATGAACCTATCTTGAGGCATGTTCCAAACAAACATGGTGAGCCATAGTTGAAAGGAGTATAGAGAACCATATTTGTTCCTTTAAATTATTCCATTAGTAATTGATTATAGGGTATTTAACCTATACCGAATAATCTTCCAAACTAATTATTTGATCACTTATTGGAATTGGAATATGAGCCTCATCCCATCTCTCATCCTTTATTGGAATATACAGATAATCATTAACGATGTGAGTTAGAATGTGTTAATTCTTAATTTAGTCACATGTTCCTACCCATCATGGTTATACATTGATGTGTATATCAGTATAGGAATATGTGGGTGTCCCGTTATCTGTACTAATGCTGGAATATGATGACAAATATCTTCATCGGTTTCTAAAATGTAGTGCCACAATAGAAAAGTGCGTGCACAAAAGTAGGCCTTCAAATATTATGTCTCTAAAATATACTAGAATATATCATCAGTTAATTTAGGGATAAAATTCCTCTTCTATCATCTTTGTTCTACTAGAATATTTGGATGAGATTCATGCATGATGAAATAGATATGTGCCTCCCCCATGCTTCCTATTGAAATATTCATGAGGACTTGATCTGAGTGAGTATTTATATTATCATTCCCATTGACTAAAATCAAAATATATTAATGGGATTTATCAATCAAATAATGGAAAGGATCCCTATCCCATTAATCCATAGATTTCATCACCCAGTATGACTTCCTTGTTACATATGTATGAGTGTATAGGGTGAAAAGTTTTTGGGTGGTGCCCTCAATAAGAGACTGATGGGAAATTTATGTATGATGATGATGATGGATGTTGACATGATCCCTCCTCAGGAGCTCCTAATCATGATTTCTAGGAATTGAGGAAAATTTGCTAAAGAGATTTGTTGTTGTGACATGTTCCACTGGTTTCATTTCCGTTTTCAATTAACAAGACAGACTTTTCCTCATTAGAATCTAGAGATCATTACATGGTGCTTGAATGAATAGGATCACAACATATCAGTGGTATTCATAAACAATCATGTTTACCACCAGATGTTGAATGAGTCAGGTGGGTGAAGTTATTTTCAACCTACGGATGTCACTTCCGTAGCTAAGGTTCCAAAACATTCTCTCACTGAAGACTTGGTCTCGAGTGAAGGAGTTCATTTTCATAGAAGTTTTTATATAAAAAATTATAATAGGGAAAAATGTCATGGATTAGTTCATCATCACAAGTAGGAAACATATATAATCGGCTTTTAATATGTACCACAATTTTCCTTTTTTGTTCTTAGTTAGGAAAATTTTCTCGCATGGAATTTTCATGGGGATAATGGAGTTATTTCATGGGAACCCTAGACACAAAGGATCCTATATCAGGTGTAAAATTTTCATTTGTGTAGGATATTCAAAAAAACGTTTGTAAGCAATTTCAACTGATTGTTTTTATGGCCTGATAGATTCACATCATGTTCACTATTTTTGATTACCTTAAATAATGATAGGTGATATATGGTTATATAATGGGTTCAAAATACATGATTACCAATTCTTATAATGATTTATTTATTCTGTCATTATTTAATTTAATTGTTGGTTCACCATCATTTTATTTGATTGAGTTTTCATTGTAGGGGGTTCTTGTATGGTCGCATAATCATTCACATCAAGTTCACCATTTTTTTTTATTTTATAGAAACTACTAGTGGTTTCGACATCCAAAACTGGGTACGAACCTACATTCTAAAGCTATACAATCATTTGAGGATTCAAATCCAATAATTCTAAGTAACTCACATTATTCAAGAGGATAAAAGGTTAGTCTCATCATAACCTTTTGGGGAGAATTATCTCCTATTTTTTTACTCTACTATAGATTTAAGATATGTTAGTGAATCTCATCCAAATATCGATACGTGACTGGTTACCCTAAACAAATGTCCAGGTGTAAAAACCATATATATATATAATGGGATTTTTATTGATGAGACCATATATATGTATCCTTGGTTATCAATCCATTTCATGTTATTTTTTATAAATTTTATGTTATTTATTTTTGAGGCATTATAACCAGGAACTCTGATCGGTATTTTAAGGATGAGATTGAACCATAATGAAGCATCAATTGTATTATAATTATGACATGAATCAATCCCAACATCTTGTGTTTGATTTTGATATATTTATCTTAACATCATAGAGAAATGAAATATATGGGGACACTTAGTCACTATTTTTGGAGCTCTATAATTAATAAGTCATCCTACGTATCTTTCTTATAATAGAAATATGATTCATTTTAGTTCAATCTGACATCAATCCAGTGATGGGAAGTGGCTGATAATTTTTCCCATTAGGATTACAACCCAAATTGATAGAAATATTGGTGATAACTTTGGGTCTTACACTGATGTGGTTTCCCATGTATAGAATAAATTGTATCATTTCTCTGAATGGGTCTTACACACTATTGTAGCCCTAGATAGGGGGAATTTTTTTATGCAAGTGATATGATAATTTCTTATCCCAAATCCCATGTGCATCATGATTGGTGTGAGAAACATTAGATAAATGGTGAATAGAATCATCATATACGAATACAATACCTATGTATTGTGGTAGATGTAATGGGGTTTTTCATAAAGAGCTCGACCATTAGAAATGAATCATAAATATCCTTCTTATATTATAATTCTGATTCCTCGTAGCCCAATTCATCTCTAACCCACTGATGTGTTTGTTGTACTTGAGGGAATGGATGGGGCTTACACATAAACCAATGCACATGTATAAGCCCACTTCTTCTCTACAAATGGATATGGTAAGATGGTAGACATATGGTAGAATGAAGTCCCATTTTCTATGAATATGTGGATATACAGGGACTTACACCTAGGTGGATTCCCATTAGATCTCGGGCCTCAAGAAGGTATCCAACACATCCGAATTCTATAGGAATCAGATTTCTCAAATTTAAATTTAGTTTAGGTCCAAATATGTCTAATAAAATAGGTTATCGTGCCCTTTGTTATCTTTCTGAGAAGCATGAAATGTCATAGGGTATGTTCCTGACATGTCCTATGTTTCTGTCGGATGTGTACTGGTTGTCTTCCCAACATGTCTTGTTTATCACTATGACATGTCCCAAGTGTCTCTCTAACTTTCCTTTGTTTTTTCTTAATATGAATTATGTTCCATTATAACATGGCTGAAATGTACTAGGATTCATTGAATTATTTGAATCCAACATATCAGAGGTCTACCACATGATCTAGATAACATTTTTGGAGGACTGTCACATGTCTCGTATAGAACATCTGAATAACATTGCATGATCAACATAGACATAACCATGCATGTTGAGGGATGATGTGTGACATGTTGGAAGGATGTCACATGATCTGGAAATCATTTATTGAGCAAATCACATGGATTGGGAGATATGTTTGGGGGGATTATTCTATACTTGTACAACCTGTCAGGAAGACTTATCAATACTTGGCCGACATGTCCGTAGGACCTCATTTGGCGTTCCATAGATGTTCGGAGGAATTTTAATACCTCGGATGACATGTTCACGTGCTCTCATGTAATCTGGATTGGTTAAGAAATCTTTAAGATTCATTTTCATGAAAATGATGTTATCCATATTCATGACCTCTATCTTTTTTAGAATTTATTTCATATATCCTTATATTTTTTTCCAGAATTTACTTATTGAGGTTTTATGGGACCAACTTGACATATGAAAATTCTATTTCATAATGTGGATGGAACAATATAATTCATTCATTTTATCAAAATGGTCATCAAATTAATAACATATATATGCAATACAATGTTTTACATAGTAGTAGACACTTCAGATTTCATGGATTTGCAGAATGATAAATCCACTCTTATTTTTTATCAACCATGGGTGTGCCTTGTATGTAACATAGTTGTCTTTTTTATGAAATAGGGATAAATTTATTATCCTATTTTATTTATATATAAATCACCTTTCATGGCATGTATATCATAGATATGTGTCTGAGTTGGTGGAGGGAGTATCCCACCATGCTAATCACATGATCCTATCGTGGGTCATCCATGGTGTTATCTCAAAGTCAATGGTTAACAAAAACAATGGGAACAATCTACCATCACCATATTTATTGGAACTATGGTGTATTTGAAGTTCTTTTAATGGTTAATTCAATAGGTAAAAAATCTGTCGCACGATCAGGGTGACATGTCTTGGAGTATGTTAGAGACTAGGACACCAATCAAATAGGATTTCACATAGTTGAAGGAGACCTATTTGGGGCCCTTCATGAGATCTATCTATCTTGTCAGTGTCCCTTCATTGGATCATGATTTATATTTGAAGGTCCTTTTCATGATCAATGTTTACCACACAATACACCCAAACCATTCACATGGAAATTGTTGAATCATCCCTTTGTGAAAGGACTCCATCATTTTTATATTTTATTAATTTATTTTACAATTCTTAGGGTCTTTTTCCATTGGTTTTCCATCAGAGCATAACATGATCAATAATGGATCACATGACAACATTCATATAATTTCATGGATAGTCACTATACAGTTTTTTTGGTCCACCACATGATCAGTGATGGATCATGTTATTGGATATGAAAATTGTCAGGGGTGGTCGTTCAACTTTTCTATGGATTCAGGGGGGCACCACATGATTGAATAGACATGGATAATGGCCTTTAGGTGAAGAAGGTCACATGTTACAGGGATACCACATTATCATAAATGCTTGTTTTGGGCCTTTTATAAGATGAAATTGCATTGTCAAAGGTCTTTCATGAGATTAGGAAGACATGTCTAGGAGTCTTCATGAGACAAGGGAGCTTGTCAAAGAGGCATCCACATGATCATGAAGACATGTATAACGCCCATCGAGAGATCATGTTTTCATTTAGAAGGGCCTTCACTTGATCAATAGTGATCAAACGAGGTGCCCAACCCCATATCATGAAGAACCACATTGTTTTGAATGCATGAATCCTACATGTTTATCATCATTATTTACTTATTTTACAATTGGGGTCAATTGATTGATAGGCATATATCGTCTGATATGTTTCATGATCCTAGGAGCTTAGTGAGTATCCTTTTAATGATACATAGATCTTTTCTAGAAGCCTTTTTAAGAAAAGGTGGGTTTTATAGAGGTGTTTACGTGATTGTAGAAAGATCACGTGAATCACTACTTGACCATCCTATGGTCATGTGATTGAATGTCCTCCTAGGAGTCACATGATTAATGTGATCTGGCCACATGGCCTCTATGTATCCAATTGTTTCGAATCATTTTTTGGTGGGGAAAATAATACACATGATTTAGGTATTTCTTCCTTTCTATAATTTTAGCTGCTCATTTGGTTGGTATCAACATTATTCATAAAAAAATTATCTATTTAAAAAAATACCCAAATTTTACAATAACCATTTTTCAATGTTCAGATTCAACAAATATAATCTATATTATGAGAATATATTTCTAAATATAAAAAATTATATATTTTAATTAAATCTATATTTATTTTTAAAAAACAAATATTTATATTATGAATATTTGTATGACACAATGAAAAATTATTTATGGTCCCATTAAATTATATTATCATTAAAATGAAAGGTAATATTATTTTATTAAATAATTATATATATATGAACCGTATTTTAAATATTTATATTTATCATAACAAATATAATTAATCATATATTTTTTTAATAATCGAAACATATTTTTTTCAACTTTATAACATAAATTTATTTGTATCATGGAATTAATTTTCTATATTGTTTATATGATAACAAAATATTATAGTAAAATTACATTGGCATGTTTAATATAATAATGATTAAGTTATTAATATATAATAGTCATATTAATATACCAATGGTTAGAATCTAATTCCAATAGTAATATGGGTTCCCTATATTCTATAAATACTTCATATTTCATTTATACTTGGTTCAATTCTACTTTTTTACAAGTTTATATATAATATCATTTAAAAAATTGATATTTTTTTACTAATATTTGGTTTAATTTCTATAAATTTTTTGTGAGTATGATCATTCTAGGGGATTGAGCATATCAATATTTTCATATTATAGTTATATTATTTTATAATGTTTTCCTATTTTAATATATGGAATTTTATTAAGTATATATCTACTCTAAATGTAATGATCAAGTCAATATAATAAAAAAGATTTGTTGTAGAGACTCGGGATTTGCCTTGTAAGACTTTTTAATTTATCTACATATAATTCTACATCTAGACGCGAAGAAGGCCTGCGATTTCGATACCCAGGGTGCCCGGAATAAATTTTATAAATATGTTAAGTGCTTTCATACTATTCACATGGAGGGGATGTATTTTCTCTTAAACGGTAGTTCGGATTGGACATCTGAGGGCATAGTTGCGTCTGGAGCGTGCCGTTTACCCTAGGAGGGGTGTAAAAGTTATGGGTGTGGGCCTACTGTGAGAGATGTCTCACATGGGAAAAATCATCATTTTAAATTAATGACTTAGTGATTTTATCACTGCAGTCCTTTTCAAAGTACTTTCGAACAAAATCTCGAAATGGAAAACTGAGACATCCCTTAAATTCAATATGGGTCGTTTTGTGAAGGTGTGACGTGAAATGATAGGATGTCGTGATTTCAGATTCCACGCTAATTGGTTTTTATATAAATAGAAAAATGAGGAGTTGGAGATTGGGTTCATCTCTCTCTCTCTCTATTTCTCTCTCTCTCTCTCTCCCTCTCCTGTTCTCCAGTGTTCTTCACCATTATTCATCGGATCAAGGAGCAACCACCATCAGAACCTTGCCGGATCGAAGCTGGAGCATTGTGGATGCGTCACCAACATCGAACGGTCAGATCAATGTAGGATTTCTGATTATTCTCTGCACCTTCTCCAATTTTTGGAGTTTCATTAAATTTCGTCCTTTTAATTATATAATTCTAGAATTAGGACGATGGAAAAATGAACACGACTATCGTCTGAGCCCCGTTCTACATCCTGTTCTTGGGCGTTCTTTGTCTCATTTTTCGGACACGCAAATCTTTGACGGATGGTCGAGCAAGGGGTGGTGTTGTGAAGCTCCTACACTAAGGGTCCGAACCTATGGTCAGATAATTTTTCCGACAACTGGATTGGTCGGGGTACCGGTCAAAGGTTTGGCTCTGGTGAGGGCGGAGGCCGGAGGTCGAGACGGAGGCGCGATGGAGCGCGGAGGATGGAGGAGTTGGGCTGGGTCCGGTGCAGTGGTGTCGGGTGTGGCCGGTGTGGACGGGGTGCAGACGGAGGAGTCTGGGGGAGCACAACGTTTGGTGGTGGAGTGTGGCCAGGTAGAGATGGGTTCGACCGGTGCAGAAGGGACGAGGCCGGAGAGGCGGTGTCGGTAGGTCCAGGCAGCTGCGGTTGTGGCGTAGAAAATGAAAGGGGAGCGGGAGGCAGTGCGGTTGAGCGGAGGGGCGGCGTTTGGACGAGAAGATGACGGCTTGTGGCCGGTGTGTGGCGGTTTTCAGATAGGGCAGCTTCAGCGGACCGGAGAGCAGGGTGGTCGCGGTGCAGTCGTGGTGCAGTTGAGCAAGTGACGACAAGTGCGGGGAGCTGGAGAGGGCGGCATCAAAGGGGACTTAGGGTGTGAGACAGTGGCATAGTGGATCTTGGAGGGATGTTGTGGCACAGGTGGCCTGTCATGCACAGCAGGCGGAACCCGAGGCAGCGACCTTGGGGGTGTGGAGGAAACAAGGACCCACACATTGTGGGTCCTTGGCGCACGTGGAGATCAGCCAGAATGGCATGTCTGCTTTGGAGAACTGGACCCGAGGCGGGTACGATGTGGTGAGAGGGGGCCGCGGCCAGCGGCCCACGGCGAGTTGGGCCGGAATCACGGATGGGCAGTGGGTCGGCCGGGGTGAACCGGCCGGGTTGGGACACTTGCGTTTGGGGGGATATATCTTCTAAACGGGGAGTCTGTTTGACCTTCCGTCTGTGGCTACGATTTCGTGTCGGTGAGGCGGACTGTTTGAAGAGGTTTTCGTGGATTTGGAGTCATGAACCCAAAGAGGGGTGACCGAGAATTCTTTAATTTAATAATGTTAAATTATTATTAAAGTTGCGACGAACGTGTCTCGCGAGCCTGATGTCCGTTTGACGCGTCGTCAGAGGCGTTGTGGCCATGGGGTTGTGAAGGTCCTTCCAATGTTGGTTTGGAACCCTTGCGGTTTTGTTTCATTGCTCGGTGTCATGAAACACTTAATGCGAACGATTAATTAATTAATTATTTAATTAATTGACCTTGCGTTGGACCTAACTCTTTCTTGGGATGTCTGATTGACGCGCCGTTAGTAGTTGCGTGACCCCAATCCTTGTGCAGTATTTCTGAGATGCTTTCTGGAGCATTCTTGTTTGAGACAAGGTGCAGGCCTCAAAGGGCCTAGTTTGCACATTTTACGGTGAAACAACACTTTTTCACCCGACATCCGTTTAGGGTGTTTGAGTACTCTTTTATAAGTGTTTTTCTAAGGGGATTGCAACAGCACAATCCGCCCGCCTAAATTCATGCCCGAGGCATGGGCCCCACGAGGTAGTTTTCGGACGTATGCTACATTTTTACGACTTATGCTACATATGTCCATTCAGGGAAAATGAATAGCCTACGCCGCATTGTTATCTGCAAGAAACGTAATGGTAAGATATGCGTGACGTGTTTCGGGGTCAAGGTGTGGGCCCCACAGGGCCCCGTTCGTATAACGCGGGGAGTTGCAGCTTCTCTATCCAGAGTCTTGTTTAGGCGCCGCTAGTGGTGTTGTAACCATGAAATCAAGGCGATGTTGACCAGGCTGGTTTCAGGCATTGAAGCTGGGGTTGAGGTGTGGGACCCATGAGCTGTCTTTTAAGCTGTGTGGAGTATAATATGCCTTTTTCATAGGATGCCTGATCAGGGCGAATGAATAGCCATTTCAGCGTGTTTTTCTGAGGGCATCGCGATGGCGCAGTTTGCCCGACCGCTTTTGGGATGGAGGTGTGGGTCTCACGAGGCGCTGTATGGGCATAGAATGGTGTTGAATAACTTTTCCATCAGGATCCCGTTTCTAGGGAGTAAGTAGTCTATCTTGCATGTTTTTTACAGAGGATTACCATAGTTTAATCTGTTTGGGAGAGTGGAGCCTCTTTATATATATTATTAAATGTGGTAATATGATAGGGCCTTTTTTAGAGGTTCTTTTGATGCACACCGAACCTACGCACGGTAGCGGTGTTAGTGACACCCAGTGATGGCACGGGCAGTGCGGAGTAATCAAACCAGTTACAAGTTTTCCCTCCTGTGAGGCTAGTCAGTGGGTTATCTATTGACCTTAAGGTTGAACCTCCAATGGGACTGGGCAGTGGGTTACCTGTTGACTTTATGGTTTACCCTTCAACGAGTATGGATAGTGGGTTACCTGATGACTTTTTGTGGTTTACCCTCCTGCGGAGCTGGGTAGTTGGTTACCTGATGACCTGTTTTGGTTTACCCTCCATCAGATATGGGAAGGGGGTTACCTGATTTCCTCTTGTGGTATACACTCAAACGGGGATGGGCACTGGGGAACCCAATGACCTCTTGGGGTTTACCCTCAACCTGGGCTAGGCAGTGGGTTACCTGAATACATCTTTCAGACTTGGCTCTTCTATGAGGCTAGTCGGAGACTTTTCTCCATGGTTACTAGAGCAGAACCCCTGGTTTTACGGTTTCACGATGAGTCTGCTTTAACGTTTGGGATCGTTGGGCATCAGTGATGGATATCCTTTGAACTGTTGGGGATTTATCTAGGACTGAGCTTGGAGATAGAGATCCCCTTACACACTTGGTCGGTTTTCTTACTGAGAATATATATACACCCTACATTTGTTCCCTCTCCTTGGATTTAGTTACTCTCCTTCTATGTGGGGCGAAGACTCGCGGGGTATGCCAGGTGCTTTCTGTGTCTAGCTCTTCTTGGACTGGACGAGTCTACTTCCTTTCTTTTGGTGGGCTGATCTACGCTCTCTCTTTTTTACTCTTACAGGGTTCTTGTTCTGTCTACTTATCACCATTTTAATACCTCCTTTGTCGCTCCCTCTATCTTTTGGGGAATCCTACAGAGTATCGTTATACTCACCCCTTCTTGGGCTTTGCTCGAACTTGGTGTACCCTTGCAGATGATGGGAAGGTCGATCGAGACTATGGAAGAGCGTATAGGAAACTGGAGCTTTGGAGGTGTTCATTGGTTGTAGTAGGACTTTTAGCTGAGAGACTCAACAGCAGTTTTCTATCATTTTACCTGTTGTCGGGTTATGGAAGCTTTCTGGTTGGGCGCGTGTTTCGCCCCTTTTACTATTCAGTTTACTTGTCAGTACTTTTCAGCACTTTACTTGTACTGGTTAGAGGTCGATGCATGTATGTTGGCTTCCCCTTTGTAATAATGTTGTATCATTAATTATGTTCTCTGCAATTTTTCATTTACATAGCTGTGAGTGACTATAAAATGTCTTAGGCAAATGCATCCCCTATTTTTTTGTTCCTTCGGTGCTAGTTTCCAGCCCCTGGCCTATGGAGGTGGGCTTGGGGTAGTTTCCGCTCGAGCCTTGGTACGGGTCGGGTAGTGGAAAAGTTGTATCAGAGGTGGTTCGTTCATTAGGGCGTCATACAGATGTCCCTAAAAAGTAATTGGTTGAGTTTTGGGGCACTAGTGTCAATGTGTCTCTAGAGCAGGTCTCAGTCCAGGGAGTCCATTTATGGTGCGGTGGCTGACGTATCCATTCACCAAGACCCTGATAACCCGATTGTCGACTCGACACACTAAGACACTTGTTGTAGGGAATTTGGTTAGTGATTGATTCTTTGACTGTCCTTCATGAGTTAGCTCCCCATCGTGGTTGATATATATATATATATGAGCTCATTTGACCATGGTACTCCTTGATCAGATTCACGATGTCTCAATGATGATAGCCAGCCAGGATACTTGCTATGGTTCGTGATGACGAATCCGTAAGCGACGAGGCCTCAGTTCAAGATCCATTATACGATTACCCATTCTCCAGGAAGACATGTAGTAGCACCTCCACATGTGGAGTTGAAAATATTACTAGCAGCAAGGGCTGATGATGAGTGTAGGCAGGGCGCGCTACATGAGATCTAGCGTCAGAGACAGTTAAGGTTCCATAGTGATCCATACCCTCAAACAGTAACAGATTGGCTAGAGTTGGTGGTCCTCCACTTCAAGCTTGTTTGGAAAGTAATATTTTAGATGGTGGCTTTGAAAACTAGTCTTTTTCCACCAAGAAGATTGTCGTTAGTAGATCCAGGGTTACTCAGATGCACGATGAGTTGGTACACTCATGGAATGACTTCAAGATGTTGTTTCGTGAGGATTACTACCCCTCCTACTTACGCCTTATATGACTTCATGAGCTGATGAATCTTTAGCTGGGAGTGATGGAAGTTGTTGAGTATGCGAACAGGTTCACATACCAAACTTAGTAATCTTTAGATGTGATCCATGACGACTACTTCCGAGCAGAGAAGTTTGAGCGAGGTCTCTGTATAGAAGATTCGTGCTAGCGTAGTGCCCTTGTACATCCTCACCCATTTCAGGGTGCTGGAGCAGGCACTAGTGACAGAAAACATTATGTTAGAGGGATGTCAATTGAAAGGGCCTCTGTTCTGGAGGTCACCCCATGATGAGACTCAGGCCCATGGTCGGGGGCATCATAGAGCATCGAGATAGTCTGGGGAGGACTAGTGTAATGTTTGTGATGTGGGAGGCCATGTGGCGTGAGACTACTCGACCAAATGTGCTTAGTTTTCCAGATTGTTGGTAGATGCACCGCCACGACAGAGGCAGTGTCATGATCAGAGAACTCCCATGTGAGGATAGGGTGGTCCCCAGGGAGTTGGTGTTGGCAGAAAAGCAGGAAGAATTGTGGTTGGCAGACTACGTTTTGAGGTCCTTACACCACCACTAGGCGGCCCATGTCAGGCTTAGGGAGCTGACAGATGGGGCCACGAGCGGCTGTGTGCTATGGATGCCTACAATCCTACAATGCATGATATGATAAGTGTTATTCCCTATGACTTTTTCTACATTTCATAGTTGAACTTTTTAAACACTGAATGAGGTACTGTTTTCGTCTAACTCCTTGTTCGAGGGGTTTCCAAGGGTGATGCAGGGCGTCGATGTAACCTTGTGTTGGTGTTGTCCGGTGTTTCTTTGAATGCATATGAAAGAGGGGTCCTTCCCCCACTAATAAAAGTTTTTGTGAAGCGATAAAAAAACTGAGGGAGAGTCAGTGCCACCCAAATAGAATAGTATTGAGGTGCGGTCGATTAGTCTCTCTGACAAGTGAATTCATGGCGGTGTTGTGCGGTGGAGTGATAGTGCCTATTCTAGATTTTCCAGTGGGGTTTTTTTTACTTGACCTTCCTTTTCTTGAGGTTCCACTAGTGGGTTTGTCCAAAGTTTCTATTTTGGGGATTACTCTCCTTCTAAGAGGGGAAAAGACATGTGGGGTATGCCACATGTTTTCCGTGTCTCATCTCTGACGGTTGGATGAGTTTTCTCGCCTTCCCTGTTCGTTGGTACCTTGCATGATAAACGTCAATATTGATACCATTATCATGTACAGGACGAGGTGATGAAAACCCCATAAACAGAACTACACGCTTCACTATGTGTGTCTAGTAGTGGTGGTCCTTGCTCTGAGAGTGTGGAGATGCTACCTTTTGGAAGAATGCTTTGTGGGTTTCTCAGACCACCAGTTTCTCAGGTCTGTCCTCACCCAGAGAGACTTGAACCTGAGACGATGGTTCTAGTAGAAATATTTTATGTACTATGATGTCAAGGTAGTCTATGTTTTGGGAAAATTGGAGTGTTCTAGTAGGTTCCATTAGTATTGGGCCTCGGTTGTGATGCCCCGACTAAGAAACCTTCTGTGACCAGATATCATTTGGTGTTTCACGAGATGGGTATTCTGAAGAAGGGAATCATGAGACCAGGTTCCAGGAATAATTCTTGATTTCGGTCGCGATGTGGAAGGTAGAGGTTCGTCCGGGTATGTACCCAATGTTTCTTTGGGACGTTCTGGAATCGTGAAAGTAGTAGCGATGTTACCTACCATCTTACCCTACCCTCCCAATAGTATGAGTGGGTGCACGATGTGTTCCACGTGTCACAGATGATGAGGTGTGTGTATTCCTATGCATTTCCTTGAGATTATTAGACCATATAAGTACAAACCATCCCTTTTGTTCGCATGTTGTACCAGCATGGTGTTGTGCAAGTTTTCTTCGGAGCGGCAGAGCTAGGTGTGAGCTCTATATCTCGAGTTGTTTTTCCATGTTTTGCATTTAGGGGATGAAAATCATGATGGAGAGAATTATGTAGAGATCCAGTTTTTTCCCTGTAAGACTTTGGAATATTTCTAAATAAAATTCCAGAGCTAGGCATGATGACGACATGCAATTACGAGGCCCGGGGTTCCCGGAATAAATTTTATAAAAATTTTAAGTGTTTTCATACTATGCACATGGAGGGGTTGTATTTTCTCCAAAACCATATCTTGGATCGGAAATCCTAGGGCACGGTTGCTTCCAGAGCGTGTCGTTTACCTTATGAGGGTGTAAATATTGCGAGTGTGTGCCTGTTGTGAGAGATGTCACCCAGGGTCAAAATCTTCATTTCAAATTAATGACTTAGTGATTTTTATCACTAGAGTCCATTTCAATGAACATTAGAAAGAAGTATTGGGATGGGAAACTGAGACTTCCATTGAATTCAAAATGGGGCATTTTTCCTAGATGAGACATAAATGAGAGGGCACGGTGATTTCGGATTCCGCGCTAAGTTGTTTATCTCTTAATACAAAAATGAGTTGTTATAGTTAGAGTTACTCTCTCTATATCTCTCTCTACCCCTCTCCCTATCTCCCTCCTGTTCTTCGGAGTTCTTCGCCATTCTTCATCGGATCAAGGAGTAACCACCACCGGAACCTTGGCAGATCGAAGTTGGAGCGTCGTTGACGCGTCGCCAACGTCGAACGGTCGGATTGAGGTAAGATTTATGATTAATTTCCACACCTTCGTCAATATCTTGTGTTTCAATCAATTTCATCATTTTAATTCTATAATTCTAGAATTAGGACGTTGGTTAAACGAACACAGACATTGTCCGAGCCCCTTTCTACATCTCATTCTTGGGTGTTCTTCATCAAATTTTTGGAACGCGTAAATATATGAAAGATCATCGAGCGAGGGGCGGCGTTGTAAAGCTCCGACCCCAAGGATCCCTAAATTTGGGTCATATAACCTTTCCGACCACCGGAGTGGTCGGGGGGACCGGCTGAAGGTTCGGCTCCGGCGAGGGTGGCGGCTGGAGGATGAGACGGAGGCGCGACAGAGTGTGGTGGCCGGAGGAGTCGGGCTAGTCTGGTGCGACGAAGTCCAGTGTGGCCGGTAAGGATGTTTTGCGGCTGGAGGAGTTCTATAGATCACGACATTCGGTGGTGGACTGTGGCCAAGCGGAAACGGCTTCAGTCGGTGCAGTAGGGACGAGGCCGGAGGGGCAGTGTCGGCATGTCCATGCGGCTGCGACTGCATTGTAGCAGGGGACCGAGGAGCGGGAGGCAGCATGGTCAAGCAGGTGGAAGCATTTGGTTGAGGTGATGATGGATTGTAGCCTGTATGCGGTGGTTTCCAGACGGGGTTTGCTTCGGCGGAGCGGCGAGCCGGGCGGCCGCGGTGCAGTCGAGCAGGCGACAACCAGAGAGGGGAGCCAGAGATGGTAGCTTCGAGGGGGGCATTGGGTCTGTGGTGGCCTCATAGCGGAGCTCTTAGAGAGGTCGTGGCGTAGGCGGCCTGTCATGCTCGGTAGGATGAACCTGAGGCGGCGACCTTGGGGATGTGGAGGAAACAAAGACCCCCACTTTGCGGGTCCTTGGCGCACGCGGAGACCGGCCAGAATGGTCGGTCTTCTTTGGAGAACCTGACCCATAAGGGATTTGGTGTGGCTGGAGAGGGTCGCAGCCATCAGTCTGCACTGAGTCAAGCCAGACCCATGGCTGGGCCATGTGCTAGTGGTTCAGACAGGGCCGGTCGGGTCGAACCGGCCCGTTCGGGCCCCTTGTGTTTTGGGGGGGAATATCTTCTAAACGGCACATCCGTTTGACGTGCGGTCTTTGGATACGAGATCATATCGATGAGGTGGACTGTTTGAAGTGGGATTTGAGGATTTTGGGTCCTACACCCAATGAAAGGTGACTCGGAATGATTTAATTTAATAATATAAATTTATTATTAAAGTCGTGGAGGACGTGCCTCATGAGCCGGATGTCCGTTTGACGCGTCTTCAGAGGTGTTGTTGCCCTGGGGTTGCAAAGGTCCTTCCAATGTTGGTTCGGAACCCTTGCGGTTTGGTTTCATTGCTCGAGGGCATGAAATTCTTCATGCGAATGATTAATTATTAATTTATTTAAATAATTGATCTTGTGTCGGACCTAAATTCTACTTGGGATGTCGGATTGATGTGTTGTATTCCTCAGCATGACCCCAGTCCTCGTGGGGGTTTTTGACAAGATTTCTGTAGCATTCGGGTTGACGAAAAGGTGCAGGCCCTACATGGCCTAGTTCGCACATTTTCCTGTGAAATGCCACTTTTTCACCCGAAATCCTTTTAAGGTGTTTGAGTACTCGTTTCTGAGTGTTTTTTAGAGGGTATTGCAATGATGCAATCTGCCTGCCTAATTTCGGGCTCGAGTCGTGGGCCCCACGAGGTGGTTTTTGGACGTATGCTGCATTATTATGAATTATGCTAAATATGTCCATTTAGGGAAAATGAATAGCCTACGCCGCACGGTTATCAGAAAGGAATGTAATTGTACGATCTGCATGACATGTTTCGGGGTCGAGGTGTGGGCCTCATAGGGCTCTGTTCATATATCGCAGGGAGTTGAAGCTTCTGCATCCGGAGTCCGGTTTAGGCGCCTCTAGTATCGTTGTAACCCTGGAATCAAGATGATGTTGACCAGGGTGGTTTCAGGTGTTGAAGCTAGGGTTGAGGCGTGGGCCCCATGTGCTACCTTTTATGTTTTGTGTAGTGTACTGCACCTTTTTCATTGGATGTCTGTTCGGGGTGAATGAATCACCATTTCAACGTGTTTTTCCAAGATCATCGCGATGGCGCAGTTCTCCTGACCTCTTTCAGGACCGAGGTGTTGGCCCCATGAGATGGCGTATGGGCATAGAGCGGTGTTGAATATATTTTCAATCGGGAGCCTGTTTCCAGCAAGTAAGTAGTCAATATCACATGTTTTCTATGAGGAATACAATGATGTAATCATTTCGGGAGAGCGGAGTCACTATCGAGATATTGTTAAATGTGGAAATATGAAAGGGTGTTGGTCAGAGGATTTTTAACACACTCTGAACCTATGCACGGTAGAGGTGGTAGTGACACCCAATGATGGCACTGGCAGTGCGAAGTTATCAGAATAATTTCAGGTTTTCCCTCCAGCTAGGCTGGGTAGTGGGTTACCTGTTGACCTTAGGGTTTACCCTTCAACGGGGCTGGGTAGTGGGTTACCCGTTGACATTAGGATTTACCCCCCACCGAGGCTCAGTAGTGGGTTACCCGACCACCTTTTTTGTTATACCCTCCAGCGGGACTGAGGAGTGGGTTAACTGATGACCTTTTATGGTTTCCCCTCCAGCGAGGCTGGGTAGTGGGTTACCTGAATACCTCTTGTGGTTTACCCTCCAGCGAGGCTGGGAAGTGGGTTACCTGAAGACCACTTGGGGATTACCCTCCATCTGGGCTGGGCAGTGGGTTACCCGATTACTTCATTCAAACATGGCCCTTCTATGAGGCTAGTCGGTGAATTTTCTCCATGGTTACCGGAGCGGGACCCCTGGTTGTACGGTTTCGCGATGAGGATGCTTTGATGTGTGGGATTATTGGGCATCATTGATGGATATCCTTTGAACTATTGGAGATTTCTATTGGGCTGAGCATGGAGATAGGGATCCCCGTTCACACTCGTTCGGGATTCATGTTGAGCTTATATATACACCCTTCTTTTTTCCCTCTCCTTGGGTTCAGTTAATCTTCTTCTAGGTGGGGAAAAGACGTACTGGTTATGTCACACGATTTCTATGTCTAGCTCCTCTTGGATTGGAAGAGTATACTTTCTTCCTTTTTTTGGGTTGAGCTGCACTCTCTCTTATGTACTATTACACTGTTCCGGTTCTGTGTACTACTCACCATTTTAATACCTCCTTTGTTTATCCCTCAAGCATTCGCAGCATCCTATTTAGTAATTTTATACTCACCCAAGCTTGGGCTTTTCCCGCACTTGGTGTTCTCTTACAGACGACAGACAGGTTGATTGAGACTGCGGAGGAGTGTAGAGGACATAGAATCTTGGGCCGCATACAGTGGTCTCACTAGGACATTCAGGCAAGAGACTCACCAGCGGTTTGCTTTCGTTTTACATATTTCTGGGTTGTGGAACCATTTTAGTTGGGTGTATTTTTCACCCCATTTACTGTTTAGTTTACTTGATAGTACTTTTCAGCACTTTACATGTACTGGTTAGTGGTCGATGCATGTATGTTGGTTTCCCCATTGTAGTAGTGTTGTATCTTTATTTCTTTTCTCTGCACTTTTGTATTGAGTTAGCTGCGTGTGTGTGTACAATGTATTAGGCAAAGGCCTCCCCTAGTTTGTTGTGCCTTCGGCATTAGTCGCCAGCCCCTGGCCTATGGAGGTGTGCTTGGGGTAGTTGTGGCTAAAGCCCCAGTACGAGTCGGGTCATTACATTGGTTCTATCATGTAGTTCATGTGCATTATGTAATATTCTATTACTAAATATGATACACGTGTAAATGTAGAAGGGGAATTCCATTGAATTTTTTTGGTTAAAAAAGGATTCCACCTCATCAATCTACAATGATGAATAAAAACGATGCTTTTTTAATGTACATAGATATATAATTTGTTAAATAGGGGATGAGTACTATGATGTTGTCGCATAAGGATCATGTAAAAGGCATGATAATAAGAATTCAACAAGTAAATAATGACAACATTATGTGATGGTTTACAATTTAGGTTTTTCTCGACCATGAGAAACTATATTATGATCTTTTCTATTATATTTATTACCTTGATATCATATACTCCATTTCCACTATCATTGAAGAGAACCGATTGTAAAACTCCTAAACTGATACGAAGGAATTATCTTTGGAATATTGGAGACATACATTAATCTTTAAATATAATTAATATTTAAATTTATCTTAACACTATTACTTTTTTGGAGTTCGTTGTGAACATATAATGTCATCGACAATGGTTCCCACTCATATTCAAAGTGCCTTTTGAAATAAAAATAGGTATTATTTCTATATAAAAAATCATTATTTATATTTTATACCTAAAAATAAAGGAAAATTTAATTCATCCATATCTAAAACTCTCACATTGAAAATGTTTTTAAAACACCATAATATAATGTCTTAAAATCACATTAAAAAAATTAGTATAAAGTGAAATGTTGGCATGGCAGATAAACAACACTAACTTTTCATTGAAAGAAACTATTCTCCCATTCCAATGAGTAGTCTATCCATATATCCCATTATACATTTATTACTACTCAGGAAGGAAGTTAATTCGAATATAATCCTAACATCTAGTATGTTGAAATCATAATCATGCTTTTCTTTCATGTTAATTACCACAAAACAAATCATAGTCATTGTTAAAAGTTAATTAATTTTATGTCACCCCTAGTATGCATATCTTTATGTGAATAGTATAACATTAATAATGTAACTCTTGCATCCAAGTCACCCAATCCAATAAGAGATCCACATGGACTCATGTTCACCTCCCCATTTATATGTGGTTATCGACTAGTAGTGAGGGAAAGAATGATATAGTGATGAGACGATACCATTAGTATCCAAATCCATACATCAGTATCATATCATGAAAAGAATAGAATCATTATGGGTTACATTATAAGTGAGTGATACCAATTTCATAATAGATTACATGGTTGTTATCTAAAGTCAAACACGGTATAATCCAAAGGAGCCCCAATGTGGTAAGTCAATCAAAAGTATAAAATACAATGGGATACTAAATAATTTGTAATGGAATCACTCTAGAGTTAGTCCTACTATTACCTTTGAAAAAAAATCACTATTTTCTTAGATCTCCGTTATTTTTCCAACATTTTACTATATAGATAATCATTATTTATTCTTTTTATTAATGATTCCCATAGTGGTGTGACTATAAAACCTAGTAAGACACCAACAATGCACCCTTGACACAAATAAATAAATAAATATATATGTTGTATTCCATAACCTTAAGTAATTTAGATGTAATATTCTACAACTTAATTATTAGGTCATCATTCATTAATCAGGGTTCCATGAACCCGATCCGCACTTTCTTCAGCACTAGACTAATAACAAATTTAGAGTTACTCTCCACACGTCTTAAAATTTTCACTAGGTCTCCATGTTAGTTAAACACCCTACTACCATTAGTCATTTTTTGATGTTCCACTATTAAGGAACACATCACACCCCATCCTAAGATGGTTTTCTATTCCCTCTTGATTATAAATATACTTTACATGCTTGGTGAATTGGTTCACAATCATCCCCACATGGTCATTCTCTTATGTTAGAATTATGACTCATTAGATACACTTCAACCCTTTATGGTCTACTCCCCCATTGACTAAGAAATTTTTTTATGTATGAATAATATTGTCATGTAAGGATTATCCCTTGGAATGTGTCACCACATTCATGATCCCCCTCAATGAGGATTTTTATCCAATTATGAGTAACCTAACCATCTTGTTACCTAAAACAGCTTCCCCAAAATATTCAACACAAAAAAACTAAATTCATATCATGGATAGATCATTTGTTCACATCTATAATGGTAATAATATGGTCAAAAAAATACAAATAAAATCATCACAAATTAAATGTGGGTAATTAATAAGAGAAAAATTCCACATCATGTCATGTTAACAACCATACACAAGTGCCCTATATGGTTAGGATTATCACACCATTACTGTGTGGATGCCCAAGGTTAATGTCAAATAAGAGCTTTCCCTGAAAAAAATATTTCATACTACGTATCCTTAGAAAAATAATAAAAAATCATCAAAAAATATGATTGTGGATCAATATTCTGGAAGAAGAATATGGTAAGAAAATGAATTTTAGTAGGCTTACCCAATGGTATTTATCGTCAATGGTGGTTATAGATCTTTTTTGGAGTTAGGAAGTGATTCTAAATATATTCACAATCACATTCATCAATCACCCAATAATTATTCATTTTAACATTTAGGAATCCATATATATATATATATATGTATCCATCTTTCTTGCTAAGGAGCCCCCATTTTCCACAATTTATGAACATCATGAAACAACCTCCCAAAGAGAGAGATGATGAAACCCTCTCTTCTCCATATTTCGACTGCCACCCAAGATCGAATCCTCATCCTTCATGTTTCTACTACATGAATTGAAACCCATATAATCATGGGGAGTTTTATCCACACATCCATTGTAATATGTAAAAAGAATCAAAAACATAACCTCCCCTAGATCATTCTCAAAATCTAAGGCCTTATAAAAGAACTTCTAAGTAGTTCATCAAATCAATTCACCTATCCTAGAAAATCAATTACAATAGAAGTCAAATATAAAACATCATAGAATTTTTTGTCTCATTTATATGAATGAGAGGGGCGATGTAGTGTAACTGTGTGAAACTAGCAGAGTAGGATGCTATAGTTATCATCCTAACCAATAGTTCCATGAACTCATGAACACTATCTAGATTCAATGTGTTTAAGAACAACTCCTTGAAGGATTGGTTCTTGATATTCATCCAATTAAGATACTCATTCCTACATGGTTGGATATTAACTCCACCCCAACCCCTAAAAGAACCCTATATAATGAATGTGTTTATCTTCACCTGTTAATCATGTAGTGTCTTGAATCAGTCAAATATATATTTAATGATATTGATGTAGTCGTTATCATTTTGAGGACCCCTAGTACCATAGAAGGGTGCAGGATTTTGAATCTATAAATCCTAATCATAATTTACCATCATCCTATGTTCCCTTATAACAAAAACTGTAACTAATGGGAAGACTCTGAATTATAAATATTTCACTTTTCGAACCAATGGAGCATGTGTAATAGAATTCCTATGTTAATCCATGTACACAACCGGTGGTGGAATAGGTGCTTCCTCCCAAGTGGGACCATTCTAAAATGCTTCTTCCAGTGGTACCTCAGACTTCTTTTATATAGTATTGTCCATAATTCCAAACATGATCTTATAACACCTAAAACAGCTTACATAAGATATCAGTTGAATCATATTATAGGCATATGTAAGGGACTGCAATTGGAATACATGTCCTATTATTCTACACATGATGATAAGTAACAACCCCCCTAACACTAACCAAGGCTCAAGCCTTGTCCTCTATACAGAAAAATTAGTTAAAATCACATATATTATCTAAAATAATTCAATTTCAAGTAATTGAATGTTAGCATAGATATATCATAGATGCACAAAGAACATATTAGGAAAGTATATTTAATGACCTACCATTGATAGAAACCAATAGGTATAAATGAAATGTTATCCTACATGACTTGTCATGAGGCATGAATGAAACATCTTCCATAAACAATAATAGTACAACATGATCAAGAATATCATGATACTATAATGATGTAACAGTAAAAGTATTCCGGTCACTGGAAACTCAGAGGTCTATAAAATAAGATAGAGGAAGGTACATAAATTATTTCACTACTCTAGTTACACATAGACTATCTCCATTATAAATTCACACAATATAATCAATAAAAATGAAATGAAAAACCTCCATTTATAAAACAACGAAACACCCTGAACCAAATCACCCACTCTTGTTCAATTTTCCACTTGGCCTTATGTTTACATCCACGTAGTAAAAATGTTATCAACTAGTAGTGAGGGTTTGAACAATATAGTGGTGAGACTATACACTGAATATCAAAATACATACATCAAAATCCTTCCAATAAAATAATAGCAATGTAAAGGTTTGTAATATAAGTGCATAATATACATTCTATAATAAATGACATTAAATTTATCAAAAGTAATATACCAAAATAACCCAAGGACTGCAAATATGTTTGGTCAAACTAGTTTATAAGTAAAATAGTAATATAATAAATAATCCATTATGGAATCACTCTATATTATGTCCAGATACAACCTTGGAACCCCATGATATATATCATCATCCCCCTATCATAGGGAACATTCCATTTCTCTAATATCTGATTATTATGTCTACACGCTCATCGATATTTCCATGTAGGGTGTGAGTATAAATTTGTTTAGGACACCACAAATAAATCCATTACATAAGGGATAATATATATAGGGTGTATGAAAAAACATGACGTAATCAATATGTAAAAAATACACCACAAATGTTCTAGGTCATCATGTACTAAACAAGATGCCATGAACATCAAGCCCACCTAATATAGATCTATGCTAGTAAAAATGTCAGAATCAGCCTCTTCATGTTTAATACATTCCATAAGGTCAAAAAATCAGTTGATCAGGCTAATATAATTAGTCATATATTAATGTTCTTCCCTTAAGGGACACATCATACCCAACTATATGGTGGGTTTATTTCCTTTCTTGATAGTACGTCCCCGTGAAATGCCTAAAAAATTGGATCACAATCACCTCTACAAAGTCTTTCTCCCATTTCCGAATTCTTAATAATTTTATTCAATTTACACCAGCATGGGTAACCTCCATTTTTATTGAACATGTTTGTAATTTCACACTAATACCATAATGAAGACACAATTTTTTATCCATCGTCACAACATTGATCCTCCCCCAAAATGGGATATTTATAAAATTCTGATCAACCAAACAATTTTCATTCCAAAAACAAGTTCCATAAGTTATTAAAAAGAAACATGATTTTCATATCATAACCAAATTATTTGGTCACATCAAGAATATTTCTCACAAGGAAATGCACTTTCACCATATGAAATTAAAATTAATCATGGGTCTCAAGTAACCCAAGAACACACCATAATATCATTCTAACAATCATACAGAAGGTTTCTATGTGTTTTGAAGATTACTGTATCTTGTGTGTTGATTAAAAATATTAATAGCCACCATGTTTCATCACATAAAACAAGACTGAAAACCATGAATCCTTAGAAACAATCCAAATTCATCACAAAATATAGGATTCCAAAACAACACTCTTGAGGAAGAAAATTATAGGTTCTTGAATTTCAAAAGTCTTACTCAATAAGAACCATTTCCAATGGTGGATCCCAATCCTTTTATGGGAGAGGGATAAGTTATCAATAGATCCGAGATCCTATCCTCTAATGAACCATGAAATATATATTATATCACATATAAAACCATATGTATATCCATATTATTCTGTATCATTGATTTTACAGAATTTGATAATGAAATATCAAGTAATACAAGTAATAATATAGAAAATGGATCATATAGTAGAATTCTCACTATACAAAGCATCCAAATTCATCTGAATTAGAGTTCGAAGGGAGGAGAATCACTAAAAACCATTACAAGAGTCTTTAAATTAGATATACCTAGGAATAGAAGGATGAATTAAAATGTTATATGAGTTTTGAAGTTTTTATCTAAGTTGTTTGATAAAATAAAATAGTACATATGGTTTTTTCAAATTATTTTCTAAACATTCTACTAAACATGCCACAATCATTGCCTCATTTGGGTACCAACATGGGTTGGACACACAATTTTGTAAATCATGTGATGACCATGGCCTTTTCCTCTATCTCACGTCAGACAGTTTTCCCGGGAATTATAATGTTTAGAACTAACCATGCACCAACCTTATGCTGCCAATTGGTCCTCTCCCCAAAGACACAATGTATCTTGGGGAGAATTGTATGATTTCCCACTAACCATGCTCAAACTATACATCCCCCTTAAAGGAATCCAAATCCCTTCCAAATTCCTAAAAATTACATCATACTTCACCAAATAAAATAATAACTCAATAACATCAATGATGGGATAAATTATTGACTTAAGGTACTAGAAAAAAATCCAGACCATTATAAATGGGATGTAGTTTAATGCATTAAACTAATGCATAAATCCATTAATAATATAAGTCATATATACTTGAATAATAAATTTCGAAATATACTAAATACAAGACATTTTGTAAAAAATAACATGATATAAATATCAATGAATGTAATATATGTAAAAAATATAGATATTTCATGATTTTTATAAATATTTAATAAAACATTAACACATCCGGTTTATTTAAATATGAACCCTTTCATATTCGAATATTACATAACACTAATATAAAATCCTTATCTTCTAATAAATATGTGATATTTAATTATGAAATTTTCAATTACATAAACACTAAAATCATTATGTTAAAACATTTCCAAAAATAGATATCATATACTTCATTTTTTAAATAATTCCTTAAATTAGCTAAAAATCATTCTGGTGAAGTTTAAATAAATTTTCAAAATAGATATTCAATATGAATATTTCATTTTTTATTATAAATTTTTTTAAATTTTATCTCATTTTTTTTAATTTATAAACACATTTAATGTTATTCAACAATGTAAATCAACATTACACCAATATTGTATTCCAGATTAGGTCGATCAAACTATAAATACAAGGTGATATATTATAATGAATCAAATTCAATGCATAGAACCATAGTGTAGTAACCCTCACTATTTCATATTTTACACTAACTAAAAACCCAACGTATGTTATACCACCGTATAATGTTTTAATTTTATCTTATTTTTCTAATTTTCTTATGTGTTATCATATATAGAATTATGATGCATGATAGAAAAAGGGAATTTTTTTAAAATATTACCTTTAAAATTGTATTGGTTAAAATAGGTTGGGGTGTTTAGTGTGAATCATGATAGGTGTTCTTATATAGGACCCAGAGAGTTACACTTTGTGGATATCACGTTTAAGACACTCAGTATCCTATGATACATTGAGATTGATTAAGGGATCTCTATAAAACATAGGAATGGATCACATAATGATATGTGATCATGTCATTGGATGACCAAGGTATTTTGTGAGAATATATGGGTTTAAAATTTTATAGTGAGGGATTTTACAATCATACATGAGGGTATTGATTTCTTTTGTTGAGGGTTTGAACTGATATGGATTGATTTATGATTATGGAAAATATTTGCACGATAGTTCAAGTGATTTGTTTAGTACGGGTGTGGAAAATGAGAAAAGGATAGAACTAGTGTTGGATTAATTTTCTATAGTTAAATGTTACTATTTTTTGTTTCTGAAATTGGGAACATAATTTTTTAGGAAGGGTTTTATTTATAGGAAGACATTAAATATTGAGGTGAAATATAATATAACAACATGGATCAGGATTTAAAATATGTGGGAGGAATATAACATTAACAACCCCAAGAAATATGATTGATTTAGAGATGTGTGATTTATTATTTAAGTTTCACATATAAATTGATATACACATAGTTGATGATGATTCCTATCATAGTGATGATATTCATGAATGCCAATTGGATGTTATGCTTTTTATGAATAGGTTCTCGTAGAGTTGTCTGATTGGATAGGTGTAAGTGAGAGTACCATCCTTGGTGTAGAATTTTTTTCATTTTGATTAACAATAGTAACACCATGTTTATAAAATATTATATTTTTTACATTGATTATTATTATATTTGATCTAATGAATCAAAGACTAGAAATACTACTACACATTTGTAGAGTCTAATCTAGCCACTACAATGCCTTGTGAGGTTTGAGAGTGTGTCTAGGGTTCTCCATTATTAGTCTAGAGGATATCGTGAATGATAAATAATGATACTGAATGGGATAAGGATTGAGATATGATATTTTATATTATATGGTTGGCACCCTGTCATTATTTTTCATATTCTCTATATCATAGGATTTTAATTACTATAACATTTATTATCATAGGAAATTATTGATTGCCCTTTTGGTTATCAATTTTTTAATATTTTCATTGATAGTTGAGCTCTAAATGATTGATAATTGTTGTATTTTTATATACCCCAAATATATACTATGATATTTCAGATTTATTTTACTTAGAAAAGGTGAGGTGACTAATATATTGGTTGGGACATTAATTAATGAATCATATAGATATGTTGTTAACTCATGGTGACTATGTTTAATAATATGCGAGTGATATTGTTATGTACCTCATAGGGATATGAGGGTATATAAAACATTTATTATTAGTAGGTGATACATTGTCAATTTTGGGAAGACAATAAATGTTTTTGGTGTTTAAGTGTCTAATTTAAATGTTTAAATATAACTATTTATTTTCATTAGCACAAATGGGTTGTGTTTTTTGGGGTGTTGTGTAGGTATTACCATAGAAATTTTATTAACCCGAACATAAACTACTCAATATTGGTGTTAATTTATTTAAATTAGAAAAATAATACATAGATCACAATAAATATTATCTAAAACTCTAGTTTTCCTAAGATACTCTATATAAACATTTTTGTAATAGAATATTACCAATAAAAGTACAATGTAGGAAATATTAATATTTAATATGTCATTATTGGTTCTTCTTTGATCACATGTATCCTTATTCATGGTTTTCTATGAAATGTGGAAATTTTATAAAGGGTTTAGATTATATGTTTACTAAGGAATAATGTATGTAAGAATAAAATACTGATTAATAATATAATATATAGTATGTTTGGAGTAAAAAAATATAAACAAGTCATATAAATTAGTTCAAAAAAATTTCTTTAGAAATGGAAATATGTGATAACATATGAAACAAAAAAAATCTCATAATGATGAAATGCATAATTAAAAATATCATAACCACGTAATAATGTCTTAATTCCTAGGAATCCTACATAAATGGCCTGATATACATCAAATACCCAAGATATTATTTCTCTTGAGTCCTATTGATGCATTCAAGGGCCATATAATCTCAGGCCTCAAGAAAATGTAGTTTGTCCAATAGATTCATCATATAATGGAGATGAATTTATAATTTAATACATTATATTCACTAATGAACCTCTTACATTATATGGTTTAATAATAAATAATAATGTGTATTGAAATAATATTTATGAAAATTCCCATTGTTATTAAAGTATATTTTACCTTATTTAAATCCCTTATTTAAGTGTTTCTGATTTATAAATTACATGAGTGAAGTCTCTGGTAGATTTTGGTTGGTTTTTTATGGAATTATAAGACTTCACAGGATGTCATTGTGGTCACACATTTAAATGAATCCATACATTCATTCACAAGAAACTGTGGGCACTTTTTGGGGATATAAAGTAAAAAAAGAATTATTTAAGCATGATTCGAGAAAATCATGATATATTTTTATGAAAACCTTATGTTATGGGGGATTGTAAAAATAATGGTTGGAAAATGATTTTCAAAATTGTGTTACCATAAAATGCAACGGATTTTAATTAATCTAAATATTATATTTGAATCTTGAAACCACTCATTCTTCCTTCTAGGCCTAGGGATCATGTACCAAGGAAATCTTGTGGTGATTCATAGTGATTCATCTCCCTATTTAATCTAATTATGATAAATATAGTGTGTGAGATCATGTGAATTTAGGGTAAAAACTATTTTCCAAATTGTTCATCATGTATACACTATATTTAGACTTTCTCTTTTGAGATGAATCATTTATACATGATATATTGGATAAATATATCAATTATATCTTAATATAAGGATGTGTTATTCATTTTTTTCGATAGAAGACCAATCAAGAGATTTTCCCCTCTCCCTTTAATGGATTTATATCTATTATTGATCAAAATTCCCTTTTGGTATGTTGATGTGGATTTCACCCATTATAATGAATTTTTACTTGATTTATAATTCTAGATACACTATGATAATGTATTTTGTCTTATTTTGGTGAATATTGGTGTGGGGATAAGAGATGGGTATTGTTCATTAATAAACCATGGGGTTTGATATCAATGCGTTAAAAATAGGATGCTTCAAAAAATCTAGATCTGCTTTATATGATTTTTTCCTATGATATAATGGTATGTAATTTCATACTCAAGACCCATGATTGAGTTTAATTGTCACATATATGGCGTTATTCGGAGATTTTTCACCTATTATTTTTTATCATATCTTTATTACTTGGATTTTTGGGTATTTATTGATAATATTTTTAGTTTTTGGCCCGGATAGTTGGAGGATCATGGTTTTTATAAACTGTATGTCGGCCTAGTAGAAACCATGATCCATAGATAGTGGAACTCTCTATGTTGGAAAACCTAGCTCATGAGCACGGGTCCCACCAAGGATATCCATGAACCTATGATGGATTCCCTATCTCAATTACATGGCTAGGCACAAAATCCCCCACCCCCTCCAAGAATACTATCCATTATATTAAATGTTTACAAGGTTTAAAATAACTAAACTATCCCTCCCTTATTTTAATCACAAATCACCATTAACTCATTCCATTCAGCCACTCTATCCCTAGGCGTGCCCTTTAATATACCATGGGATTCAATATTTTCATTGTATTGGGGTGGATTCTTCATGGAATCATCAAGTAAGCCTCTCATTTCCAATTTTCGTCCTTATCCATGGTCTATACTACTTTATTTCATGTCTTATAATTTCTCCAATGGGTATGTAGAATAAAATTGGGTTAAATCTCCTTTCTTTTCGTGAAATATTTACAGTGATGGTGTTATCTTGATTAAATAGTGATTCTCCTTAGTTTGTTTTTTGATTTCGTTCCAATTTTTTAATGATCGCATGCATGACTTATGTGGTTCCATGATTTAACAATGTTGGATGATTTTATTTTGATTTATTTGGTTTTTAAATGTGTTTTTTAAATTGACTGGGTGGTATGAAAAATGTTTTCCACGTGTTTTAGTGTGAATAGGAATTTAATATTTAATATCTTATTGAATTTTTTTCTATGTATGTAACAGTTGTTGGAGTTATGATGGTGTAAAAGGTGGCTCATGTGACACAAGGAATATAATTGAGAATAAGGTAAAAGTAGTAATCTTGTTAGGATGTCTAGGAAAAATATGTTAAGTCAGTTATCAAGGCCATGGACCAGCCTCCCTAATATAGATTTAGAAAACAACACTAACTAATCATTCATGTGATGGGGATTGGAGGCTCGAGCATGACTTTTTCAAATGAGATATGAGATCACTGAGAGTACATGTATCCTATAACCTAGATAACACTAGTTCCTTAGGGATTTACAGTGGTTCTAACATGACGTTTACAACTCATATTATTATCTTTTTTACTTTAATTCAAATTTCAAAGCATGTTTTTTTAAAAATCTGTAACAATATTTTCCTATAAACTAGCATGTTAATTTTTTATATAATTTCATTGAAACATATACCTTGGTGGTATCTTAATGGGCTTCTGTGCCACACACTACTTACACCCCCAGGTGTTTTTAGACCCTATTATTCTTGACCAAGGTAATGGCATGGATCCCTGTCTATGTGATGGTGGATATATGTGCTAGTGGATCCTTTGTTTGTAGGTGTTGATGATGAAGGAATGATGGAATTATCACACATGTTGTTTGGAGTCCGGGTTGTTTAATTCATCCCCCACCTTTTTGGTATTTTTTTCATTTGTAGTTGTAAAATGATTAAGTCATGTTGTAGTGTCATGTTTGATATATTGGTAAATTATTGGTGGTTATGATGTCATTTATCATTCTCATTAATTTTTTATGGTTATTTATTATGTGATAAATCATTCCCAACTGTGTTTTTGGTGCCGAGAAACTAGTTTCCATCCCATGGGGATCAGGAATGCACTTCGGTCTATACCAGGGGTCAGTTCAGGTGTCAGGTAGGACGAAATCTTGAACTATTTTACGACATTAATCAGATGTGTATATGTGCATAGCCCATGATAACCATGTTTGGTAATAGTAACATGTGTGTATGTATGTATAGATACTATTACTAATTCTTGATAATCTTTGTTGTGACTATGTGTGTTATTCATTATTTCAGGTGAAATCATTTTATTTGGGGGTTTATATTCTAGTATAAAATGAAAGTTGGACCATTAAAACATGGTTATCCATTAATGTATGAGAATATGTCCCATGTAATGATGAATATGATAGATCAAGAAAATGGGTAGGAGTATGATAGCCTTATAGAGTATACTGATCCAGAGGTAGAGATATGATAACCTTAAGGCTCGACATGAGGTAGAGGGAGGGGTACAACGACCTTTTTTCTCTAATAGAGGGATTGTTGGGGTTATGAAAGCCTTGTGTCAAGAACCATGAAATAGATGAGGCTTGGTGGTCATAGGGCCCAACCTATGACTCGTTAGCATTGTAGTTACCCAGAGATACATGAAGTATGGTTCTTATCAACTCATTATCATGACTAATGTTATGACTATTCCTCAAAAATGAAATTGAATTAAATGTATCTGGGATTTGTGGTGTCTATGTTATCACTTGACCACTCAACACATTATTAATAATTTCTTTATTGTGAATTCCCTTATTATAATATAATACAACTCATAGTCATGTATAATTATCTTAATGAAGCATGGGTGGAATACTACTGGGTTATACTCACACCCTAAATTGGAATCTTAATTCATGTTTAGACATCAGGATATGGGATCAAAATAAGGTAAGGGCCTAGTGATATAGAGTTGAGGAGATTGATCAAGGGGTTCAAAGGAGGTAATAGAACAAACACTAGATTTTTTCCATGTTTCTTTATTTTCATTCTAGAAATTTATTATACTCTAGTTTGACCATCCACATTAGTGTTCCTAGTCTTATTTATGGCAATACATGAAATGAAATATGTTATAATGTCATGTTTATGTTTTTTTCTATTATGATGTTGAGTTGGTTATGTATATTTGTTAACATTTTTGTGTATTTCAAATATTAACAAGGAATATCCCCCCAAATAAACCTATATACCCTACCCACTATTTGGTTTACCCTTGCATATGGGGAGGTGAACATGAGTCCATGTTTCACTTTGTATCGAACATAGTTGTTTGGGTTGGGGTGTTACAAAATGTTTTCCAGGGTGTTTCATTTATTTTCTTCATGGATATTCTAGGAAATGGTAGAAATAATATAGGTAGTGTAGAACTTGGGTAAGTGAATTTCCATATGATTGGATATTTCATGAATAACATACCTCCTAGATACCAATAATGGGATTTATATTACATTTGATGGGATTTGGGTTCATTCATGCATCTTGAATAGGAATGTAGGATCATAAGTCCTACTCACGCATATATATATATATATATATATATATATATTATTTGTTTCATTCATAGTTTTTGTTTAATTTAGTTTCATGATTTGTGTTAATTTATTTGGTGATGTATATGTCTTCCATATTTTTTTGATATATGTATGTTTGAATAGGTTATTTAATCTTAGGAATATTGTTGTGATAAATATGAATATATATATATATACTTCACTAACATGATGGAATGGGGGACTAGGCATGATACTTGTATAGAATTAGAGGCTTAATAATTGGGTGTATGAACATCAAATTATAGGTCTTCCTGTTAAAATATATATTATAACTACTAATGATATTCTTGTAAGAAATTTGTTACAAACATTATAGGATTTAATTTGGAATTTCAGAAAATATTTAGCTTAGAGACACCAAAATTATTTTTTTATGGTGGAAGGGCTTGTTTCACCACATCATATGTTGGAGGATGTACTTGAGCATGGTCGCATTCTAACTCTAATGGATTTAGAGGTAAAACCACCACAAACATGGAGTGTTATTTATTTTTCCTACTCATATTGGAGGGGTGTATAGGATGAATTTTGACTACACCTCATACTTTCACCATGAGCATCCTCCATAATTATAGGGAATTGGTATTCCTAATGACGTTGAGGACTATCTTAAAATTATTAAGAGAATCATATATACGATGGGGATACTTGAGTATAGAATGGTTATTTTGGTTTCCTTTATTTGATAGGGAACTTCCAAAAGGAGGTGGGGATGTATAAGTCCGACATAAAATCACTATCATATGAAATGTGTGGACATAATAGAGGTATTATGTAAGTAATTTTTTCCTAAAACATTAATGTTGGAAAGAGAAATGATCATTAATATATTTTTTAGGGTACTATATCAATTTTTAATTACTCTACTTTATTTATGAACATCTAATTCATTTCTCATCTATTAGATAGTAATTATGCATAGAAGTCTGGGATGATTTATATTTACCTTAATCTAAATCTTAAATTTAATATTAGAGGAATTGGACTAATGACATATGAAAAAGTTCTTCGAAATTTCCTGACCATTGAGAAAGTTATGGAATAGAAAAAATTTATAGGTATCCTTCCATCTCATGGTGGATTAACTAGAAGACTTTCAAATGCTATGATGAGTGCCTCTTTTAAAATTAAGAAGTGGAAGGCTGAGCAGTTGCATCATGGCGGTGATAGGTCACCATAGCTTTTTATATTTTCTCCACCCCCCATATTATTAGTGTAAAAACATAGTTTTTCATTCTTGGATAGAGTGGGAATTTCCAATTATTTCATAATACCTCATATCATGTTTCATGGATATGGAATGGTGGGACACCTTTAGTATCTTTATTTATAGACCTTCCATACATGATCTTGTAGGGGTTCATGGAAGACATGGGGTATGAACCAAGGATTTGATTACTTTATTAATCACAAAATTATATATCCATATAGACATTGATGACAAAATAGTGTTATTTATCATAAGTGTAGGATTTCAGAGATGAGGCGGGAAGAGTGTAAATGATGTAAGAGGATTCAACTATCACTGGGTGGGCATCTAAATATAGAGGTACATTCTAGATTACATATATAATTTATACTTAATTTTTTGATACAAAATATTCTAAATATAATATAAATTATTAATCCATTGATGGAAAATATTTAACGTTTATGTTATCTTTAGAGTTTCCCTCTCTTAACACACCTTTGGGAATGAGAGGAGACCATATCCAATGATCCCTTTAATATAATGATGTTTTTCTAGAAACAGACATATATGGGACTTAATGATAATTGAAATGGCTTTCTTTGATTCGATATGTATGATTTATTGATTGACCATTTATTGAGAGAAAATCATTTACTAATGTAGACATGCATATGTAACCTTGAAAAGAGGGGATATGTTCGTGATGAATTGTGTGAGGGACGTCCGAGTAGGAAGGATGGGACTAGTCCTAACCCCTGTTGGATCTTTCATTTCCCATGTATAGGTCATGTACCTCACAAAAAATAAGTTATAGCTATCACTATCTTTCCTATAGTAGTGAATATTTATTAGGTTATTTCTTAGATTAATTCATATGTATTCAACTATACTGAGGAATTGAATAAGAGATTGAACTTATGCATTAGATGTAGTTGATATTTATTTCTCCTTATCATGTGGAAACATATGAGTTGAGAATATTTAACGTATAATTAAATGATTAGGATTTGAAGGGATTTATTATTCCAAGATCAGCTCATTAGGTTCTACTGGTGTCATTTTGTAAGAAGGTATATAGTATTTTATGGATCTGTGAGAACTATGGGAAACTAAATCAGGTTATAGTTTTGATCATCAAGGCTTTACCGATGATTGATGATATGTTTGATCAATTATTGGGATCCTTGTGGGTTTTAATGATTGATCTTAATTCAGGATACCATCATGTATTGTTTAAATTGATTTAAATTTAATAGATAGTTTTTAAGAGTAGAAATATTGTTTATGAAAATTAATAATGATTTTAGACTGAAAATTTCTCGATTAGTGTTCATAGCTCTCATGAGTAGGATATTTAGTATATATATATATATATATATATATCTACTCTTTCATCTACACTTTCATTGTTCAATAGATGGGAAATATCTTGATATATTTTAGGAATTCATATATTCATCCTATATCATTATAATTGTATTGAGGAAACTATGATCACATTTAATTTATTCAAAAAAAATTAAGTGACACTTCTAGATTGATGAGGTTCACTTAATAGGGTTTTTAATTTCCAAGGAAAGAGTTTCCGTGGACTTAGAAAATGTGGATGTTTTTATGCCTTTTTAACGCTATAGGAATGTGTTGGAGATCCAACATTTCATAGGTCTTGTGAGATAATGTCATCATTTAATCAATGAATTACCATCCGTAAAACCATGGATAAAAGAGTTGAATAAAATGGGGCGGCGAGGATCAAGTGGCATTGTTAGTGTGAATAGGCATTCATAGAGAAGAATATGGGATCAATAATGGATCTAGTTTTCGTTCATACAAAACCTAGGATTAGATACATGGATTATTTTTATTGCATAGACGTTGGTTTTGGATATTTATTAATGGTGAGGGATCATGAAGTCTCTTATTTGTCACATTAGATATGAAACCCAGAGCGGGACTACGTAACACATGACATGAAGTTGGATGTTGTGGAATAAAATATGAATATTTGGAAACATTATTTCTTCCATGATATTTTTGTCATCTATATAGTACACAAGTGATTATGATAAATATTATCTCAATGGGATCACTATAAATACCCACAATTCTCATACATTAATATTACATCCTAGTATATTATTATTCAATACATTACAAAATGATCCATTCAAGAATTATTTAGGTCTAGTGCCTTTGGGAAATTGGATGCATAAAAACTAGACCATAAGTGAGATACTTTATCTCACACTATGTTTTTCATAACTATAACCCTTATTAGACATATCATTTATAATACGTCCCTACATATCCATAGTAAATGAAACATATGAAAGGGTGAGATCATATGATAAGTATGGGTAAACAATAAAGATATCAATATAACAAGAGCATATGGGTATGAGAACCTGAGAATAACAATTGAAAACCATACCCTACATATCATATATCCTAAAAAAGTGTCATGTAATAAATATTTGATGTTAATATGTCTCAAATCATGATGGAATCACGGAATATGTGTAATTAGTGAATAAAATTCGAACAAAACATTGATTTATGGAACATACAAAAACATAGAAAATATTAAGTCAAAAATAAAAACAAAGGCCTTCATAACTTGTTAGAATTTTGGATAACCACTCATTTACCTACTTGAGTCATGGGATAACCTCCCATGTACCCTCATTGGGCTTGGTATAACCTCTTATGTATCCTCTTTTAGTATATGGATTACATCTTAGGTGCCATTTCAGATCATATAACCATAATCAATACCCAATGCATTGGATGGACACATAGGTCCCACCAGCCACAGAATGAGAATCATACATATGTTTTCAATATGATTATAAAAGATTCATCATATCAGAACCCATTAAAAGAAATGGATTTCATAAAACATTTCAACATAGCATATCTCATGGATAAGAAATTGGTTTCACAATCATTTAATCATTTCATAATTACATAACCCATGGAAATAGAAATGATATTCATAAATATATTCTCATCATAAACATAATCCATTTAGGGAATGAATAAGAATGGAATCCTTGGTATATATCCCTAGTACTAATGATGTAACACCAAAGTATGTCATATTAGATTGAATATTATTTTTAAATATCACTTCAAAAATTTCATGAAGAAAATATGACTACCACTTTGAAAAAAAAACATTTTATATTATAAATCAATTTCAATTGAAATTTTTTTATAATAAATGAGGAAATATATAAGTAATATTCAATGCAAATTTTTTACACGATGGTAGGAAATTCCATTCATGTCGTGCATGTTAAATTTAATATTCCACTCACATTTTTGTATAAACCGAATGAGAATTTCTTGGAAGACGACTTGAATATTACTTTAAAAACACTTATTAAAAATTAAAATGGTAATAAATGTGTTTAACAAATTCTTTGGGAAATGTTATAGTATTTTTGAATATTTTCTGAAAACATGGATATGGAAGAAAACGTTTTTTCGACTGAAGAGAAAAGTTATTATGATTTTCCATCAAAATATTCTTTTGGTATCATTGATCCTTTAAGAGAGAAAAATTAAAATAAAACATCTATTCTCTATAAATTCTAAAAGTATAATAAAAATCATGCATTTAATGAGAGGATTATATTCTAATTTATCGATAGAAACATATTCATGAAAAAAACAGGTAAACAATTATGTTGTAACAAAAACCATTACCATTTTGGATTTTTTGAATTATAATCCCCATTAAATAATTGTATCACTTGAAACATAAAATATATTTGAAATAATTATATTCAATATAAAACATGTAAAATAAGATTAATATCCTCCAAATAAAAAACATACGTTCATAACATAACTTATGATCCAAATAAGTTAATTTGAAATAAAATTACTTTATATTAAGTATCAAATTCTTCATATACGTTCTAACCAACTATAAAAAAATTTGATTTTATTATAAAAATCATACAAAACCATATATATAAATATATATGATTCCATTTTTAGTTACTCATGATATTGTATTACATGTTTATTAACAATTCTTTGTTAAAATCATGTATTAGGAAATAACTACTTTTTCATTTATATTTTGATTTGTTATTTTTGGACCTCCTAATTTTATTATGGTTATATAAAATAAGTAGTTTTAATGATGATACAAATTTTATATATAGTTAGTATAATTTTATATATATTATTCCAAAAAATATAGAGACAGAAATTAAAATACACCGTTTATAGAGAAAGTAAGTTGTACGTTTTCTTGAATGTTGATTCCATTTTCATAGTGGATTATTCAAAGAAATGTAAATAAAAAATTTAAATTATATAACATTTTTTATATAAAATATTTCACATATTTTTTTTTGAAAAAATTCTTCATTACCTTCCATGTAAATCATATTTGATTAAATAGTCACATCGCTTTAAGAGACAGTAGTCTACCATGCACATGAATGACGTTATCATATCCATGATGAAATGGAATGTAAGATGGTATATGTTATATTATAACTATATAAGTAAAATATTGTTACATATATCATATATAATCATGTAATTTATTTTTATTAAAATTCAATTAAAATAATATTGAACAACACATCACATCATCTCGTGAGTTAGAAATCCTCTATACACAAGAGTGTTGTTATTTTTTAAAAAACTTGTATGGGGGGTAAGAAGCCATATGTTATATTATAATTAAATATTTATAATAATATCATATATATCATATATGAAAATAGAATAAATCACTATATCTATCCATGAGATGTAGTGATTGAAAATGAATAACCTCAGCTCACATGGAGGTAGTTCGTTGTACACACGATAAATACTATCATTTTACATTTGATGGAAGTGGATATGGATATAGTTTATTATATTAATATAACAACTTATTATTATATGAGAAAAAACTATTATTATATCATATTTTATTAAATATTTTAATGATTTGGTATAAGAAACATAATTAAAATGATAGAATATGAATTTCAACTCTTATTTTGATATCCTCATTGGGTTTATACCTAAATAATTATTATGAGGGGTTTATAAAATAAATAAAGGACTATAGGATGTTTTTATGGTATTAATTATAGAATTGTTTCATGGAATGGATGATCCAATGGGATTGGATGATTTGAAAGGGGAGTAGAGGGGGTTTCCTTTTATAAGTTTGTTGAGATGATACACATGGAACTTTAGAAAAGAATAAAGTTTATCTACATTTTTTCACATGAAAAAGACTCAAAATGGTCTACTATAGAACATTATAGGTTATAGGCTCTAAATATGTCCATACAATGGGGTTTTTGAAAGGATTATAGGTCATCTTACACCTTATAGTTTTATTTCAACTCCCCGGTAAACTTATTTTAATATAAATCATGGTAATTAATTATTATAGTTTTAACAATTCATTTGGTATAAAATTATGTTCAAATTTTAGATCATATTAATTATATTTAATTAAAATATCAAATAAATTTTCCCAAATTTTATTCCCATAAGTTAAGAAATTGTTTTTAAAATTATGCATGTAGATGTGGTGAAAAAGCTGTTTTCCAAGGAAGAAATATTCAAAAGTATATAAATTTAATTTTCAAAATTAAAAATGAAATTGATTTAAATAAACTAATTTACAGAGATAAATATATAAATAATCTACTTTAACTTCTAAAACATTTTGGAATATTATGATACTTTGTAAAAAATATTAAATGAAAAAATGTTTTTTTAATAAAAATTAGTATTTTTAACAATTGAAAAACAAATTGATCATTTAAAAAAATGAAAAAAACTATCCTAAGACAGTTTTAGAATTTATATTTAAAATATAATGTTTATTTTTTATTGTAATATTTTTTCAAATTTTCATAAATTAATTTTATTTATTTTTTTCACCAAAATTAATGATTGTTTTTTGAAAATTGTTTTTTTGTAACATAAAACATATTTACCAAAAATTAAGTGGTATATTGAAAATATTATTTATATATATATAACCTTTATAATTAATATCTAAAATACGATTAATCCTATTCATACCGCCAATTTCAATGGCTAGGTTATAATGGTATCGTTTTAACAATAGTATTAATCATATATCATAGTTCGTTAGGAACTCAGTGTTGCATGTTACACAAGATATTAATGAAATTATATTTATTAGAGAATTTTATATTATAAAATATTTTGGGCTAAAAATCAAAATATAATTTAAAGGAATTGGGTAAAATATCTTTAGAAATTTTTCTTCAAGATGACCTATTCTATTATGAAAGGCAACGTCGTTGTTGATTATCTTAGGAGGAAAAATATTGAGATGCAAAATATTTAAGGGAATACTTAATTAGAGGAAAGTTGTATGATGATTTTAATGGATGATTGGTTAGTGGAATCATCTAAGGATAATATATTTTTGACATGTGTGGCTTCTTATTATTATGTATTATTTCATAGATTGGGTAATAGAAAACTAGTAATTAAATTTTGAGTGCATAGTAATTAATGAGCACTTTGTGGGAGATGATTTACTCCCATGGTGTTCTATAGATGATGAAGATGTGACTAATATTCCTGGGAGGTTAGTAGTTAAAAATTACATGAGGCCAGAGGTGAGGATAAACCCTTATACATTGAAGTGTGTAGTGAATTCAGAGTTGATGAAGATGTATCATGGTATCAAAATGTTCATTTTTGTGGATAAATTACAAACAGTGTAATCATTGATTTTGTATCATAATCCCTATCCTTAAAAATGGTAAATGACTAGAAATAGTGTCTGTGTGGATTTATTTTGCCACTTCTGGTGACTATGTGGATGCAGTATAACATAATGACTGGATTTGTGATGGGGTTACCTTGGATCCTGAGGGGTCAGGATGTTTTTTGCGTAATAGTCGATCAGTTGAAAAAATTTAATAATTTTTTACTAATTCTATATAAAATTTTAATAAATTTGTTTGGAAAAATATATGTATGGGGGAATGTTAACTAACATATATATCCATTGAGTAGGGTATCAGACAAGGATGTGTCTTTCACATTATAGTTTTTGCAGGGATTACAAAAGAATTTGGGTATTCAGTTGAAAATGATTATAGTTTATCATCCATGGATTTTGGTATTAGTAAAGATAATGATCCTAATTTTATAGGATATACAATGGGAATGTGTTCTAGGTTTCTAGGGATATTGGTATTATCACTTATCCTTGGTTATTTTATTACAATAGAACATTCCAGGATTTAATTCAGATAACATCTTCAAAGGAACTATATAGTTAGTTGTGTTGCTCAGTTCTATGAGACAAAATTTGTGGTGATGCGTTTAGTATAGGAGACCTCTAATAGAGTCCAATAGAACTGAATGTGGTTAGGAACATATCAAAGGACACAATTGTCATAAACATTCATGAGGAGGAGACCGTTGGAGTTCTCATTGGGAGACTGAGTTATCTTATGGGTGACTCTTCAATTAGGGAATCAATGATTTCAGAAGAAAGGGTAGATAATGCCATGTTTTGTTATACCATTTGATATTATTGTGGCTTTATAAGTAGTGGCATACTATTTGGAACATTCTCTATGTTATCTATGTATGAAATATTTTTTCCTTGTCTCTCATAATTGGAGGTACATGCTAAATACAACGCATGTGGTCGACTATGAGGACGTTGAGATGGGGCCTTCCATGTCATTTGTTGAGAACCCATTGTAGATCATATACTGAATTGATAATTTATTACAATTAAAAATGATTCATCTTTTTAAATTCTGATGGTAGTATATGTGTATCAATATAAATAATTAAGAATATGAATTTGGTATAGAAGATCAATGGAATCTTTTGTTTGGGAAGGAACCAATGATACTATTGCCAAGGAAGAGAAATCTATAGAGGGGGGATTTTAATTAAATATAGTTTTTAAGAACTTATTAGATTAATTTCAACCCTTATTTGTGTTTTTGATTTATGATTTTCCTTTTTGAAGACTCAGGTAAATTTTGGTTGGTTATTGAGGGTTTAAGAGCCCTAATAGGGGAAGTGTGGTTAGAACATAGTTTTGTGAAACGTTTTAGTTCTCCCCACAAGATTCTAAATTACGTTTGGATGTAGATAATCGTAAAATAACAGTTTGTTCAATATAAGATTTTACTATTTGAGTTTTCTAATAAAATATTGTGTCATGGGATAGAGGCGAATGAATATTTAGCACATAGTTTGTAAAACTATTTTTAGGAATTTATTTTATAAAAAATGTATTTTAATACCGAAACCATCATGAAACAAATCATTCATCATAATATTGATATATTTAATGATCCTAAGAACTCTATTGGTGATTCATGGAGACTCTTCTCCCCATATACTCTTAATCGGATTGATCTAGGTTGTTAGCTCTTGTGGATTTAGGGTGAAAAGTTGTTTCTCATCTATTCTTCATTTATATCCTAGATATCATCATTTCTCTTGAGATAAATAAAACATACATGCTATGGTAGATATATATGTGAATTATATGATAAAATAATGGAGTATTATTCAATAATTATTTGATAAATTCCTAATATTGAGATTTTTTATCTCTTACATAAGAGGATCATGATATACGTTTGATGAAAAATCTATTTTTGTAGTTGGTGTGGATTTCACCCAATGGATTGAATCATTACTTGAATCCTTATTACATAGATTATTTGATTAATTATTCGGTTTCTTCTGGTGATCATTTGTTCATGGATGTGATCTGGAATTGTTCCTCAATGGATCTTGGAGTTTAGAATTATCACACAATGTTTTGAATGCCCATTACCATTTTCAAGCTTGTGTATGATGGTTGGAATGATATTATGGTAGGTTCTTGTGTTCATGAGACAAATTAATGAGTTTAATTATATGTGTTTGTGAAGCCTGTGTGGAATATATTTGATAATGATCACATGTGTTTGTTTGTATATATAGAACTCCTCATGCATTTAATGATATATTATACCAATTTATCTTATACCATGCAATGTGTGAATGTATGGCCCTTGGAGGATTTTCATTTGGTAAGAAATGATAGGTTTACCTTCATGACATAGTTATCACTTAGGGATAGAGTATGTGTGACATATGATTGTGAATATGATGGACCCAAGCACATATTAGGGGAACAATGACCTTATGCCATGCCAAAATCTAGAGGTAGGTTTACGATGGAATAGTGTCTAGACTAGATGTAGTGTTAGGGTATAATGACCATGTCTCCTAAGCTTAGTTATTGGTAAGTAAAAAATCCCTTTATTTTCTATCACATGATATAGATTGGATAGAAGGCATTATGGTTCAACCCCAGATTCATTGGCCTAATGACTACCTAGAGATAAGAGTGTCAGACTTGTGGTTGACACATGATCACAACCTCTATTATGAATTGCAATCATTTGAAGTAGTTATGGTTGAGGTCCATGTATGTGTGGTTAGTGAAATTAATATCAAAAGAATATTGATAGTTTCTTTATTGTTAATTTATGCATTATCAATGCATACACCTATTAAGAATGTGAAATTATCTTGTTGATGCATTGGTGGTGTCTTACTAGGTTATACTCACAGCCTATATGGGAATATCTGTGTCTGTGTGTGTAGAATTTATGTTCATCCATCTCAGAAAGGGAAAGGGCCAAGGGATAGGAAGTTTATGATATGGTGAATGTGGTTTAGAGTTAGTACTGGGAAGGAATCAAGAGTGTTGTTTTATTGTCTTCATTTCCATTCATATTTTTTATTATAATATAGTCTAAATGGCCACACTGGCGGTCCTTTATTTTTTATTTTTATGACCATAAATTTAATGATTTTAATAAGTCATTTATGTTTTCATCCAGTATGATGTTGTGTTTTTTGTGTTTTTTTTTCTATTTTGGTGTATGGCTATGATTACCAATAGAATTTTCCCTTGAAATTAACTCTATCCCCCCTCCACTTGTCAGAGGACTCTTGTGTATGGGGTAGAAAACACGAGGTCACGTAGAATGTTGGATCATATGATATGATTTGAAATGGGGTGTTACAATTTATAAATATTATCAATAGATACCTAGTAAATAAAATAAATAACATTCTAGGTGAACACTCTTCACTATAGATAATGAAATATTTCATATTCACTTCATATAGAGTAATCGGAATGAAGTTATTTAAAAATTTAAAAAACAAATAAAAAGTGGATAAAATATATAATAAATATATGAGATAAATTATATGGACATAGAATGAAATTAAAAATATGAAAATTGATATGGAGTGTGATAGAAAATATAATCATAGTAATGGACATTGAGTGGGAGAATCCCCTTATAAAAAACAGAGGGTATGAAATCAATAAGGAGGTATAGAGATATATAATACCTTGAAAATATATATAAATTTTAATTTTAATAATTTAAAATTTTAGGGTAGAGGATCATAATGTAATGTAGTCAATATAGAAAGATTACATGAAATATATAAGAACTGTAAGAGAATCATTGTTGGGAGTGCCAATGCCCTTCATATATCCTCTAACTTCTTTATTCATAATACCATAATTATTATTTTATATTTAATAACCATTATAAGGTGTTTTTAATAAGTATTATATTTTAAAATCTATTTATTATCATTTATTATTCATTTATGGGAATAATTATTCTTTACACCATGTGTTTTGATATTATATATTTCTTACTTCCAAAATTATATCGATGTATTGGTAATTGTTTAAGTTCACTATAAAATTGTTCCATTTCCACCTAAAATTTTAAAAATTTTGTTTTTTATCATTCTATAAGAGAATGATTTAAATATTTCAAGAGATAATTATAAATCATATAATATTATTTTGTAAGCCTGTTTTAAATCATTAAAATAATGTCATTTTTTTACATATAATATCATTGTTTTAGTGATTGTTTTATCATAAAAAATTCATAAAAATTACATAAAATTATTTATAATATTATATTCAATCATGGTACCTAATATTAATAACATTTAAGATAAGAATAATTGAAAAATAAAACATCATCACTCACATAGGTAGTGCAAAACCACAACATACTAAAAATGTTTTATAAAATAATTTAATAGAAGATAAAAACATATGATTATTTAACTATTATATAATATAATATTACAATTTAACTATTATATTATATTAATTTATAATGATATATTATTTTATTAAATTATTAATAGGATAAATAAAATTAAAACCATGGATACAGAGGCATGTAATTTATTTACCGTAATGTAATCTGATATTATAACACCATAAGACTTTACAAATTGATTTATTATATAATTCATGGATCACTGAGTCTCTAAAAACTCTAATTTTTGATAACCTAGATAATTAAACATATGTTTTTCACTTCTATGATATGAATTTTGAATATATGACATACACGGTTACGATCAATAAGGTATTTGGTGTCTGATAAGAAAAAAATATTTTTTTTGTAAATAGTAAACTACCCTTATGAATAATAACATACCCTAATGAATTGTGAATTCAGAGTATATACCTATGTTTTGTAATAAGTAAATAAAATGTTTTAAATTTGAATTCAGAGTATATTATGATTTCCAATAAATATTAAATTAATCATATTTAGAAATTTCTTTTGAAAAATGGAGTTCATTGTTATATTCTACATATCAAAAAATGGCTAGGGATTTTTTTTTATTTTTCATTAATACTCGAATTTTTTATGAATAGTGAAGTACGGTAAAATAACGTATATACAAATTATCAGTTAAATACACTACCTATGAAAACAGAAGTATTGTAATCCCATTGGATTTGTACTCAAATAAATTTATTTCTATTCTTGGTCATGGAATCATCACAATTTTTGGTCTTGTGGGTAATTAATAAACTAATAATTAAAAAATTATGAAAACACTCCTCTCCTACAGTATAAAACCTCCCCTTGATCCCTCTTCTCATCACTCCTCTATGCCTTGAAGTACCTCAATATTGTGCCCAAATACTCTTATTTAGTCACTCCCCTTGTCCAAGAAGCTCTTGGTCTTTCCAATCGTTCAAAATCCCTTCCCTTAAGGAGGATCTCATTGAGGTTATTTCAAGAGGAAAAGCACCATTCTTTTTAATTTAGTCTCATTCAAATTTATCTTCTTTTGTTATACTCTCCTAACATCTTCTATTAAAATGACCATGATAGATTCAGAATCATATATATACTATAATAATATAATTATAATGGAATAACCATCATAAATATCCTAACTCTCTCTCTTTTATTTTATAAACATAATCAACATCCATGAGTTTCTAATTTACAACCTTCATGGATGACGATGTTTTGTTCTTCAATTTCTCCTTGATTAATGGTAATGAAACCATTTTGATAGTTGAAAATGAATTATATCATATTAATTTCTAGTAACAAGTATAAATAAATATAATTATATCATATGGCCAAATTAGTTCCTAATAATCAAAATACTGCTAAAATAATCTATGTAAATGTCACTAATAATTTATCAAATGATTCAACATATTTCTATTTAACCAAATGATAGGAATGACCATTAACACTTCTGTATGTTCATAAATAATATGGAATTTTAATTTTGTAGATATAAATGAATTCCAAATGAACTCCATTACTTAAAAAAAAGTTAATCGTTTATGAACATCAATAAAACAAACACTATATAACGTTGGAAGTCAATATAATAACTTATTAATAAGGACACAATTGAACAAAAAAAATAATAATGATAAACTAAAATCATTTCAAATAGGTTCTGATATATATTATTAATAATTCTAATTTTTTATTCTCGAAACTTATGTCCAAGAGAAGAACACATTCAGATTTAAGTTAAAGGGTTTTCCACCCAAACAACAATTTTCATTCAGGTTATTTTTATTGTCTAATTACCTCAATGAAATTCTTTTGTATTATTATACACTCCTCATATATTTTATAGGGGTGGTATATATATTTTTACCAACCAGAATCATAATTTCATAAATGGGAGTTATGTCCAAATATGATATTTTAAAAATCATTCCTAAAATATAAGACCAATTCAAGGAAATTTTCCAATTTCTTACCTTTTCAAGCACAGCCTATAATATGTATTTTGGAAGCCATTATTTTAAAAAATCACTTAGTTTATTATGAAAATTTTACCTTACTTCACTTTTGGTTTTATTCAAATATATTTCCAAAAGAACTATTCTTTCCATAGTAAAAGGGCTTTTATCTTAATAATTACTCGATGATTTTATAAGAGTATCTTCATCAATTTCAATAAACATGTTTATTATTATGTATTATTGGGATTAATATTTCATGGTATCATCTGAATTATTTAATTTAATGAAATTTTTATTTTGTCTATAGATATTAAATCTTAAAACCATTCACTAATTTAATCAGAATGGTTAGTGTTTTTGATTAATGTTCTCTGAAAGTTATTTACATTTCATATATTAGTTTAAATATGAATTTATATGTTTTTTATATTATCCCCATTCATATAAGGAATTCATTGGACCAAGAATTTGTCAGGTGGGGCCTACTATAGCCCCTCGGTGCATCGGTATGTCTCATGAGACAAACTATGGTCTTGGCACAAGGGCTTGAATAATTGATTATTTATTGTATTGGAAGAAGGCCTTGATGGTATGATGATGATGTACCTCATTATTCCTTCCCTCATCATGAAAATAGTTTTGATGGTTCAAGTGGTTATTCTACTAGTAAAATACCCCTGATTATGTTTTATTATGGTATTACTTACTCAACTCTTATTCCAGCCATAATGTGTTCAAATTTTTGTTAAATGCATATGTTTATAGTTATTCAACCTATCTGATTATTATATATCTTATGTTTAATTTATTACCCATAGTGAGCATTTTAGATCACCCCTTTCTTTTGTCTCATTTTTCCAAGATATGAAGAAGTATTTTATGAGAGACCTTTAGGCATAATCATGGAGTCTTGGATGTTTATAATAGAATAATTTAGTGTTGTTTTTCATTTCTTGATGTAATGATGAACATATATATGTATCTTTCTTCAAAATTATACTAAACTACTACGTCATTTGGGATGTGTATTCATTTTTTATTCCAATTTAATAAAATGTTTCACCAAATCGGGGAAACTTGGGTCAGGTCCATACAGTTGGTATCAGAGAAATTTAGTAGAAAACATGGAAACTAGATTTAGAAAATGTAGATTTGGGAACAAATCCATAATATTTTCTTTGGGGATATGAATACAATAACATCAAATTATTTTGGAAATGAATAGAATATGGGTATCATAATAGAGAATACATCCTTGTCTAGATACAAATAGGTGTAGATAGCTCTGGCACAGATATACCAATGAGTGAAGGCTCCAACACTGAGTTTCGGGCTTGACCCAGGGTATCCTAGTAAATGACAATGTTCCTTTATACACTCTTGGTATTCTCACTCCCAAGGGATATGCATAGGATAATTCACATTTTTATTACAAACAATCATGAAGGATTCGTGCCCCAAAGTAACCAAAGTATATGTTTTTAGGATTTCTGATGCATAAATTTATTTTATGTGTTATAATAGGTATAGATATTTAGAGAGTTCATAATTTTATACACTAATATATAAAATATGGATTGGATTAGAAATGGATTCTAGAAGAAAGAATGAGAACTTGACCAATACACATAATGGGAAGAGTAAGCAGGGTCATATCTCTGATGGTATTACGCTGTCATTTCAAAGGAATATTATCTCCCATGTATCCTCATCATATGAGGAAATATTAACATGTACCGACATGTTATTTAAGGACTTCTCAGAGTCATATGCATTTTATGGGAATCAAAAAATGAAGCGATGATAGGAAGAAACATGGATAAAGTAAATAAGGGAATGTTGTATTTTCTCATATGTGATTATTGTGGAAGTAAACTACTTGGTATATGCTTGAGAGGAAAATGAGTTTTCGTAAAGTGTAGAGAAAAAGGCCACCATGATCATAATTTCAAGACATGGATTGATTTTTCCTATTTTCAATGCTTTAACTGCAAGGAGATGGGACACTATGTGAATAAATGTCTCAAGCGTTAAATGAATAAAACTCAAATAATGATTGTGGATAATGATCAAGATATGATGCGACTAATGATGAAGTAGAATGATTAATATGCCTTGTCATGAATCATGTATTTTGAATATTTTTTCAGTAATTTACTTTTTGTAATAATTATGAGATATATAAGAATTATACTCCATTACCTTTTCATCAAGTATTTGACAATATATGATGAATTGTGAAATGGAAAAGTGATTTAGTATAAAGATAAAATTTCAAGGAAAAAACATGATTGAGGGAAAGTAAAACCTTAATATATATATATTATTTTGAGATACTAATGAAGAAAATATTTTTTTTGATAATTACTGACTATATTGAAACTGATTATTGGATTTTTGAGAAAGGGCCTATTACATCCTCAATGGAGTTTACAATATTTTAGATTTATGGAATATATCCAATAACATGTATCTTAATTTAAAAAAAAACATAATAATGGATGTTTCCAATATTTTTCTATGTTAATTAAAGTTATTACCATATTTTAAGAGGATACATGGTGAGTTATTCACTTGTTTGGAATGTAAAATTTTGAGGTGCTTCATGTTGATTAAGGGTTAATGATAATATCATTATAGTAATTTAAAGGACATCATTATAATGTGTTGAATAATTATATTTTAGTATTTTTAACCATTTATTAAATGTTTTATGTTTATCATTATATGATCTTTTAGAGGTTAGTGTATTGCTTCACCAAATGGCGTAACCCATGCTAAGTTATGAGGTATACATTGTTCAAGTGCAATAAAAAGATGAGTTTGTAAGTGGAAATTTATATATATAAAATTATAGAGTGGAATAATTCCTTGAATAATGGAAAATATAATTAAATAAAATGTTTTATTTTTATCATAATAATTGATAATATTAATGAATTTTTGGTTTACAGATTTTTAATAATCAACATTCATCTGAACATGTCCTCTAACAAGTAGCATCAAAACCTCATAGATATATTTTTCTTCCTTTTCCGTGTTCTTTTACATCCATCTAATGTCACCTAATTCGAATGCATTCATTTTGGAGTGACCACCTCATCTCCCTTAACCATGTTTTAGGAAAATATTTTTTTAACCCTATTTCTGATATGGTTTTCCATAAGGTAATTTTTAAGTATCAACCATTAACTTTTGAAGTTCAATTTCAAATTTTTAGATGACGTTTTTTAAGGAGGGGATAATATAACAACCAAAGAATTAAAAAGTAGATTTATTATAGAATTCATGGATCCCTGAGTCACTACACAAACCACTTTATTATAACCTATAAATATAAACATATGTTTTTCACTTCTATGATGTGAATTTCGAAAATCATTGATACACGGTGGCGATCAATACGTTATTTGGTGTCATACAAGAAAAATTTAATTTTTGGTTAATAGTAACCTACACTTATGAATTGAAACATACCCATATGAATAGTGATATAAGCTATTGAATAGTAACTATACTTATGATTGTATATAAATAATATTCAAGTTGAAGTACGATATACCTATGTTTTGGAATAAGTAAATAAAAATTTTAAAACTATTATTTTAGAAGAAATTATTATTATAAATAAATATTAAATTAATCCTATTTAGAAAATTATTTTTTTGAAAATATGGACTTTATTTTTGGATTCTACATGTCAAAAATTGTTTAGGGTTCATTATTGTTTTTTTTATGAAGTTCTCGAATTTTTTATGAACCGTGAAATACAGTAAAATACCATATACAAATTATCTGTTAAAGACAATATTTTTTACATCATAAGTGATCTATGACCACTTGGTACGAACTCACATGAATTTAATACAATTATTGGTCATATAATCATCACTATTTTTGGTCTTTAGGGAAATTAATAAACTAAGGATTAAAAAATTGTGAAAACCCTCCTCTCCTCCACTATAACCCCCCCCCCCTCAATCCCTCATATCTTCACTCCTCTAAGCCGTGGAGATCCTAAATGTTCTGCCCAAATACCCTTCCTTTGTCACTACTCAGGTCTAATAATCTCTTTTTCTTTCCAAAATACCAACAAACAATTCCCTTAGTGAGGTTCCCAAGGAGGTTATTTCAAGAGGTAAATCCCCTTTCTTTTACATTTAGATTAATTTCAATTTATCTTATTTTGTTATCCTATCCTCACATCTTCAATCTGAATGATCATGATAGATAAAGTATCATCTATATAATGGAATCATTTCATGTTAATGGAAGAACCATCATCAATATTCTTACTTTCTCTCTCTCTGTCTTATTTTATAAACGAAATCAACATCCATGAGGTTCCAATTTATAACCTCCATGGACAACAAAGTTTCATTCTTCATTTTCTCCTTCATTATTGGCCACGAAACAATTTTGATGTTTTAAACATATGTTAATATTTTTATTATAACATAATTAATGTTCAGTAACCAGTATAAGTTAATATTACAAAATCATATAACCAAACTAGTTTCTAATAATCAAAATACCGCTAAAATAATATGTGTAAATGTCATTAACAATTAATCTAATGATTCATCATATTTAAAGGTAAAAAAATGATATAAAAGACCATTAACAAATCTAAATGTTCATAAATAATATGTAATTTTAATTCTGGATATTTACATCCATTCCACATGAACTCTATTACATAAAAACAAGTGAATTTTTTATGATCATCATGAAAACGGACACTCTGAAACGACATTATTCTATATAATAAATTATCAATAAGGACATAAATGAACTAAAATGAATTGTTATAATATAAATTCATGTCTAATAGGTTCTGAAATAAGTTATTAATAATTATAATTTCTTATTCCATGACCTTAATATCAAGAGAGGAACACATTCAGATTTTATGTAATGGTTTTTCAACTCGAACCTCCATTTTCATTTGGGTTACTTTTAATTTCTAATTACTTAAATAAATTTTTTTTGTATTATTGTTTACTCCTAATAAATTATTTAAGAGTGTTCTATATATTTATACCAACCATAATCCTTCTTTCATTAAATGGGAATTATATGTACTAAAAGGATCTTTTAAAAATCCTTCCCTAAAGACAATCCCAATTCAAAGGAATTTCTCAAATTCTTAACTATTTTCAAGTGCACCCTATAATCCATTTTTGGAAACCATTATTTTATAATATAACTCATTCGGTTATGAAAATATTATTATACTTAACTTATGGTTTTATTCAAAAAAATTTCCAAAAGAACTATTCTTTTCAAAGTAAAAGTTTATTTATCTTAAGAATTATTCAAATATTTTAAAAGAGTATCTTCTTCTATTTCAAAACTCTTGTTAATTCCTATATATTGTTGGGAATAATATTTCATGGTATAATCTAAAATATTTAATTTAATGTTTTATGATAATTTCGGCATTTTCTGTGCTACCTTAAATCAATTCACCAATTACTCTACATGGTTAGTGTTTATGCATAATGTTCAGTGAAAGTTATTTACATTTAAAATATATTTGATTCAATATTAATGTATATGTTGGTTATATTTATCCCCATTTATATGAGGAATTCATTAAAAATATAAAGTTCTAGGTGGGTCCCTCTATAGCCCGTCGGTGCATCGGTTGGTCTCATTAGACAAACTACTGTCTTGGCATAAGGCCATGAAAAAAATGATTATTCATGGCCTTGGCCCGAGGCCTTGACGATATGGTGATGATGTCCTACATTATGCATTCCATCATTATGAAAATATTATTGATGGTTCATGTGGTTATTTAACTAGTAGAATACCCATGATAACATTTTATTATGGCATTACTTACTCAACTCTTATTCCATCCCTAAGGTGTTCATGTTTTTCTTAATGGCATATGTTATTAGTTATTGAACATACCTAATGTTTATATTCATTATTCTATATTTGCAACCCTTTATAAGCAATTGAGCTCGCCCATTTATTATTTTTCATTTTCCCATGATATGAATAAGTATGTTATGAGTGTCATTCATGTACAATCTAAGAGGCTTGGATATTTTAATGGAATAATTTAGTTTTTTTTTTCATTTCAAGACACAAATTTTAACTTATATATGTATCTCATTTCAAAAATATACTAAACTAAACAGTCCTTAGGGATGTTTATTCCTTGTTTATATGCCAATGTAATAAAATAAGGCACCGGTTCTCGGTAACTGGGGTCATGTCCTTAAATATATAGTGCTCGATGTTAGGGAATAAGTAATATCACATTGAAAAAGTGATAAATAGGAATAAGTAGAGTGGTAATATATTCATGGAATAAATATAAGATAATTTATAGAAGTTTTTTAAATGAAAATAATATAAAATAATTTATATTTATATATCAATAGAGAGTTGTCTCACTGAATAAAGTGTCAGTCATTTTTTTATTTCATAACAATACTTTGAGTTGGCGGTATTATTTTTATATTTAATAACATTATATTAGTATATAAATTTTACTTTCCAATTTAATTAATTTTCCAAATTTGATCATCCATATACATTTTATCATTTAACAAGAATATTCTTTACACCTCCAAATAAATCACACCTCAAAACATGACGGTTTCGTGTCTATGGAAACTTGATATATAAATAATTTATTTTACAATATTTTAATATCTCCCTATAAATAATATTCTCACATTATAGAATATTTAAAACATAATACATTATTCAATCCTTTATAACTAGGGGAATTAAAACATAAGAATGTTTTAGATAAAAATATCAGTAAGTGTAAACATAAGATTCATCAATAAATGAAAATAATTGAGTACATAATGAGAATAATGGTATGATGACATAAGCATGGGGAATGTAATTACAGAACATAATCATACGAAATAATGAATATATCATAACGGATGATTCATGGTACATGTATAAAATAAAACGTGAAAAATAAGGGTGTGAAAACAAGAGTCGAAATTCATTAGCTATGAAAAGATAACATAGTAATTAGAATAAGGAATCTAAGTGCCTATAATAAAAAATAATAGAAATTTAATTTCCCATAATGAGACTTATTTCCAATACCATTATTTCATTTTTAATAGTTTCCCATATGAGATTGTGTTCACTCCCATTTCATTGAAACGATGTACTAAATGTATCTTAGGGGATTGCATTCCTTCTTTCCTCAAAGAAACATGTCATATACATATATATATATATCATTCCAGAACTAATTACTGGTATATATAGCCCCTCTAGTAAAATAATTATAGAAAATTAAAATTTTCCAAAAAGAACTTGGAAACATTCATAAATCATTATAGATTGATTAACGAATAAGATGATATTGGTTTCAAGAAAAAACACAATAAAACATAATTATAATTTATACAGTGAAATAATTTGATTGTATCATTATTGAATATTCACTATTGAAACATAATAAATATTAAACTATGTTCACATAGATGAAAAAAACTATAAGCGAATTAATATTTATATTAATAAATAATAATAAATACTCTATGTCTATATATTTTTTGAGTAAATGTTTTATTAATTAAAGGAAATTGATATTTATTTCGAAAACCATAAAGAATAGAGTGTGTGTTTATTTTTTAAAATTATTGAAGTTAGAGTGAAATAAAATCATATGAAAAATGTAAAAAATAATATTCCTGAAAAAAAGTGGCTACAACTTCGAAAGATGAGCACACGCTAAGATGAAGATAAATTAATCCTATTGGCCCTAGGAAATAAACACATGAACCCTCCCCACACCACTCCCCACCATTACCACCCTAGTCGAGCATGTTGGGATCAATGATTACTTTTAATTTTTTTATTTAAATTGAACGATAATGTAAAATAAATTTAGGAGTCACTTTAAAAAGTCATTTTCAAGTAGATATCAAGATTTTATTAAAAAAGTTTATTTTAAAAGTGAAACATGAATAATGTATCCTTGAAATGAATTATTATCAATCTAAAAAAATGTGGATGGTAATTTTTTTTAAATATTAATAATATTTAATAATATCGTTTTCAAAAGTCAAATTTTTAAAAGAGTATTAAAGATTCCTCTTTAAAAATTAAATAGAAATATAAATATAATGAGAAATAATATATATATATTTTTCCAAAAAAAAATATTTGAACATTATTTGGATGGAAAAAAATTGAAATAGAGGAGAAAGATATAGTTTGAGAGGACTGGAATTATCCATAACAATGTTTCATTTTATGAAAGTAGAAGTCTCGCAACAAAGAATAATTCTTGAAATAATAATTCAAAAACAATTTCATGACACGGAAATTTAAATCCAAAAAAAACATGAGATAAAGAATAATAAAATTATCTAATAATTTATATCTTACCCAATTTATATGAATAATGATTAATAAGAAAATTAATAATATAATTAATGGAAATTGAGATAACGAAAACCGATATGAATTTAAAAACATTTATATTGAAACCCCTAAAAATAGAAACCGTAAAATAAAATCTCATATGACATGAATAAAGAGATAATCATGATATGAAATGTAAAATTGTAAATATATAAAGTAAATAAAATTAAATAGGTGTATAATTAGAAACATGTCCCATGGAAAATATTGAGATAAAAACCCTTTACTACTTTGATATTAAGGTAAATCAAAGAGAATGAATGAAGGGTTTTTTAAATAATTTTATAATACATGAAAGTAATTTTACTAATTAAGATGTATGACATTCGGTGTAATTTAAATAATATAAAAGATGAATAGGTTTGTAACATGATAACATGAATCCAGGGATTAAATTTAGATAAAACCCCTATACCTTGGATTCTCAATTTGTTAGACATTCTCTATCCACATATAAAAGACATAGATGTCTTAATAAACTATTAAAAACCCTTATTCCTTTATATTAACATTTTTACTCTTCATTTATAATTTTTCTCAAAACAAATATTTTCTAGTTATATTTTATTTATGTTATCATATTTTAATAAATTTTTTCATTTTTTACAAGTTACATTACAGAGATGTTGGATTAAGTTAGTAGATACAATGTTATTTATTCAAAAAAATTTATGGTACTCTAATAAGAGTTTCATAATTTTATATTAATTTCATTCATCGTTACATGTGATATTTATGTTTTGATATTAAATTCAAAGCCCATAACTATCTTGTTTCAGTTTCTTTAACCAATAAACGGTTGATCATAATAACAATTAAAAAAATTTATTAAAATTTCAAAAACAAAATATTAGTATCTACATGTTAATATAAAATATTAATAGTAATTAAGTTTCTATATTCATCAATTATTGAAAATTTTAGGATCATTCATTTGCGTGGTTAAACCTACCTTGACAAGAACATGCTATAATCTATGGTTGAGTATTGTTTTAAAAGCAAGTAATTTATTATGACATCATTACAATATAAGTACATTAGTATTAATTTTATTTTTTAAATTTTATGAATCATTTTATAGGAGTGGTGTAAGTAGAATATAAATGAAAAGTAATGATTAATAGATATTACTATCAATGAATAAATTATTTTACCTCTTGAATTGCTCAGTTTTGGGGCCTAGATTTGTTATTAATATTATTAAAAGAATATATAATTTAAAAATAAACAAAATTAATGTTTTCATGAAAACATTTTTTATTAATTAATTAAATTATTATAAACATTAATCTAATTCATTTCTAAAAAATGAAATACATAATTTAAAGATGTTAAATTATAGACACATCACATGTGAAATATTCATTTTTTTAGTAGAAGGGAGGAAGGAAGAAAATGGTCATTACCTTAACCTAATAAAACACTAGCATACTAATATTTGTAATTTTTTTATTATGTATAGAAAATATTTTTTGGATATATGAGAAAAATTAATAAAAAATAAATGTATAAGGAGTGATTATGAGTCATAAACATACTCTATGGGATAGCTACTTGAGCCTTCATATATTGGTATTTTTCTGGAGTCAATCTCTTATATAATTTGGAGAAGATAATTAGAGATATAATTGGGTAGATGTTTTTTTATCTATTAATATTTTGGTTTTTGGGGAAGTGGGGTGGTGATGGGATCCTTTCATAAATGAGAGGGGTGGTATTTTGTATATATTAATTTATTTATATTAATGGTATATCACATTCAATGGAGAGTGGATAAAATATTGGAAAAAATTACCTATTAGTTGATAAAAATCTCATTCATATATATTATAGAAAATAGATAGTGATATTTTATTCATTTTACCCTTAATTAAATTTTTCCATAATTTACATTTAATGGGTAACTCATTTTTACATCAGCATAAAATTTTTATTACTAGAAATTAAATTAACCATAATTCCTAATAAGAAAATTATAATTCCAATTTCCAAATTCACATTAAAATATTCAATTTATGAAGTCGAAAAAAATTTATTTCAATAAAAAAACATTTAGTACTAAAAACATAGTTTCTAAATAAAATACCCTTTTAGGCATTAAAATATTTTTTCAAACAAATAATGTATCATATTTATTCACATTAAAATTTTAAGATTATTATTAAATAAATATTTTTTAAAAAACATTTAATATAATAAATAATTATATGGTTCTTTTTGAATAATTAATTAAATGAACTACCTCAAAATAGTATTTTATTGGATTAAAACATAACATAGACTATAAAAGTATGGAATATATTTTAAAATTAAAAATAATATTTTTAATATATAATTTTACTTATTAAATACTTGTTTGTTAATGAAAATTGATTCATAAATTTTTATATCACATTTACATCAGGATGATTCCAACAAAGTTGCAATATTTTAAAAAAAATCTACGTATACTATTAATATAAAAATTAAACAGTTCAATAAAGTAGAAAAGAAATTTAACATAATTTAATATTATCGTAATGTATCCAAAATGAATGTCGATTTTTAAAAATTAAAATTTTATAATTTGGGAGTTTAATTTTTTTTTTAAAATATAAAATTTAAAACCACTTTTTTTATAAGAAAACAATATTTTAAAATTTTTACAGTTATTTTTTATTTATTTTAAATTAAATATTAAAAAATATTGTATATGTTATTCATTATTAAGATTTAATTTAACATAATAAAATAATATTTAGTTTATTAATGTTAAATTAAATAGTGAAAAAAGAAGAATTTTTTCAGAAAATATACTTATAAACATAAAATGATTTTATTTTTATTTATTTCCTAGTAATAGCTATTCAATGGATATTAACTTATTTTAAATATAACTATTATGAATATATTAAAATAAAATAATTATTTAGTTAATATTAATTAAAAAAATGATTCACATTGAGAAAAATAATTTTTTAAAATATTAAATATATAATAAATATTCTTCTCCAAATTGCACTAATATTTATTATTAAAACTATATATATTTAACATTAATAGAAGAATTGTATTAAAATAATAATTTTTAATTTTTATAAATTATTCATAAAACAATATGTGATGTATAAAAATTAACTTTTAAATAAATATTATAATTAAATATTATTGTTTATTTCATCATTTTATTGACATAATGTATTAATGTTTATCTTCTATTTTAATATTTTATCCGAATAAAATGTGTCATAGTTTATTTAACTTTGTGATCTTTATTACCATGAAACTCATCATGGGACACTATTAGAAAATTATCCATGCGAGGTGGGGATATAGGTGCCTTCTAGATGTCGATGCCCGGGTGGGAATGTTTCAAGAGTGTCAGGTATTGGGCTTTAATTTTCATGTATTAGGTTATGTATGAACCTTGTACCTTGGTACTACGAGTCATGTAAGGGTTCCCATTCAACCCATAAAATTTGGATTAACCAAAATAAAATAAAAAATAAGGCCTTAGGTCCATTAAGGAAAGAATTCCTCATGACACATTAGGTCAATTATAATCTATAATACGCCATGACATTAAATTATTGAACATGATTGAGATATTTTGTAAAAACATTTACATGTAAGTTTAATATTATAATCTGTTTCAAAATAACATAAGATTTATTCTACTCTGTTTATTACTATTAAATATTGTAGAAGTGAAATGACTTTTTGACTACTTCAAATTGATCTCAACAATGAATTTTACTCTTATCGTGAAAATGTGTGTGTTATAAAAATGTATAAAAAAATTAAAAAATTTAAAAGGATTATGAATTTTTTAATTTATATATATATTCAATTAAATATTATTACAAAGGGATAAAATATCAAAAATAAAATTTTAACATCCTATACTATGTAATATTTCCTTCATCTGATGTTACTATAGGATAAACCTTGGTTTCACTATATATTGAGTTTTGTACGACATCTTAAATTAATCCCAAAAATAACTAATCCAACATTATCATGAACACTCATACTATATTCTAAAATATAAAATAATTGAATTGCAAACTCAAATAAATCAACATTCCCCTTATCTATAGAATCACATAACAATTAATATATATCATAACCATATATACTCTTTGAAAATATAATAATAATTTTCTAAAATAACTTATATTTTCTTTTTTAGAAATAAAATTTATCCCCATGAATATTTATTATTTTCACTGTAAAATATCATTATAAATTAATGAATTTTACTAATTATAAAAAAATTCCATAACAAGATATTTGAAATTATTTATAATGATTTCTAGATACCGTGACAATCAACCAAATCACATACCTTTAGAGTGTCAAAATAGGTGTGTAGTTAGGCACTCTTGTTATGTACTTAGTGAATAATGAGTTTTTATCCAAACAAACATTTTCATGTTTTTACCACTATGGAAATTTTTATTTGAGCCAATACCCAATTTTTTGTTTCCATATTTGGATTTCATTATTAGGAAACCACACACTATAGTTATCAATTTTTACGTTGTTTTCGTATATTTAGGCTTATACATATAGTTTTGACCAAATATACTCTTTTATAATCAAAATAAATAAATAAATAAATCATAAAAAAAATAAACCATTCTATAATTCCGTCTGAGGTGACCCAATCTAATCCATCATACACCTTACATCATTACACATGATTATTCAGTACATCTTATAATAAATCACAACCAAGAAAAACAAATTGTACTGTCATTGATGGTTTTATATATACAAAACTTATTTTTCAACATTTTTAACTTATCACACAAATATTATTTTCATATTATATGTTATTTTACACATCAAACACAATACACACTTTTAAAACCTAGGTAATAGAAACATACGAAAGACTGGGCTAAAATAATATATAAGTCTAAAAAATAAATGTTATTAATTAATGATTATATTTTAACGCAAGGATATGAGAACATAGTGGTTTTTCATGGAATAAAATAAAAAAATCATACCTAATTAAAAATATATCATTATAAACGTGTCTTGTGATATGACTTTGACCATAACAAATTCGATGAGTAATATGATTGTGAAAACATGATACAATAGTCATGAGATAGTAAAACATAACTTAGGATTAATATTATGGAATAGAAACGTGTAAAAAGAATATGAATTGAATGATTATTTCCAAGGTAATAGATTATTTCTGAGACCATCATATCATGGAGAAAATATTCTCATAGGGGATTGTGTTTGCCCCTCATTCCTCGGAATATAGTGGAAGGATTCCCTTAGATGATTGTGTTAACTCCCCATTTATAGAAACTTGTAATATCATTAGATATAAATATTTATCCAATGAATTTCAGATTTATATTGGGGCCACCTATCACCTAATTATAATCAACACATTAATGTTACAAAAGAACATAGACGCATTCATAAATCATCAATGCTTGATTTCCCCGTGAAATGATACATGTTTCATGAAAAACACCATAATCCATAAACATAATCCATCTAGAGAAAGAAATTGGATGATATCATAATATATACTACCTTTAAATCATTATAATACTAAAATTATGTTTAAATAAATTAAAAAAAATATTATAAGAGCATTAAAATTTACATAGATAAATAACAAGCCACTCATTTTGTTTTTGGTATCTTTTTTGGAATACTATTTATAAAAGAGTGTAAATAGAACATTATTTTGGAAAAAAATGAAAATATGTAGGGTATGTTCCTCATGGAAAAAGGTGATATATATTAGAATATATGTTAGTACAAAAAATGTTAAAAATTACAGTTTGATAACTTTTGGTAAATAAAATCAATGCCAATTGGAAATGAAACCATGAAGTCATAAGTTACATATAAATATAATTTTAAATGATATTAAAAATGAATTTTTTTTAAATAATTTATCTAAAAGAAGAATTAAAATAATGAAATCATGAAGAGAAATAATTTTTATGTTCCCAAATCTAGAATGTAAGATTATTTTTTTTAACATTTTTAATATTTATAAATATCATTATTGAAACCCTTAATATTAAAATAGTAATAAATATTTGTTTTTAAAAGTGGTAAATATAATAAAATATCATAATAAATAATAAATATTTTCATTTGAAAATAATAGAGAATATCATTTTTTAAATGAATGAATATTGACATGGATGAAGAAGGTCATATTGGAGAGGATTGTAATTATCCTCAGTAATGTTCCATTTTAGTATAAAATTTCATTATCAATGTATAATAATTGAGGTAATAATCCATAAAAAGGTGTACATGATAATTAAATGTAAATATATAAAAACAAGAGATGAATTATATGATAACTCAATTATATGGTATATTATACCCAACTTACTAATTAAATGTCCAAGATGAATGATTAATACTTAATGAATTGAAAATGAGTTATCAAAACACCTTATGAAATTTATAATATTAGTATCCAAACCCATAGAAAGAAATAAATTGAAATAAGACATTAAATACAATGAATAAATATATACTAATAAAATAAAATGTATAATAATTAGTATATCTACCATATAATATAGAATAAGTTAAAAATATGAAATATGTATCATGGAATGAAATTTTGAGATATGAAATACTTAGAGTTCTCGTATTGAATTTAATCAAATACAATGAATGAAGGGTCCTAAAAATGATCCTTAAATGCATAAAATAAAACCATTCGGTAGTATGTGAACAATATTAATGATGAATAGGCATGTAACATTGAAACACACCTCAATGATGGGAAATTGAGATGAAATCTGCTTACATGGGATTCCCACTCAGATTGATGTTATCAAATATCCATTATAATAAAATTAAATATCATTAAAATTTTATTTTATATTCTTAATAATGATTGTTCCTTTTTAATCTACATTTATAATCACCCCAATACATATTTTAGTTAGTTATTTTTTATTATCAACACCAAATGTTGATAATATTTTTCATTTCATACAGGTTTTTTATTTGAGATATTCATTTAGGTTTATTAATTAAAATATTATTTTTTAAAAATTATAAAATATAATGTAATTATATTTTCATATTGTCTGGAGAAGTTCAACATTCATTCCATTTGGGTTTTTCGTATGGTTTTTAAAGAAGAAACCCATAACATGCTTCCTCAGGTAATTTTTAATGAATATAAGGTTATATCTTATTAATGATTTTAAAATTACAATTACAATTAAAAAACTAATAAAAAAATTATTTACTTCTTAATATACAATATTCCTAGTGATTTTATATTTATATTAATCTATTATTAAACTTTATAGAGTCATTTATTAAGGTGGTTAAACTTACCCAGAAAAAACTTGATATAATATATTGGTGCTTAAGGTTATGAAATGGATTAAATAATTTTAATATCATTATAAATAATTAAAAAAATATTGATGTTGATAGAGTGATTAATCATACTGGGAGAGATGTGGAAGAAGAAAAATATATAAAAATAATGATAATAAGATGTTATTCTGAAAAAATAAATTTTTTATCACCATAAAATGATCATTTTAGAGGACAATTTTTATTAGTAATTTTATTGATATAATTATAAATTTATCATTGAATCATAATAATAAAATCATAAATTGCATTTTTATTCATAAATTTCATACTGAGAACCATTCATATTAGGAGGTGATAAAGAATTAAATATATCATTCTTGATGGTAGTAGTTCATACAAAACCTAACTGATGTTTTGTATTTTAGAATGATCATAGTATAAAAATAAATGAATATTACCTAAAAATAATAACATTTCAGTATACTAATCACAATAATTTAATTATATTATTACGGGTATAATAAATTTGGAGGTGATATTAATGTTGGAATGTAATAAAAATGAAAAGGGTCTGATTAAGAGTATTTCCCTTACTCATGAGAACTCTTTGAGCCTTATTAAACTGGTCCTTTTGTGATAATAGAATCTACACAATGTTGGGAAGATATTTGGTTTTAAAATTTTAAAATTGATCAAGAAGGCTTTTGGTGTGTAGAGAAGGGGTGGTGAAGGGATCCATTAATAAGTGAGAGGGGAGCAATTGTTTGTATATATGTTTTAAATTATATTAATATCATATCAATTTAAAATAATATTGAATCCAATAGTGGAAAATAATTGATATAGTCTATATCTTGGTCGATGAATCTCTCACCAACATATATAAGGGATAAAATTTTTGAGATATGTTAATCCATTCCCATTGAGTTTAACATTTTCAATAATTTACTGTTACAATGAAATCTTTTTGTTACCATGGTAACATAATTTTAATTATAAAAATTAAATGTAATCGTTAATTTTTTTTATACATGGTTATTTCATGTTTTTAAACAATTTTTATATATTAAATTATTAATGGAGAAAAAACTAATTTTAATAAATGAATGTTGACAATGTGTAACCCATGGTTTTAGGATCCATTATTTTTATTTTTAAATTATTATATATATATATATATATATATATATATATTTAATATAAATACTATAATATCAATTTTGTAGTAAAATAAAAAAATTCAATATAAAATATATTTTTAATGGTATTTGATAATGTGTAATTACTATAAAAGATATTTTTTAATTAAGGAACCATTTTTAAGCATTCTATATCTTATCCTAAAATATTAAATGGATAAATTTCAACCTATTATTATATATTAAATAATATATTAACATAATTTAAAATATAAATTTAGGAGAAATAATTATAAGAACACATAATATATAAAAATATAATTTTTTAATATGGTGGTTTATACTTATATTTTGTATCATCATTTTAAAACAAAATATATATTTTCTATAATTTTAATTATATAATATGAACATAATTTTGGATTTTTTTATTTCAAAGTTATCTTATGGTAATATTTTATGATTTTTCAAAAAACCATTTCTGTTTTAGGTGAATAGTGAAATATGAAATTTTAAATAATAATGTAACATGAATACAATTATTAATATATATGTGAGAAATATGAATATTTGAAACCAATTTTATTGTGAATAAATATTTATTTTAAAATTTAAATTATATATTTTAAAATATTTATTAATTTTTAAAATCCTATTATTGATATTTTTGAACTCAAGTAATATTTTTCTCAAAATATCTTTAAATACATTATAAATTTATTATATTGAAATTAATTTTAGATATTTTCAAAATTGAATCATAAAACACGGACATAGAACATTGAATCAATAGGTAAAAATTATATAATTCATTCCACATTTTTTTTAATCACAAATATGATAATACCACAGGTAAAAACTCGTTACTGAGGTAAAAGCATAAATGGAGAATTTACAAAATTAAAGGGGTAATGATCATGAAACATGTCTAAAACATGTTTCTAATTAAGTGTATTAGATATTTTAGACCATATCTCACACTATACTAAATTATTGTTTATTTTTTATCAAATTTACATGATTAAAAGCTTATTCCTTTATATTAAGTGGAAATATTAACAAAAAATATCATTCTTACATCTTACAAAAGGGGAATCTCACGACCCCCACAAGGATATCCTAGAATGTAGTTTTCCTCTTAATATCATAACCTTATAACTTAAACTATAATCATATTTAACTATCTTGAGCTTATGGTCAAAAAAATATTATCCCATTCCTTCCATTTCCAAGGGATCCTATAAGGAAATCTCATAGTGCTCAATATGTGTAATCCTTTTTTACATAACAACATTCTTTTATATTATTATTTTCCTGTTATAATTTTCAAATACCTATGTAATTAAATATCTATTGGTTATATTATTAAATTTATTAGTCCTTTTTAATAATATCTAATCACATTTTTTCCCCTTTTGAAAATAGAAAACAACATTCATCTGTATTTGTGCTCACTACCACCTCCACAAAGCACCATATATCCTATTCCTTAACCAACATACAAAATTGGAACAAATTTTGGATTTAATAAAAAATTATTTCATTTGTAAAAAGTTTTAGATTCTAAAATAATAAAACATATTCTAAATTTATCCAATTCTATTTAAAATGATATATTTAACCATTAGTATATATGAACTACCACCTGCAAGGTGTCATAACCCGTCCTCAGGGCCCGTTCCGTGACTACCCCAAGCCCGCCTTCCATAGGCCTGGGGATGGCGACTAGCACGAAAGGCATAAATACCAATAAAAAGGGAAGTCAATGCCTTTATGAACCGAAAACACACACAAACAGAGTACAAGAAGAAGCAAAAATAAGTAAGTAGTTAAACAAATGTGCTGAATGTACAAGGGGCCATAAATACAATCCCAAAAGAAAGGTACAGCTACAACTGAAAGTAAAGTACAACTCAAAGGAAAATAGCTAAAAGGTGACAAGCAGCTCCTGGATTGTCCTCTATCTTCCTACCTAACGGGTAGGTACAGATGTCCTCCTTAGTACTCCACGTCCGTCCGTCTCCTCTGGGTACCGACTTGTCGTGAGATCCACCCCGGTTACCGTCCAGCTCTACAAGCCTCAACCACGATCTGTGATGTCCTTCGTCTACAACCAAGACAATGAGGTGCAGGCAAAGCCCGTGCAGGGTGAGTATATGATACTCTGTAGGGACCCCAATACCTTCAAGGTCTCACAATATCCAACAAGGATAATCACAGGAAAGTTCTCAATAGATAACCCTTACATAAGTATAAGCCCATACTTATAACTAAGTTACCAAGTAACCAATCTCAGCCACGAGGTATCACATAGATATGAAGTCGATGGATAACAACTACTTAGGTATATGCCCATACATATACCTAAGTTATCTAGTAACCCATCCCAATCATGAGGAAAACACAACAGTCATTGACTCTGCTGAAACCAGGATTTTCATTAACGAAACTGTATCTGCTGAAGAGCTTCATCTCTGTCGAGTACAATGATCCTGTCACGACTCCGAGGAACTGCTCACTAACCTAAGACAGTTGAGGTACTCCTCCTGTCGAGTACCGCGAGTCAGCCACCTCACAAAGTAGTGCTCCTCCACTATGCGTCTGCCACCTCACAAAGTAGTGATCCCCATCATAGCCTACAGAGGTACTCCTTCTGTCGATTACCATGGGTCTTCCACCTCACAAAGTAGTGCTCCCCACTGGGCTATTCAAGTCACTTCGAATCATATCGGACAAGCAGTCATCAGGTCTCAGCCAGCTACATGGTCTCTGTACTACGTACGCTCATCTCCGGGAGGGTCCGCTCCACAAGCTACAGGTCGATACTCCATGTATCACAACGTCCCATGAAAAAGTATCTCAAAGGACCGCCTTGTCATAGGGGACTCAACGCAACAGATGGCCCGTCAATCGGACGCCTGCTCTGTAAGTTATTAGCCTTTTCATCCCAGGGGCCCGGTTGGTTTCATGTATGAACTAACCCGACCATATCTCAACTGTACCCCGAACTCACAAAGCATATACTCACAAGGACCGTTTCTCAATGTGAACAACAACGCCGGTGACAGTTCGTCAAATGGACGTCCGGTATGAAAGTTATTGGCTTTTCCATTCTAGGGGCCCGGTTGGATTTCGGGTACAATCCAACTCGGAAATACTCCAACTACATCCAAACCTCGAGCAGAGTAATCCAAAAGGTCAGTCTCACTAAGAGGAATCCAACAAAGTCAACGACATGACAATCGGACGTCCGGAGATCATGTTATAGGTGTTTTCACTCCGAGAGCCCAGTTGGTTTCATGTTCGAACCAACCCAACCATACCCAAATTTCTCCAAAACCTTGAGTTTAATATTCTGAAATGACCTTGTTGATCCAAGGATCGTGTCACAGCTGACGGTGCGCCCATATGAGATCCATAGAGCAAGTTACGGGCATTTGAACGAATCTGCCCACTTTTGGGGGGGGGGGGGGGGGTTTGGGCCCGTATCGATCTGGCCCAAGACCCCCTGGGTCAGCCCGAACCGGGTCGACCCGACCTGGGTCTGGGTCCGACACACTAGGGCATGGCCCAACGAGGTGCGTGCAGCCCGTCCCGGTGCGGCCGGTCCGGCCTTGGTGGCTCGGTGCTGGCCGAGCAGGGCGGCACGACGCTGGCCGATCGGACGCGCAAAATGGGTGGGGGGCACTGCCCTCCCCCCTTGATTGATGAAATGGCCCTCCACGGGGGGCCCTCCTCCTTGCCAGCCGGGGGGTACGATCCCCAGAATTCCGATACGGCCGGCCGAGTTGGTCGGCCAGTGTGCTGCCGCGGGACCCCCCCCATGGGTCCTGCCTTCTATGCGCCGGCGGTTCCGGCCGCCGCTCCCTACACTGCCGCAACCGTAAGCCACGACCTTGTCCGACCGACGCGGTGCACCGGCGCAACGCCCCTCCACTGCGGCACCGCTCCGGCCGCGTCCTCTTCGTGGTTCTCCGGTGGGGAACGCCGGCGCCGTGCCCCTCTACCGAGGCCCGACTCTGGCGGCGGCTTCTTTCGGCCTCAACGGCACGGCGCGACGGCGCCACGCTCCTTCACCGTGTTCCTCCTCTTTCCCGCGCGGTTGCGTTTCACCACGCTGCCTTCATTCGAGTAGCAAAGAGTACATCAACGAAGGGGGAGGAGGGTCGGCCTTGTTCGTACGGTCTGGTCCCCTCAACTTAATTAAATATCAATTGGCTAAGAATTTGATGTTGGACGGAAAAGAATAATCATGAACAAACCAAACCCCTACATTTTTCCCGGCAATAAAATATTCCCAACCTGCAAACATATTCTTTCGTCAACTTAATATTGAGTTGATCTGCATTCCTTGTTTTAAAAGGAAACATCCATGGGCAAAGATATTATTCTCAAATTGATTCCCTACCTCAACAACGATGGAAAAAGTCAGCGTTGCAGTTGACGGCATGATAGGGAAAAGATTCGTTGGAGATGCCGAAGTATATCTGAAGATGTGGTGTCCTCCCTCCTATCATGGAGAAAATAAAAATAATCACGTTGACTGTTCTTCGTCGAGGAGGCAGTCTTTATTCTTCGATGAAGGAAGCTCCCCTCAAATTCTGCCAAAATATTTTCGAAAACAAAAATTTTATTAAGTCTCCTTCCTTCAAAATATCTCCAAGCAATTCCAAAAGTCAAAAGGTGTGACAAGGATAATTAATAAGGATATTAAATTCCCTTAGTTGGCTCA